>PYXC01000452.1:2397500-2602500 GCA_015244755.2 Tenualosa ilisha | reverse complement strand
CCTCCCAGTCCCAGTAACATGACCTGACATATCAACGGCTCACCAGACACACACACACACACACACACACACACACACACACACACACACACACACACACACACACACAGTGAATTGTGAATTTCATCCTGAAAATGGCTCATCCTGAATATGGCACACCAGACACACAAAGACACACACACACACACACACAAATACACACAGACATACAAACACACACACACGCATGCACGCACACATGCACGCATGCACACTCATAGACTGAGAAGAGGTCCAGTGGGGGTAGACACATAATTCAGTAAGTGAGCCATTCAGAACATCTGAGCGCACGTTTCTCCATTCAGCTTCACTGTGTTTTAAACTCTCCTACAACCTTCACTACACCACACACACACACACACACACACACACACACACTTTTTCTCTTTAGCTGCACTGGTGAGACCTGACTAAATGCCCATGGGCAGGGCTTTAATTGATGCTCATGACATAACTGCCTTATAAAACCACCCATTCTATTCAGCCCAGTGGCCCAGAGATGGAGAAAGAGAGAGAGAGAGAGAGAGAGAGAGGGAGAGATAGAATGGGGGGGTGAATAAGAGTGTAGAGAGGGAAAGAGTGATGAAGATGGTTATGGGAGAGATGGAGAGAGAACAAAGACAGAGCAAGATAGTGAGAGAAAGAGAGAGAGAAAGAGAGAGAGAAAGAGAGAGAGAGAGAGTGAAAGAGAGATGGGAGCAGATGAAAAGACTGGAGAAAACATCTCATCACATTCCTTTACCACACAGAGACACTTCAGCAGGTTTGTTTTTTTTTCATTGCCAGAAGCACAAAAGTTACTTAAAAACTAATGTCTTCTTCCCACAGTCACTCTACACACACACACACACACACACACACACACACACACACACACTCACAGACACACAGAGACACACACACACGCGTGAATTGAGTGTTTGAGATATTTAGAGTGACCTCGGCACACACTGATGAAGAATGGGCAACATCCCAAGAGCTTTGCATTAATACTTTAAGCACATAATCCCCAATGATCATCAAGTGCTAAAAACCCACACCGCCTCACGACAGCTTATCAAGGTTTTATGCAGTGTGTCACTTTAAAGCTGCCCAATGGGGGAGTAATGACAAAATTGGATGAAGCACAGCCAGTGTTTTAAACTGTGGTGATTCCATTATCTGCCTCCCTTTTGTGTTAGTGGCATCATCATCCTCACACACACACATACACACACACACGCGCGCGCACACACATACACTCTAAAAATAACCACAGTTTGTCCACACAATATCCATACGGCTCAGAACATCTGAATACACTTTATCATATAGGATAGTACACACACACACACACACACGCAAACCATCCACTTCCTTGAATGGGCTTATTGGTGGGGGGTGCAGATGCCTTTAGGACATGTCAGGCAGTCCTGCCATCATGTTGGGTAAAGTATGGGTATTTTGCAAACACACTCACAGACACACACAGACACACACACACACACACACACACACACACAAGCAAGTAGTAATTTAGATTGAACAAGGAAAACTGAGTTTATTTTTTTCAGTTTCAATGTGTGCCTCGCCACTGTGGAGGTTTAAGTAAAATAAATGTGGTAGATATATAGAGACTGTTTATATATATTTATTCTTTGGTGTGTGATTCTGGCATGGAGGTACAAGTTGATGTAATTGGCTGTTTGTGTGGATGTTGCTGTTGATGGTGATGTGGTTTGGCTGTGTGTCTGAGCTCAGAGGTAGAGCTCGTGCCAACAGACTGGAAGGCTTCCATGTGACTGGTGAAGCGATCATGACATCACTCACCACTGGCGGAGTGTGGGTATGAGTGAGGGACATTATAGTTATAGTAGAGGGCGGAAGTGTGATGTCATAGACCCTAGATGTTGGGGACGGGTGGGGATCATGATGGTGAGAGTGGGCGGAAGTGTGCTGTCATAATTGACTGCTGTTGTGAAAGCTGCCAGGAGGGATACATGATGTTCTTCAGGGCACCACGCTTCTCTCAATCCTCCTTTTATTACTCTATCTCCTTCGCTCTTTCCCTCTTTTCCACATTCTTTATTTTTCCTCCTCCTCTCACCACCCACCTGTCTGTTTATATCTTCCCCTCTTCTCTCTGTCTGTCAGTCTCCTTTATCTAGTCCTCTGTCTCTGATCATCCACCCATCTGCCTACTTCTTCCTGTTCCTCTCGTCTTCCTCACTGTCCTTCCAGCCTTTTCTCTCTCTCTCCCTCCACATCCATGTTGTGAAGTTCTTTGACTCTGCGTCATTCATTGATCCCTTAGAACAGCACGCGCTTTTTCTACCTCAGCGGCCGTCATCCCTTACTTGTTCTCTGATGTTGAAATAGAATGTGTCCATCTCTGATGTGTCAAAAAGTAAGCTCAAATGCAATTTTACAAGCTCAGTTTTGGCGGGGGGTTGAAATCTGCTGTTTTGGCTACATGGTGCCCTCTTTAGTGAACACAGGTGAACTATAGTTGATTTCCCTACTGGGACATCAGAGTTGGGCCTTGTTCAAATTTGCCCAATTTAATAACTATTTATAAATCAAGATTTACATATGAAGGAGGGCACAACCATATTTCAAGTTCATGACAGCTCTATGCACAGCCACACCACCCTCAACATAGCCGAAGTAACAATGATTTTCCATTCTATGTCCCCTTTTAGCAATAGCTTCAATAAAGGCTTACAGGGTTTCTATTTCTGACAGCTACTGCATCATATACGTGACAGAGGCACGTATCCAAACACACAGGGTGAGAGTTAGTCATACGGTTATGTGCTTCTGTGGCAAAGCATGCTACCTCTTCACTGTAATCAAAAGCTTCCTGCTCTGATGTCAGAGAGAAGTGGCACAGAGAGAGAGAGAGAGAGAGAGAGAGAGAGAGAGAGAGAGAGTGAGAGAGAAAGAGAGAGAGAGAAAGAGAGAAAGAGAGAGAGAGTGTGTGTGTGTTTGTTTGTGTGTGTGCTATGGTTGTGGTGGCATGCCTGAGGTATTTGTCCCCAGGGAAAAAGTCTGCATGTGAAGGTCCCCAACATCTGTCAGGGCCAGAAGCATGAGTGTGTGTGTGAAAAGCATGTGTGTGTGTGTGTGTGTGAGCTCTGGATATTCGTGTATTGACCTGTTTAACTGTGACATACACACACACACACACACACACACACACAGATAGAGAGAGAGAGACAGAGAGAGAGAGAAAAGTAGAGAGAGAGGGAGAGATATCACCAGTTTATTCATTTGCGTTCAGGTCTGACAACTGTAAGTGTTGAAATGCCGCAGGCAGAGTCCCCTATGGCAAACCATGGCACAGCTCTGGCCTGTGTGTCAGTGAGGGTTGTCCTACTTTACTCTACATGACTGCACTCCTGTTTTACATGCAGCGCTACCCACACACCCACACACCTGTAATTACAGTCAAGCACCTCCAAACAGTGTTTGTGTTTACTCATTGAGCAGCCATTTTAGACAGGCCATACTCCAGCGTCTCATTCCAGATGGGCCACATAAACCAATCAAATCGTTTTCTAGAATGTAATGTTTCATGAGTCGTATTGGGTTAAAGATGTTTTACTGCATTACTGTGAGAAGTTGCTACTGTGATAACTTTCCTACAGTAATACATACCGATCAATTTAAGCACAAATGAGTTGGTTTTGTTTGTGTGTGTATGTGTGTATGTGTGTGTGTGTGTGTGTGTGAGAGAGAGAGAGAGAGAGAAAGAGAGAGAGAGTGAAGAGTAAGTAAGAGCCTCCCCCCCATACCCTGTCCCACCATCCCCAAACTCAACTCCCAAACTCCCTCCAATCACCCCCCCAAACACACACACACACACACACACACCACACACACACACACACACACACACACACACACACACACACGCCAGCTACCCACCCCAACACACACATATGGCCCTCCTGTTTATTTTTGTCAAATGTACCTCATTCTGTTAACATGTATGCAGTACTGTTTAACCTCTGTAACTGTTGAGAATGTTTTGTTAGTGTCTCTGTTCTGTGTCATGACATGTGCATGTCCCTGTAATTTTCTACTTGTCTGCAAATTAAAATAAAAGAGCACAACCAAACATATTACTCACTGCATGATAGAAATGAGCTCTGCATGAAAAAATAGACCAGATCACCCCTACATCTGGGACAGGCCACTAATGTAAGTGTAATTACATATTTATAAGCTAGGGAAGGAACTCTGAGAGATCACTGAGTGGGAACCCAATGCCCCTACAGTAGTTCTGAGAGAGGAGGACTAAAGAGCATATAGATCCGCCACTAGAGGACAGAAGGAGGGAGAGAGAGAAAGCAAGAGATGAAGAAAGAATGAGAGAGAGAGAATTTCAGTGAGAAGAGGAGGACTAAAGAGCATATGGATCAGCCACTAGAGGAAACAGAGAGGGGCAAACAGAAGAGAGAGAGATAGAGAGAGTGCGAGAGGGGTAGAGAGAGAAGGAGAGACAGAGAGAGAGAGAGAGAGAGAGAGAAAGAGAGTGTGAGAGAGAGATGAAGAGGGTTGGGGGTACATGAGGGAAAGAGGGCTTTCTGGAGAAAAACAGAAAGACTGACAGATTGTGAGAAACAGTGCAGACTTAAAAGAAAGTGAACAGAGAGAGGGAGAGAGAAAAGAAAGAGAGGGAAAGAAAGAGACAAAAAAAACGCCCTTGGCACAATGATCGATGCACGCCTAATTAATTTGGCCTTCCTCACCCCATCACAGTCATCACAGACTGTACAGAGATAAGACATAGATTTAGAATAGCTAAAGGATTAAATAAAGAATTAAATGATGACACTCAGAGCTTCATGCTTTCTCCTCTGAAGAAGCTGCTCCACACCATAAAGCACTTGCCAGTCCACACAGCATCATTGTAGTACACAACCTAATGATGTCCACAAGTAGAGGCTGTGTAAGGAAAAGTACAGCACAGAGGAAAAGATCCACAAAGTAAGAAGAATTGAATCAGGCACAGAGCTGCCTGAGATGAGTTCTCCAACAACTTTGGGTCTTTCAAACAATCAGGCCTTTATGCAAACTGGCAGATAGACCAGGGCCTATCCTACGGAGAGATTAAGAGAGAGAGAGGGAGAGAGAGAGAGAGAGAGAGAAAGAGAGAAAGAAATGGAAAAATAAATAAATAAATAAACAAGTCAAGTTTGGATGAACTTAAAGAAACTACCCTGAGACGACATCTCACTTATCGTCACAGCGAGACGGATCACATGTCACCCTGGGTGAACAGAGGCATCTTGGCTTTCGACGCACACATCCTCTGGGCGTCGCACAAAGGCATGTTGTCACAGCGACAGCCTGGCGTGAGAACCAAGTGATGGAGGCGGGTTGATGGAGTCTCTACAGTGCTACCACTGAAATTACGAAAATGCCAAGATTGGGGTGCAGAGGGAGTTCTCTCCGCACGCACACATACTTTTAATGTCACCAATGTAACTTCCTGTCTCTGGAGTCAGAGGGGGTGATCACGGGGTCACAGAGACAAGATTCTTCTTTCAAAAGACAGACATAGTGAGAGAGAGAGAGAAAAATAGAAAGAGACAGAGGAGGTAGAGAAAGGTAGGGACAGAAAGAAAGAGAGAGAGAGAGCGATAGTGAAGACAGGACCTCATAAAATTACAATTCTTAGGAAGCTAAAGACAAGCTCCACATGTATGTGTATATGATCCACACGACTATTGTAGACCCCCGAGGTCTAAAGCCTGGCAATGCAGAGGTGACACGTTTACCAGCTAGACCTGTGAAGGCACACACAATTGGAGTAGTTCTGTGTCAAACGGATTTTACTCCCCAAGGACAGGAAAGCGAACAAGGATGTGCTTTCTCTTTAGTGCTGGGAAAATTGACAAAAAAGCACTTTAACTGTCAGGAAACAAGGGCAGAATTTACTTTGTGTTGTGCAGTTTGGAAGAAAATGCAGACGAAAAGTGGAGAAAAAAAGCTAGTCTTTCATATTCCATTAAATTGGTGGCTTTGAGCAAAGGGGTGGATGAAGCACTTTACCCAAATGATGACAAGCTGTTTTTGTTCTTCTATGTTTATGTCTATTGAGACAGAGAGGAAGAGCCCTTAGTCCCCTAAGACACAAACACACACATACACATACACATACACACACACACACTCACACACTCTCTGCCCATCTGTGCTGGCCTCCTGCAGGGTGCTAATGATGGCTTTTCCTGTCCTCTCCTCCTAATGGAAGGCTGAACAACTCGTAAAATGTCCGAACCTTTGTATATTTGTGTGTGTGTGTGTGTGTGTGTGTGTATGTGTGTGTGTGTGTGTATTGTGAGATGACCCAAGCCTGCAGCTTAATGGCATTTTTCTCCCTCGTTGCTTTACACTCTTCTCTCTTTCTCCTGCTTGTCTTTGTTCTTTCTCTCTTTCTTTTTTTTTGTCTTTCAGGCATGTGTGTTTCACGTTGGATTGGGACTAAGCCTGCCTGCAGCTGACTGTGGAACGTCAGATGTCTCAGAGTGACAGCTTGTCTGTTAGGCAGACCCTTTTTTAGCCTTTATGAAACAAAGGCTTATGAAAACATCTCCACCATGGCTCTGAGAAGTGGCAGGGACACTGAGCCTGCGGAGGCGTGCATTAAAAGGAAACAGGCCTCCCAAATCATGGCCGCTCTACAGAGGGGCATCTGGCTAAAGGATGCTAGGGACAGAAGACACTCTTACAAGAAACATCCTGAGACTTCCTCAGAGGCCAGAGATTCTCATTTATGCTAATCACTTTGTCACATACACAGAGGCTAAACCTGAAAGGAGCTGCTGTATTCTAGATGCAAGAAGTTGGTTCTAAACCATAGCTCATGGCATATCTGATTTTGTTGTTGTTGATTTGACTTGTTTGTTTTAAGTTTGTTTTTTTGGTGAATTTTAAATATTAATACAATGCTTTTGCTACACTGTAAAAATAATACCTGGACGAACGTTAAAAAAGTAACCCGGTTACCTTAAGTCAGCTGTCTTTATTTGTTCTAACTAATGTTTCATTCCGTTGAGTTAACTTAGAAATTAAGGGCAACCAGATTACCTGTTTTTATTTAGTTTATACAGTTTTTACAGAGTGCTTTGTTAAAGTGAATATAATAAATTAAATAACAATATTCAACTGTTTGATTGGTATTACATGCAAATAAAATACCATAAATAATGACAACTTGTTTAAATAAGTATTTTTTGGAACAAAACTCTATAACATTCACTGTCCAATGTGACCACCATTTATTGTGATTGTGATTGTGATTAAGAAAGTGTTGTTACAAACCATTAGCCACTGGAGCTTATGCTTTAAAGAAAAGCATAGATTTTTTTTTTACAACTGCTTACTTACTATGAACTGGACTTTTTATGGAAATATAACGTAAACAAGGCAAGTAATATTGAGGAAAAAATATTAGCTGTAAATATTCTCAATGTCGTTTCAGGACAGGTATTTTTCACAATGTCTTTTAAGGGGACCCAAATCCACAACGGCCTACGGTCAATTTGCTTGGAGTTCGCTCAGCCATGAATTACCCTCCAAACCAACAGTAATTCAAAAAAGGTGCTGAAATTCATAGTGTTTTCATCCCAAACAATGAAAAAAAGGGGGTTGTGAGGTTGATGTAAGGAAGACTAGAGAGTCAAAGAGTTTAACTGTCAAAAGAAAACTGGCATCAATAATTCTGTAAGGTTGCCTTGCGCGCCTGCAGCAAGCATCCTGCCCGACCGTGACAGTGAGTTGGAGATGAAGCAACACATTCGCGCTCCGGCAACGAAACGTGTCTGAACCCCACTTCGAGGACGTCTCTGAAGATTTTACCGGGAAGCTGTGAAATTGCCTGTAACCCCGCTCCAGACCAACCGCAGTTTTCATCGACTGTGAAAAGGGTGATAATGGAATTGTCACTGATGGCTGCGCAGGTAAGACCTAACAGCCTACAGTAGCGAAACAGTCGGGAGAGAGTGAGGTTTCAATGTCCACAAGTAAAGCTATCAGTGTTTAGTGGATGCTGAAGGTTTGTGCAATCTGCGATTTCACGTTGATCTGGGATTTGGTCGGTTTAATGGATTTACCATAGTGCGTGGAGTCACAGGTGACATCTGACACACGGTTCATTATTCTCACACACTGCTGAAAGCGATGTTGTGCCGTGCGTAAACTCTGATGGGATATTGCACTATTATGTACTTATCAGGGGACTTCCACGCCATCAAAAGGAAATGCCGCTTTAAGTAAATTATTATGTAGATACTGTCACGTCAATAAGAAATTAGCTAAATTGTTATTTTTCTACGTCGTTCTTCCTTTTTTGTGGCCAAAGCTTTCTGCACATTATCATTCCAAGCACCTGTTGGATAGTTTCCGCCCTTCACAGTTTAATTTAGCATTATTCGTGTCATTCACAAGCATTTGTCCATACAGGGAAACATTCACTGATCTGTTTGCCTTGCTGTTGACATCCTGTGTTTTCTATTTACGCAGTTTTGGTATGTAGGTAATATGATAGGAATCATTTTCTTTTGGTTTCTTGCTTCTGTTATTGTGAGAGTTCATTTTGGGGCAAGGGTTTAATTACGACTGTGTAGAGTAGGCTACAGTAGCCTTGTCTGTTAAGCTTCAGGCGTCAAGTTTGGCTTAACCCGTCAATTTGGTTTGTTATCCATTGGTAAGCTTGGGATTTACGTACAACAGCTTTACGCGCCTGTGTGAGTGCGACTGAATGGTTTTCCAGATGTGTGTTATTGCGTCTTTGATCTCGACTTAACCGTCTGTTAAGGGGAGACCCGAGATGAAATTGCAGTCAGCAAACAAATTTCACAGTGTTTGAAAACTGAATGATGCAACCCGGACGCGACTTTTCTCTTCATCCAAACTGTTAAATGAGCAATCCTGCGGGAGTGTGAAGTGCAGTGCTGTCCCGGAGGACAAAGAAACCTTTTAAAAAACATGTGCACGTGTGTGTGTGTGTGTGTGTGTTGTTGTTGGTGGTGGTGTGGATGGAGTGGAGGGAAATAGAATTAGAATGATACCCTTGGGTTTCAGCAAAATTTGCTCATGTTTACCCTTATCAAATCGCAAAAGCACTTGCGACGCCAAGGATTGATCCAAAAATAATATTGCAGTTTGTAGCCGTCAGCAAAGGAAATATCTAATATATACACTTACAGAGCGAGAAAGAGAGAGGATAATTGTCACATACAGTTGATATCAAAAGCATAAATGATCTCTTTTGTCCTAGAAATAACTCAAAGGCCTTAAAATTAATTAGTTAATTATAAGGATGTTGCTTGTATTTAAAAAATCAGCTGTACTGCCTCTGACCATAGAAACTCTCTTTCTTTTTCTCCTGTTTGATACTCTGTCCTTTGAAAACATAGACCCTACATACTACTGCTTTGAGGTTTTAAGGAAATGCTCAGCCTGTTACTTCTCCCATACCTGACATCTGGAATCATTAAAGAGATTTTTTAAAGTTATATCCCAGCGATTTTCTACCGGTATTTACATTTACAGAACAACAAATGAACAAATTAATCCGGCTGATAATGTCTAAAAGTGTAAACAATGTGTGTATGGTGGTTATCTTACAGTAACAGGAATGCAGGACTGTTCAAAAAATGACTCCTACTGTATCACACAGCCTCCCCTGTACTGTAGTGTTTGATATGTACGTCTCTGAGAGGGACTGTAAACCCATTCCAGCCCAGCCACCCTGTGGCAGTGATAGTTTCCAGTAACACAGCGCAGCGATGTGTAGCTTTGCCTTGTGAGTCACTCTCGCAGCATAATCACTGCACTCAGACAGACAGTGCAGTGGAGAAAGGAGAGGAGAGGAGGAGAAGAGGAGAGGAAGAGCAGAGGAAAGGAAGAGAGATAAGAGATGAGAGGAGAAGAGAAGAGTAAGGAGGTAGAGGTGAGGAAAGGAGGGGAGGAAGCTGCTCATTCCTTATCCTGAGGGGATCTTCTCCTTCTCTAGTCACTGCTGAGCATGTTGGGCTATGTTCTTCTACTTGGGTGAGCCCCTACCCAGCCCATCACTTTCCCCCAGGGCATGATAATCTTTCCTGATCTTAGAGGGACATGCGGGGGAGGGGGTTCTGTTTGCTGGAAGCCCACTCTAACTAAGCATGTCAGCTGTGTGTACATACAGTATGTATGTGTGTTTGTGGTGTGTGTGTGTGTGTGTGTGTGTGTGTGTCTGTGTGTGTGTGTGTGTGTGTGTGTGACAGAGACTGGATCTGTGTGTGTTTACTGGTCTTAGAATTTTTTACGCTCTAGGTCAGTGTGTGCACATGAACGCAGCCAGGCACCCATCCACGCACACACACTCCCACGCACGCACACACACACAAACACACACACCATGTCCACTGGAGCAGTCCTAGAGCTGTCTCTGTCTCAGTCTTCCCCTCCTCATTAGATCATCTTGAGAGTGTGTTTACATTGCCCTAGTCGCTGGCTGTTCCTCTTCCTCATTTTCTCTTCCCAAAAGCGCTTAGTTCAGCCTCTCAGCAAACAATTCAGCCATTCAGACGCACAACGATGCAGCCCTCACATGTGGGATGCACTTGCCCCCTGATATTTTCAGGGTCAGTGTTTTTGCCAGATGACATAGCAGCTCGGTCTGACCTCAACTTCAGACTGTTCCTCTTGTACATTACATCCTGCATTGGTTGTCAAGCATGAACGGGCAGAAAGGGTTCACTAAGTAGCCCTTTTCCCATCTCAGATTTGAAGCTGAAATTGTGTTAAAGGTTCAGTATTCGTGTCTTATAAACAACAAAAAGCCAAAAGAAAGATGACATTTTAAAGAGAGTTTTGCTCTGTTTTTTTTTCTTTTTAGATATATATTCTAAATATATTCATAATATATTATTCTATCAGGGCAATCCCTTGGAAAATCACCAATAAAATGTCATTGTATGGTTTGATGTGTATGTTTACATGAAATATGAGGACTTGCTATTTTTGGCTGTAAAATTTACATTTAAAATTATACAAAACATTTAATGTAATCATTCACATCATACAAATACCATGGCATTTCATTGGCCTTATGGACGTGACAGAAAGGAAATTTTCCTTAGAATTATCCATAAAAATATATACTAAGCACAGACTGATAGCAGCATTAAATAAATACTGCGTATGGAGCCAAAATGCATAGAATGCTCACAGACAATGTGTCCCTGTTCGTCCACTGTTATAGGGCTTCACTGTTTACAACCAGGGTTCGAATGACTACGAGGCTCTGTAGTGCCCGGCCTCCTTAGTTATGGCCATGGCACTCCTAGTTCCACTCAAAATCACAACTGGGGGGTGGGGGTCTCAATTAATGCATTGACCGTGAGACACACACAAGAGACACGTCTCGCGTGCTCATTCGTCTTTTTGACGTTCTCCGATGCATAACATGCAGTCTACATAGCCTGTACATAATCTGTGATATTCGCACCGTTTGAAGACGCTATGGCAATCCTCAGTATCAATATCAAGTGCACGAAAGTTCCAATTCATGGCTGTCAATTTTAGCCTATAGGAACGCCTAAACTCAATTAAAATATACTAATTTGTGGTTTACCCGCTTTACATACTTGCTTTAAACCCCTCTTCTCCCCTCACCTGTGCGACACATCAAGCAGCCTGCGAGGGAACTCTCCCCAATATATGACGTGCCATGCATATGAACTGTAGATGACCAATTTACACGCATGCAGCTAAGATTGCATTTTAAGATCGCAGTTTTTAGACGCTTTTATCCAAAGCGACTTACATTTTGTCAACTATCAATTGTTCAGGGCCAGTCTCCCCTAGAGCAACTTAGGGTTAAGTGCCTTGCTCAAGGGCACAATGGTGGCAGCTGGGATTCAGCTGGGCTGAAGCTCACAAATAGACTATCCTGACGTTTTTTATGTTTATTTAGGCCTAGTGTATAATCTAATTTCAGGATAAATTGTAAAATGTAATTTCAAAATGCACAGCCTAACTGATGTATAGCGTTCAGAAAAGTTATTGTGTTCAGAGATGCTGTAAGTGCATATGCCCCCCAATCCATAGGCCCAATGGGAGTAACGAGGTAGGCTAATTCGAAAACCATGTCTTGTCTGTGTCCCTAGTGATCCTTTGTCTTTTCATACTAGGATGTATTTGAGAGCTTTGCCTGCTGATACCAAAGGTCATTGAATGCTGACAAGATAGAGCAACATAGTACCTTACAATGGGAGCCAACGTGAATAGTTCAGGTCTTCTTTAGTGGGAGTGTCACATAACGTCACAATATAAACTTTTCAATTATCTTCTCTATCAGCTAGTTCTGTCAATCTGATTAATCACAACAGAAAATGTAAGTTAATCACAATTAATCACAGTTAATCACATATTTAAAATTCCAGAAATCTTCATTTTTTTGTGAAGAAAGAATGTCACAAAGAGTGTAGTTGCAACAGGTTGTCTATGGTAGGGGCGCCCGGGAGTGACCGAACAAATGATTTTTTAACCCAGTACAGTACCCAGTCAGTACAAGCTATCAGCCAGGGGCTGATCCAATCTTTTTAAACTTAAACACCTCAAGCAACCAATCTGATCTCACTGTCGAATGACCAGACTCTCTGTATGAGACTGAAAGTCTGGTTTTATACTAGGCTACATGTCCGTCAGCTCTTATAAAAATGCCATTATGAAGCACATACAACCATCATTATGCTGCTATTACTCTGCTGCTTGTATTTATGTCAAAGAGAATTCTCTTTCATGCCCAGACAGAGCTCTCTTGCTGATTTATGGTTCTGTGTTGACTCATTGCAAAGGGCACTCGTTGCCTTGTCGCTGACGTTTTCCTGTTGTGGTTCTGTGTCGAGTGTGTACGTGTTCACGTAGCACAATTCACCAAATGGGTTTTAGCGAAACTATATCAGAGTATTTACATAGTTTCTGGGCAGTAAGTTTATGCTCTGTTAACATGCAAACTTCTTAAGACTGACTAAGTACTGCAGACGAAGCGCTGAATTATTCGAAGTACAATACAATCAAAAACTATGTCTTAAATAATTTATAAGTCTATACAGTGGACTAGCATGTTGCTAAAAGTACCTACAGTGGGCTGCTGAAACACAACGGCAAACAAAACAAAGGGAGTGGACGAACTTGACCAATCACAGCCCTTGCAGAGTGTGTAAATGAGGAGGGCGCTGACGGGTAGTGCGACATATACGTCTGCATGATTAATTTGCATAAAAAAAAGAAACTCATTATTTTTTTTTTTTTTTGTTAAGGCGTTAACATTGACAGCACATGAGTATCAGCGTATGAACGCTCGACTCTGGTCTGGATAAAGGAGGACCCCCCCCCCCTTATGAAAATAGAATATGGAACTTAAAGAACGTTTTTGCCTCGCTCTGCATTTACCCTCTCTGCTGATACGCCACTGGCATTAGTAACCACATTTTTAGCCCATGTCTCCTCTCTTTTGCCTGGTTTTATTACTAGACTACAGCATGCTAATGAGGTGTGTAAAGTAGGGCACATGCATGCATGTAGTTAGCATCTGCCACAGTGCAAAGGTGATGCTGTATTTATAGACACGCCATGTCAGACACATGAAGTTACTCATAAGGAGTGGGACATTGAAAAGGCTCTATTGAGGCAAACAGGCTTTTCTTAACCATGACATGATTTTGAATGGGTGCCTGGGTGCCAGGGAAGGATTAAGAGGTGATCCAAAGTTAAAAGGGTTTGTTTGATTAGTGTGTGATATTTGTTTGCTTGAGTTATTTTTAAATTGTTTGTTTGTTTTCTTAAATGTCACTGCCAAAGGCACGATGAGCATGTGCTGTAGAAAGGTCATGACCCCATTTCTTCATATTTATGACTGACACAAAACTCAAATGACAAACACTGTGCCCTGCCACGCAAAATTTTTTGCATGGATGTAAAATCAAAATTGATGTGACCATTTCAGACCAATTATTCTAAATTTGTGCAGATGTGATGAGAAAAGGAAGTTATAATGTATATCTAATCTATCTGTCTATCTATCTATCTATCTATCTATTCTTTTTTGACAATTTTGGGCATGGATTAAAAATCAGATATTCTGAATATTCCTGTATGCAGCGCTATTTTCAGGACAGATATGCTAAAGTTCATCCAAATCTAGTTTTGTTTGTCCATGAATCTAGATTGCTCACATTGGTGGGAATCTGGTGTGTATCTGTCAGTACGTGTACATGCACATCTAAAATTTAAGCCACTGGCAATAACCAAGCTAATGGTTTAACTGGAGGATCTGAGTAATCTGAGTATACATGCATGGGAAGAAAATCGAATTATTGACCAAAGTGCGTCTGCTGGCTTGTTCCCAGCAACCGTTGTTGTTACCAGAGCCTGGTCTTAGCTGCTGCCTGCTGATTTAATTGTTATTCCAATCGGATTATCTGGGTGTATTAGCTCGATTATGAGTAGGCCAGTTCTGTTTGATTTCAGCTGGACTAAGGTGTATACATACATTTTAAAAGTTGTATTTCAGCCAGACTAAGGGAAAAATTAGATTTTTTCTAAGCGATGTAAACACACTATATGTCTGTGTTCTAGTCTTAGACTGCTGTGCATATCTGTGTCTGCGACCTAATCTTAAACTGCTGACTGAGTTGCCTCTGTGGGCTAATCTGAAACTGTTGGTGTCTGTGAGCTAGAAGTCCTACACTGCTGTGTGCTGCTGTGTGATGGATCAGCCAAAGGTGCCAGAGGACATCTTCTGAAGGGTGACCTGACCTTTGTCTCAGGCATTCATTGTCTCCAGGTGTGTGTCAGCTGCCATGGCTCTGTCTGACTGGCTGCGTGAGTCACCTGAAGGAGTTTGACCCCCACGTTTAACCTGCAGGGAGTTGAGGCACGGCAGGAGCTCAGTCAGCCAGGGAACACCACCACAAGCCCTGGGGAAAGACTGATGGTTATTTGAAAAATAATGGGGGATTTCACCCATCCTTAAGCCTTATGGGGTGGTGAACAACACAGTGCTGTGTTTTGACATTGTAAGGAGCAGAGGCATGTAGAGTATCTATGTGTTGTCACTTCCATGCGTTGTGGTAAACAAAAATGCTCACTCGTCACAAGTGTTTTCTTTTTGCCACCTAGCCTCCTGCAGTGGTTTATACCTTTTTAGTCATAAGGTGTTCCAGAATACAGAAGACAGTTCCAGACAATGTCACTCACAAATGAGTTCAGGAGTGAGATGCAGGGACAAAAATATCTTCCGTATTCCTTTACAAGTAAAGCTCTTCATGGAGTTCAAGGAAAACAACAGCATTTCAGATCTGTAGTGTAGTGTGCTTCAAGGAAGTTTCTCATAAGACAGAAAAGAAGAGGGATGAGACTGATTGGATTCCCCATATTCGCCATTATGTCATAGACATCTCAGCTGCCTCTTTCTGCCACATAGGCTGTCAGTTTTTGGGGGAAAAAAATCTGTTTCATGGGGCATTGTTATCAGTCTCTACTTCAGTTCCAAATACTCACATTTCAGGAAATAATCAAAACCTCTTATGACTGCATACCGACTCCAAACAGAGCTAAAAGGGTTGTGAATCCTCAACTTTCTAATAGCTTGAGCTGTGGATAGGTGAATTAGATTCTCCATGCTCATTATTTTTTCTGTTGTTCAAGAAAAGATTCATATCACAAGTAGTCCAGCCCTGACCTGGCTACCTGCTCCTAAAATAACTGTCTGGAGAACCCTTCCACCTCAGCAGAACCAGGCTTGCCTCTCTGGCTGCCTCGCAATTATCCTTGTGTTCCTCCACTGCTGCAAGGCCTGCCATGGGATATGCGTGCCAGAGGGGATGGTGTGTGTGTGTGTGTGTGTGTGTGTGTGTGCGCGCGTGTGTGAGGGGTGGGGGGGTGGGGGAGACTGTGCAGTGGGCACATGGCGAGACATCAATAATGGAGGTCGATGAGTCAGAACTCTTCTGGGAGAGAACCAGAGAGCAGGATGGTTGATAAAACAATTACCGAGTGAGTTGTGGGACTCTCTCTTTCCTTCTCTCACGGTCTGAAATCATTGTGGTCTTCGTGGAGGTGATTAACGCAAACACAGTGCCATATGGGCATGGAGCTGGCTGCTCTTTCATCATTAATGACTTCCTGTTGTTGTGTGTCCTTGGTGACATTGGGAAATTCTTACTTTTAACCGAGGAGAAAAAGTTCTCGCCCATGATTGATATCTGACAAAGCAAACAAGAACTCTCTTGTGTTTTCTTGTAAATTTAGCACACATGTTGTTTATTCATTAATCCACCCATCCATCCAGTTATTTGCCTGATTGTTTATAAGTTTATTTATAGTGGTATGTAGCATAACTCTTGATGAATATCTGTTCTTTGTACTCTACTGGAAGTGTTATTAAGTAAACAGTTTGTGGGAAGAGGCCAGATCTTTATTTTCTGCTGTTGATCCCTAAGCCGTTCCCCTCCTACGGAAAACCGTCACACACAGTGATGTAATGCAAGCTGACAAAGCTCATCATTCTGTGACATCACAACAAAGACACGGATATTGACTTTATCTGTTATCTGATTATTTTAACGTTTATTTTATGTGTTTTTATAGTCCCTAAAATCCCCTTTCCATAATTGAATCAGCGAATTAGAACACCGCTGGGAGTGGATTGCATGGGAAACCTGCCCAATTAAGCATGGGTGCATTTGTTTGTGTGTATGCGTGTGCGTGTGTGTGTTTGTGTTTGTGTGTGTGTGTGTGGGGGGGTGATAAAGCAAGGGATAAAACAGGATGGAGGATGAAGTGGGTTATGTAAGTGGAATCCCTCCTATATCAGAGCGTTGGAAAGCCATCATTCCAGGCAGATCACCGCTGCCAGCTGGTTTTGCTTGTCTTGCTCACGACAGGCAGGGATCAAGGACCCCTAGGTCCTCAGGCCACAATATTTCTCTGTGGTGCAAATACACAAGAGGGCTTCCAGAAATCCACTGGAAAGACCAGGCTCAGGGCTTACAGTATGAGTGGGGCTCCTGAGGTCAGGGATAAACCTTGGAATAGCCACTGGGTTGGGGCTGACATTTTTCATCATCCAAATAAATAACTACGTAATCGTCAGTTTTATCTGTAAGTTGAAATCACCTCAGTTCTGAAGTCTAAATTGTAACGATGTGGGGTTGTAAGTGTCATTGAAAAGGTAGAATATTTATCTTTCATGAGCTAAAAAGAAATATTGGCATATTTGTGTGATTTTGGAGATGGGAACCCAACTGAAAATGTGCATATATCGTTGTTTATATTATTTTTAGCTTGCAAGCTTGGGCTAGTAACATCAGAAGAACCAGTATGCTGTTGGCAGGGTGATGGGTCTTAGGGTACACAGTGAGACTCCATTGGATATTGATGAGGTGCAGTAGACTGGTGATGGAGTCCCAGTAGGATGCAGATGATCCAGAATGGTGGTGTTGTTTATCTAGTGACGTGGCAACATTTAACAGCAAACAATCAAAACTCATATATATTTAAGTGGCCAAGGGGTGTTGTGTCACTGGGATCAACAGAGGTGAGAAATGTGTTGTTTGGAAAGAAATGGCATCAAGACAGATCTGACACATGCACACACAGATATGAACACACACTTATAAAAGTGGTGTCAAGGGAGAGATGTGAGTGCGGAAAAGCAGACAGCTTTCCATGCCTCTGCTCTTTGATTACATAAACCTAGAGAGAGAATGTGATAAACAAAACATCTTTAAGCACCCCAAAACACACACACACACATACACACACACCTTCATCTTCATCTCTGTATGCAAACAGCTCAACAGGCTTGTATTGTCAACTTTGATTGAATAACAAGGACGTCCCAGTGGTAAGCTCATGAATCAGCCTATGGTGCGTTAGACACCCTCACCATCCCACAGACAGCTGTCTCGTAACTCGTCCATCATTGCAATGTCTGCACTGGCTGGTCCCTCCTTGCAAATGGTTCCTTTTAAACAACCCACCTTCTGAAACAACAGGTGAATTCCAGGCAAATCTCTGCACAGGCCCAGTCAGATCTCTTGGACATATGTGGTGGGTCTCTACCACCTTCTCACCAGAGCACTGCCACATTCCAGCCAAATCCCTGCCATATTCCATCTTAATCTCTGCTACATTTGAGCCAGACCTCTTTCCAGTCTGTGACTGTTCACAGTCTCACTACATTAGTATTCATTCAGTCAGTTCACACCTAAAGCTAAAGTGAGAGTACACAAGATGAGTTCAGATGCAAAACCCTCTACCTCCTTTTGTGATGAATTTACAGAAATAAATTTATATAATTTTGATACAACTCCACTTGGATTGCTTTGGCTTGATTTGTTTTGACTTGATAGTAGCATTAAATTGCAGTTTGGTAGAGATTACTTGTAAAATCTAAAATATAATAATATTATATAAAATATAAATTATATGAAATATAAAAATATGAACAAGTAAATTTTTGCATATTTCTGAAAATGGACTTAGGGGCTTCCATCACAACTTTTCACTTTTCCCAATATACCAATTTTTTGTATTGTTGCAACCTTGTGTTATAACAGCTGAGCAAGAGTAATAACTTTGACCAACAAGCAAGATCTCTGCCAAATATGTTTTCTACTATTGGTGTTACTATTGCTATTGTTAGTAAACATACAAGCTGAGCTAGGTGACCTCTATGAAGCACACATATGTCTTGAGACAAAAATGTCGGTCTATATCTGTCTCTAGTGTACACATACACACATGCCAGCCCCTCCTCCCAGTCTAGACCTCAGCCATATGTTCTCATTGTGGCTAATTAGTCAGAAAAGGTGTGTATGGCTAGAAAAATTGGGCTGAAATGGGGACTTGGGGGGGGAAACAATCTGACTGATCCCTCACTGGTATTTTTAACTCTCCCAGAGTGGTCTGACCTGAGATCAGCATTGGTAGACTGAGGCTTTAGGGGCGGACCAAAACCACCATTAGACCTCAACCATCACTTTAGCTACCATAAACAGGCTAATTTTTCAGTCTAATTAGGAAATTTGCAGAGTAGGGTGGGGAATTCGTTCAAAACTGGTAGCTCTTTGAAATTTGCATTTCAACATAATTTAGAGGCAGCTCATTTTATGTTGAGCACTGTTTCACAAACTGTGTGCCAGGACACACTGATATTCTGGAAAAACTCTCCATGTAGGTGGAAGAAAAGCGACACATTCAAGTTACTTGTAAGTTATAATTTAGTTATAAATAAATTATAAGTTATTAATACTTACCAAGTTATTTTATTCACATTTCATACTTATAGCTATCATACATTAAATACAAAAACTATGGCATCACTTTCTATGAGCCCAGTATCCATAAAGCATTATAAACACATTCATAAAGGGTTATAAAGTATTCATTAAGCCTCATAACTATTAACATTATATATAACTACTCTTGACTACACTTAGTACTTTATAATGTGCATAATGGATACTGGATTTATAGAAATTGTTACCTCTTTATTGACTGAAATTGAGGCTTATACTATTGTAATAAAATATTGCATATTTGGAATTAGGCATAAGTGTAAAAAAATCACAATTTAGTCTTAAGTGTCAAAACATGGCTTTTCTTGTCAAAGTAGAATCTCCAGAATATCATCTAACTACTAGTGGAAGTGAAGGCTTAGGGTTTGGCATCAGTGGCAGCTACCTAGCATGGCTAAAGCCTAATACCAGCACCTTTGAGCTAGCAGGCTAAAGCCTAACATCCAGGACCTTTGAACTAACCTTGCTAATGAATAACAGCCTTACTCCTAACATTATAAAGGCTCTAACCTCTAACCTAGCATCATCAAAGGTTAGCAGTAGCACTTTGGCCTCACATCAGGGATGGCTGAGTAACATTACCTCTGCCTGTGCATTATCTCATCCTCTTGTATCTGATCTGAACATAGTGCTACCCCCTCCCCCTTCACTCCCTCCCTTATGGTGATGTCTGCTGGATTTGCATGACCTGGATGACAAATGTACAAAAAGCAACACACATGCACATTCACACATACACACACACACACACTCAAAGACAGTGCTATTATAATCATATAGGCAGTGGACAAAGGAATGGTGGAGGGACTGTGGTATATGTGACACATACACACACGTGAGTTGGGACATGGAATAGGTGGGCGATGAAGGTTTGTGTGTGTGGAAGGTTTATGCGTGTTTGAGTTTTTGTGTGTAGTGGAGGAGGGAGGATGGTGGGTTCAGTAAGGGATAGGTTAGTGAAAGCTAGCAATCATCAGCCAAGGCTGACCCTAATCTGATTATAGCTGCAATCCCACAGACAAATTACAAGTTTTCCACACGCATACACGCACACATACACACGCACACACAAACACACACACACACACACACATTCAAATATTGCACTCACGCATACACACACACACACACACACACACACACACACACACACACGTATAGGCACATAGTCTCTTGGTGAATTACAGATACACATGGAATCACACATGCTCCCCCGCTGTGCTCCAATCACCACTGAGCACTCTGAGTGCTGCTGAGCGAAAGCTCTGCACTTCTGTGATCTGAGTGTAGAACGCATCCTAGGGCGACGCAGACTGAGACAGAACTGCATTCACAGGGCACAGGTAGGCGATTATGTTATCATTAAAATTGTTATTCTTGTTGTTATTTGTGGACAATATTCTTTTCTTTTGTTTTTTTTGTCACTCTTTTTGACTTCAGCTTTCTGCCATACCGTACATCAGAATACAACTCGTATCTCTTTGTGCTCTTATGTCTTACCTTGCGCAGCTCTGAGAGTGAGTTTGTTGTTTAAGGAGATTTTCTTTTTTCTGTTGCCTGCATGTGTGTTGGTGTGACAATAAAGTAGAGAAAGAAACGTGAGGTTGTTTACTGTGCAGATATTAATTTAGGGTCATTTTTAAAGTTACGCTCTGACTGTTCCTCGTAAGATGAGCTTACAGGTTATAGAACTTATTTGCGTTGTTGGTGTTGTTGGTTTAGAAGTGTTCTACTGCTTGACTATGGATTTTCTGTTAACCTGTGTGTGTGTCTGCAGTATATTCATTTGGCTCAGCAGAGTATGTGAGAGTGGAAGTATGTTACTGTATGTCTGTATTTATGTGTGTATGTGTGTGTGGGAACATGCCAACTCTCCCAGCTTGAGCCAGGCTCACCACTATAACGTGACCTAACATGGTCAGACACCACATCCTGAGGGGTCAGCGAGGAAAAACGTTCCTGCAAACAGGAATAAAAATGCATGCCCCACCCCCTCACTTTTTCTTCTTCTTCTTCTTCTTCTTCTCTCTCTCTCTCTCTCTCTCTCTCTCTCTCACTCGTGTTTTGTGGTAGAGCATCAAATCCTGATGGCTTCATGTAGGCAGCTGGGGTAACATGAAATATGCTGCCTGGTTGCCTTTTGATCCTCCAGGCAAAAGCAGAATGCCCCAATTCTTTAGTTATTTTGTGAGCGTTAGCTTAGCGCATAAGGCTAATCGGGTTTAGCCACTGCGCTAACAATTATTACGATTACAGCAGTCAAACAGATAGAATGAGCAAATTAAATCACGTTATAGCAATGGGCGCAAACTTGTTGATGCCGACATGCATACATGTATGTACCCCCCCCCCCTCCCACACACACACACACACAGCATGATCCCCTCAGACAGTGCTTCTGCTTTGTAACTGAACAGAGAAGCATCACTTGGATATGCATAGGAGCTGTGATACAGTAGAAGTAGACAAGTGGGAGGATTTGTGCTGATAGTGATGTCTGTTCTCCCCCTCCTGTCTGGTCAGGTGAATGATGTCAACCATGATTAAGACAGGACTTCAGGACTAGAAGTTTCCTCTTAATTATTAAGATAACTTTAAGAGCTTGAAGAGTGTTTTCTCTGTGAGAGAGTACAGTGTTTAAAATATTTAAAAGTCTTTATTTCTGCAGAGAACATTAATTGAAAAAGTGAAACATAATCTGTATAATGTTGGTCTGAGCAACAAGTCTCTTGAACTCTTGTCATTATGTAAAATTACTCACTCGGCTTTCAATGTTTAACACTTTTTTATGTATTTTTTAAGACGACACTCTCAACATGAGAGCCGGGTCATTAGATGTAAAATCTAGGCTCAGCTATTCACTCATGGGCATTGCTTCTGTTAAATACACCTCAATTATGGAAAAATGCAAACAAATGAGGATTCTGATGCAAATAAATAGTCTGGGGAGCATTTCTTGTTCTGTACAATAACCAGGTGTCAGGTGACCCCTGACCCCAGTGCCTGTACTGCTATATCTACACTACTATACACTCAAAGCACATTGAACTACCTCTGAGTATGGCGTGCTATATAGATATGGTTACCTTGCCTTATGTATCTATACTGCTGTATAGGCTATGCTAGGTCTCTGTTGCTCTAGGTCTCAGAGCAATGGGGTGTTGACATTTCCTTGGTTTATGCTATGCGTACTATCTGGAAATGTGTATTGACAGTGTTTGGTCACTGTGGCTGCAACCAAACTCTCCAACTGCCTCTCCTGCTCTCAAACAGGGTATATTATGATGTTATGATTATGATATATTATGATGTAGGCTTTTTTGGAATAAATAATCCATTGACTGGAAATGACCTACATTGAGTTGAACATGAACATGAAACAATTTCTCTCTCTCTCTCTCTCATTCACTCATTCACACACTCACACACACACACACACACACACACACACACACACAAACACACACACACACGCACACAAACTCACCCAGCATACAGTATACCTTATCTTCCAGTCAGAAAAGAAAAAAGCACTATATGTCAGTTTGCATTAGAAAAAAACCCCAAAACAATTACATAATTAGATGTGTTTGCTTGTGGAGAATAACCTTTAGCACAATACTGTGGGGAGGGGAGTGAGGTGTCACATATGTGACTGGAATTATGAACAAGTATCCTAAAGGAACACCTTTTTGTTTGTTTGCTTATGTGTGAGTTTGCCTCTGCTCTGTTTATAAAAATGTAGGCAACTTAGTGCCGTTGTTTAGCAGTGACCTTTTTCTATGTGTGATTGTGTGTGTGTGTGCATGTGTGTGTGTGTGTGTGTGTGTGTCAGGTCAAGCCCGCTGGCATCAGAGATGAATGGTAATATATTTTTAAAAGCTTGACTTGTGTCATGTAAGCTGAGTCTGGGGGATGATCTTGTGTCTAGCCACCCAACCAGTAGAGACCTGAGGAGTAGGAGTCATGAGTCTCTGCTCTCATTTCCCCATTTTTGCTCTCTGAAAGTGGCCTGACACCATGATAAAATATACATATTAAGAGGTTTAATGGAGATGTTCCTCAAACAAGATACTCAGAGCCACACTCATAAATTATTCTTTCAGAGTTCTGCTACGACCTCTGCTCTTTTCTCTTGAAAATCTAAAACACCTACTTTGAGAACACATTCTTTCCCTCTCTCTCACTCACAAACACACACACACACACACACACACACACACACACACACACACACACACACACACACACACACACACACACACATACCATCATATTTTGCATTTGTCGATGTTGCTCTAGTGTCAATGGTGCTATACTGGTTGTCTAATGCATATCCTGCATGGAAAATGAATGAGGTAACAGCCATCATGATGTGTGGCTGAACTCCAGAGCACTCTCATGACATGGGCAAAATTTCACCACAAGGTCTTAGTTTTACAGATTTTTCTGGTGTATTTAAAGCAATAGTCCAGTTTATTTCCAACCATAGCCCTGTTGTTCAAGCCCAACAAGTGCAGTTGGTAGGAAAAAAAAGATAAAATTTAGGACATTATAGACCGAATAGCAAATAGGCATCTAACATTAACTGAATGGGGCCAAGGAAAATGAAGCTGAAATTGAGTTTCTGGCTCTAATCAGTTAGTGTTAGCCACCACTTCTCTATACAGTTTTGTACCAAATTCTCTTGTACTTGTAATTCCCCCCTACAAAACTCGGTAACCTCGAATAACAGGGCTATGGTTAGTAGTATTCCAGACTACCTCTGGAGCATTTCAATTACTTTATTTAGTACTCAATACTAAATTTTATTTAAGAAAACTTATTTTCTTAAATACGCAAAATGGGAACACGTAAAAAACGTATTTCTATATTGTTATGTGTCGTTTCTCTTCAACCAACTGAAATACTTTATACTTTGGCTGCCGCAGTTAAAGACAACATGTTAAAAGAAAGAGAGAAAGAAAGAGGGAGTTCAGCGCAATTTCACAGGGTGGCACAAGGTGAAAGGTTTGTAAACCTGAGGACTATGTGACAAGTGGGAAAATGGAGTGGATTGAAGCTCATATTCCAATCCTGTTACACAGAAAATCCTGTCAAGCGTAGAATATCCTGTCAAGGTTTGCACTACTGCGTAGGTGTATTTGTTTATTTGTGTGCCAGCGAACGCTTGAGCTGGCGAAGGTACACTGCTTGACTTTTGCACGCAATCTGTAAGTGTTTAGTGTATGTCCGTGCGTGAGCTCGCGTGATATTTCCTGGTAGTCAGGTTTGTTTTGGATCACAAAAACGAGATGGATGTGCCGTTCTGTCGTCTTCGCTCTGTGCTGTCAAATGAAGGCTGGCCCACAATTCCTTGGGGTCGATGGCGAACAGAAGCCCTTGCATCGCTTGCATTCCTCCGCTCCGTCACCACAGCGCCTTGGTCCATCTCTCCCTCGTTAGTGGCGATTCATTAATGAATTAGTGGCGCTAACAGCTATCCGTATCTATGAGAATCAAAGCTAATTTGCTGTCGCTGGAGAAAACTTGATATTTGGAGCCTCTGGGGACAAGCAGAGAGCAGAGATGGAGGAAGAGAGACAGCAGGCCTGGCTGCTCATCCTCCATCTCACCCTCTATCTCTGCCTCTCTAAAGCACCACACACACAGCACATGCATTTTGTGTCTTTATAACACACCATACGTGCACACACACACATACAGGCACACCCTCTCCCCGCTTTATACACATACAGAGGCACACTCTCTTGCCATGTTCTCTCTCTCTTTCTCTCTCTGTTTCTCTCTCACACACACACACACACACGTAGACTCACTCCGCACTCCGCTCTCAATTTATCCCTCTTTCTTTCTCACTCAGAGGCATTCTCTCACTCTCTCTCTCTCTCTCTCTCCCTCACACACACACACACGCACGCACACACACGTACACACACACACACACACACACGCTGTCTCTTTTCTCTCTGTCTTTTCCCTTCCATATAGCTGCATGCCTATACAGCCTATCAGATTTGGTTAATTTGAAGCGATAAATTAGAAAGCCCTAACCACGTTTGAAAGTATGTCGAAAGAATTCAGACTTTCTTTCCCCTATTTTTTTTCAGTTTCACTCATCATGTGACTCAGAAATAACTTTACTCAGGAATTAAGATAATGTGGCATGATAGGGAGAGGTCGTTCTGTTCATATTGTCAGCTCAGTGTTAAGGCTATTGCATACAAGCATAGCAAACTCCAAAGGACAGGTACTGCGCTTCATGTGAGACATGTATATAAGTATGCCTAATAACCCCCCCCCCCCCCTCTTTCTCTCTTTCTCTCTTTCACTCTTTCACACACTGAGACTAACATCCATTTATCCCATTAGAACTATATGATTCTATCCGACATTGTATTTTGAATCACAGAATCTTATTCTGTGACGTCCTTTGAGGTGAGGTTCACCTAAAGAGACTTAGTCCCCGTACCATATTAGTGTAACTCTGTGGAAATGTAGATTTTTTAACTCCGTGTCAGTGGACACATTATAAACCCATGTGGACAGAACAGCAGACAACTGCATGATCAGAGGTCCCTGGACAGTGAGAGCTGTGTGAAGAGAGTCCTGCAGTGAATGTCATAAATGCTAAGGCCCCATTATCTGCCCATGTTATAGCGTACAAGAGACAATATTGAGAATCAGTATTTAAAAATTGAAATAATATAATAAAATAATATTTAAAATAACTTTTAATGTAGGGGAAAATTACTTTTTCTTAGTGATATAGTACTAGTTCTGTAGTGTTCCGGAATGAATAAGAAGTTAATTTAATTGCATTTTTTATTCGTCAAAAGGAAAAGAATGAGTAAACAGAACTGGTCCCTGGAGACAGGTGTATATTGTCCGGTAGGACCTGCTCTGTGGTCCACTGCTATTGGGGGAGCCAGTTCAGCCCAGCTGGATGTCCATCCTCCTGAGTAACTTTAATCCGTCTTATTCCTGGTTGGGGGAGTGGGTGGCAAGCAGGCGGTTTTGTGATTAATCGAGCCTGTCACCACGGAGACAGGAGTAGGGAGGAGTGGGGATGAGGGGGAGAAATGATCGGAGGACCTCGGGAGACACCTGGATTAGCGAGCTGGTACGACCATATGGCAAGCCCAGATGGAATCAATCAGACATTTTGCATGATAAATGGGAACAGAGAGATGTGTTATTTTTTTCTTCCCCCTTTGGGTCAGGCATGGTGAAGACAACTATCTCTCACGGGGGCAGAGACAGGGAAAAGGGGATGTAAAAATTTTATAAAAAGAGTAATGGATCTAGAACAGCACATCAAACCTAATCTGGTGGACCAGACTCTATCACCCGGTTTCACTGCAAAGATTATCCAAAGAGTTTGGATATTCATGATAGGCATATGTTTACTGCCATTGGTTCTGCCATTAATTTATGTTTGCTAATTGGTTGCTGAAAAATTTGTCAAGGAAACCAAAGATTTTGGACAGTACCCTGACGTAGCACTGTAGCAAATCAGAATATTGAGCGGAGGTATATAGCAATGCTAGCCTGGCTACCTCTAACCAGCTTTGACACACCACTTTGACACACCACTATTTTTTTAAATTAGTTTAAGAATTGTGTTGTCACTAATCATACAGTGATCACAGGTTTTACTTTTACTGTGCTGAATTTGGTTTATAATTTCAGCAACCCATATTCATGGACACAACTCCTACAGTAAGATCTGACCTCACAGAACTCAATTGTAGGCAATATGTGTTATTATACATATATCATGCATCAGGTTCATGGCGTAAAAAGGTGAGAGTATGTGTGTGTGAGTGTGTGTGTCATGCACCAAATAATCATTTTCATTAATTTGTTAGCATCCAAACATCCATGTTGTATATTAGGCCCCCTAGGAGCAAGTTATATGTGAATGTGTTTATGGCTATATGAGCGTGTGTGTGTGAGTATGTGTGTGAAAAACTTCTGCAGTTAGGTGTGTGTGCGTGTGTGTCATAGGTGTGTGTATGTGTGTTAGCAAGCTGGGAGCAAACACCTGATGTGACGTTGACCTCTTGCGTCTGTGTTGCGTAAGAGGTCACACACAGATGTGTGTGTCATACAGGATGATTCTCAGGAGCATTTACACAGAACCGTGTCACCAGATGCTCATCACATAACAGCCGACACAGGCACTCAGCCAGCACTGTTCAAGTAAGGCATAATGGCAGCCAAGGTATCCCAACACATGAAAGGCGTTCATGGTCAACATGTACAGTAACCACTGAGTCTCAAAGGTTTTGTAGTTGACTTGGTTGCAAGTGTGCTTGCAAGTCTCATTTACTGTAGTTTTTATAATTATCATTCAAAAAACATTGATATGAAACAGCAATTAAACTCACTACTTACTTTTAACTTACTACTTACAATTAAACTTACTAGCCATCCTGAAACACAGAGTCTGCAGTCATCCAGTCATAAAATAGGATTTAATGTCTGTTGGTGCATAAGACATAAGATCAGCCTCACCTATACCAGATCATAACCACCTTCACCTAATCAGCCACATTCAAATCAGTTCTGCTACATTTATGTTAAGTCAACTACATCTATGTTAAATGACAAAGTAATTGACACCTACACCAGTTAAGGCCACATCCCCATTAAATTCAAGTGTCATCTATGCCAGATTAGAGCCATACCTTAACCAGATCTCAGCCAGATGTATTTAGTCTGTACCAAATGAGCCGCACCTGGGATCTGAGCCAAACCTGGTTCAGGGTCAGCTGATTCCAATCCAGCTCTCTAGGGGTGTCTCTCTCCCCTGTGGGTATCCATGCTCCTCATCTGCCTAGCCAGGCATTCCTATCCACACTGCTGCCCGCTTGACGCGGTAATGTGGGGTCACCCAGGCTCACCTCACCTTCCCCCACTCCTCACTGGATGGATTGTTCTTGAGTCCTAGACCTTTTTTTATACAGGCTATGGCCCTGGACTCTGAGATTGGTATAATCAGTGTAGCATAAAGTCTGTGTCTCGTCAGAGAAGTTACACTTATGTAAAAAATATATGAGGACCAACATGTCTTCAAAATTACTTTTCCATATGGCTATAGCTGGGGGGGGGTGTTAGGAAGGAGTAAGTTAAAGGTCATATAGTGCATAAAATGCATAGGGGAGGTGGGTGGATGCTGACAAAGAGCAAGAGCTATATGGCTTGCTTGGAGGGGGGGGGGGGGGGGGGGGCATCAACTACAATACTTCCACACATTAACAAGGAGCACCCAAAAGCAACAGGGACAAGAAGGAAACCTTGGACAGATCCACAGCTCAAGAGTTGTTGTGTTTATTTAAGCATCAGATTGTAAAATATGGCAGCTCTGTACATCTGTGAAATTGAAAATGTTTGCTGTGCTGACTGACTGAGTTCCAGAATCAATGACAGGGGTGAGTGCAACAAACAACAAGTAGACAAAGTTGTCAGACTATCAGTGCTGTGTTGAAACTTAATTTATCTTAGGTCCAAGCTGTTATCCAACCTGTTATATGGTCTACTCTCATCCATTCCTTAACAAGTCATGCACAAACTTCTTGTCTTCTCTCTCTCTCTCTCTCTCTCGCTCTTTTTTTCTAGCACTTTCCGGCTGTGAGCGGGGCCTTTATGGATTCCCCGTACAATGGCAACGCGTCCCTCCAGACCTCCTCGTCCAACCTCAATGCCAACTTCAGTCGCCCAGTGGAGCAGGAGGAGGAGGGCAAGTTCTCCAGCGATGCCATCTGGCTGTGGGTCGCTGTCATCGCCACCATTGGCAACATCGTTGTGGTAGCGGTGGTCTGCGCCTGTGCCTTTTAGACCCCGTAGTCGGCAAGCACACAGCCGGCACCATCATCTATTTCTCCTTGCTCACTCTCTTTCTCTCCCCTTCTCCCCCGTTCATTTGGGTCCTCAACTCTTTGACTAACCTGCCCTCTGTAGCAAGCCTCTAGACTTCACACCGATCTCCCATTGTTCTCCTTTAAAGCGTTAAAGTTCAATTAAAAGGAATTATAACAGCAGTGACTGGATTGATCTTAGCTGAGCCTTGGAACACGGGCAGTTGTCCTGTATTGAGGTTCTATTGTTATTTAAGCAACTTGTTTTATTTGTTTGTTTGTTGTTTATATGTTTGCTTCTTGACAGTTCAAGTAGGATGAAGGTAGTTTACAGGAAGGATAAGTTCAAAACAATCTAATTTTTTTGTTGTTGTTTTAAACCACTTGATCATCATGCTGGCCAGCTCCTTATGCAAGATCAGGTTATGTAAATACCTCTGGTCTGGAATAGTAGGGACATTAAGTCAAAGGATCAAGGCAAGACTGAGTGTGTGAGCCAAGGCTGTAGCAAACCCAGGGGCAGATGTGGCCCAGATCTGGCAAGGATGTGATTGAGTGCCAGCTGCCCTTTCCATACCCCCTGCCTGTGAACCCAAGCCTGCAGCCTCAGGTAGTGTTTGCCAGCTGAGTGAAGCCCTGTTACCTTAGGGTGGAATGACGCAGCTGCCTTCTCTATCTCACAGTCACTGACTCTGGATCTGGTTCTGCTCAGATCTGGTACTCCTGAACCCTGGTACTGAATCACACTAAACGCTGCCACTCTTAAGATCTTTTCTGCTGAGACCCAGGTTAGAGTTGGTTCTGGTCCTGAAAGGTCCTCGTGGTGACCTTTCATGTTCTGCTCCCAACTCCCCAGCACGTAGGGTGTATCCTTGAAATACTGGCGCTCCTCAGACCCCCTTTGTCCAGCACCGAGCTCCATGGCAGATTTTATGTTCCTTCAAAACACTGGACCTCACTGGGGTGCTTAAATTTGACCAGGCACCATTAGAAGCCCTATTTGTCTTCCACCATTAAAGGAAGACAAAGATCAAAGCAGTCTCACAGTAATCTGAGATGAGCAAGACAGTGCCTGCCAGGCATCAGATCTTTTACTGCTCTTGTTGGCCAGCACTATCCACACTTAAACTATTGAACCATGTTTGAGAAATTATGACCATGTTAGGACACATCTGAGGTCTCTGTGTGTATGTGTGTGTGTGTGTGTGTCTTTGCAAGACACCAAATTGTTTAGTTGTTGGAGCACCTTGTGTTTTAGGACACAGAGGCTAGAGAGGTCACAGGTGTCTGTTGTGGAGACGAGGAAAAGAGCGAAGCAATGTAAATGTAGGTCAGAGATAGGATTTTGCACGCAATCATGAACCACTTGAACTCTGTGTGTGTCTGTGTACTCTACAACAAACCTCTACAACCAAACGTGTATTCTGGATTACAGATGTGCTTGAACAGGAAGATTTGTCATTTGTAGATTATGGGTTTGTGCTAAGTAGGTTTGTTGAGTTTCAACATGTACTGTTCTGCCTTTTAGCGGCCTGTCCCAGAAAAGAGATGATGTCATTGACAAATTTATCTTTAAAACAGGCTCAGATATTTGCTTTATTTATCTCTCTGGCAGGGGTGTAGCGGTAAAATAAGATGTTATTGTCCCATTGTTTGTATGAATATGTATATATAAATATGATATTAAATGGTAAATATGGATAATACAGTAGGAGTTTTGCTATGTTGAAAGTTGCAAATGCTACATAAACTCCACCTGAAGCTGGTAAAACTCTATTTCTGAAATTTAAGAGGTGGGAGAGGTGTGTTTACTTTTGTTTAGCCACCACTAAAGCCCTGCTGTCTGGCTCCAGTTGTTTGGTTGTGTTTGTCGGTGATCCACTCGTGAATGATAAAGCACTAAAGCATCGCAGTGCCTGCAGGACTGAAGGAGAGGGAGTCCTAAAAAGATCAGAGAAAAACATCCATCACACAGTGAAGTAAATAAATAATCAAAAATAAATAAATAATGCACAGGTCACGTTTCATCCCTGACATGTAGCATCAACGATGTAACACGGCTTTCTGACTTACCAGATCTGACATACGACAGCCATTGATGTCAGTGCGTGGTCCTGGCATAGACTTTACATAATCCTAATCACCAGGCTCCACATGAGATTGCCCTTAAACAGCTGTCAATTGCATTAGCTGTAACATGCTGTGCTGTTCTGTCAGCCGGCCAAACGTTTCATCCCAAAACACTGAGACTATGGTAAGGCAAGCTGCACGGAGTGCTCAAACCCCCCCCCTCCCAAACCCAGCCCCACGCCCATACCCACCCCATGTCTATCTAGATCTGGGTCACTGCCTTGTCAAAGCATAGTAATCTGACCACAGCAAAGGCTTCCGCTCTTCAAAGGGGAAACATTGTCCTCGCTGAGTTCGTTTGTAGCCATCAAAGCGGATGCCGCTCATCCACTCAATCAGTGATAACGGGTCTTGCTGGAGCGATGGAGACTGCTTCCTCCTCGTTTCATCAGACGCTGTAGTCCAGCATTAGTCGGGCGATGAGTAAGGAGAGACACCCTGTTATATACCAACACCCCCCCCACACACACAGACATTACGTTGTGCTGTGAAAAGCTTTTGGCCAGTAGAGGCTATTAAAGCTCAACTTTTTTTCCTCTTTTTTCAGGTTTTCAAAACCTTTTCATAATTAGGAGGTTTTGACAGGAATTGGTCATGAAAGCAAAAGTTTTAATGAGAGAGGAATGGTTGTGATCATTTCTCCAGGTCAAATTGATCTGATTTATCTGCGTTTCTTTGTGTAGCTTCAAAAATGTAACTTAAACTGAAAATTCCTCTGAATTCTGTTGTGCTGAGGAGAATCCACAATCCTCTTCTCTCCTGCCCCACATTTCTCCGACCCACTCCTGCCACCGCCCTCACTGTCCCAGCCGTGAATTTCGCCCTCAGGTAGTCGCACGTCTCAGTTCAGACGTAGGACGACCTGAGTGTCACACACACACACACACACACACACACACACACGCATGCACACTCACACACACACATCCACGGCTTCCATTAAAGCTCTGAATTTTCCGGGAAGGGGTCTGGTAAGAAGGGCTCCAGCGTTTTTCTGGACGTGTGTGTCCGAGTGGTCCGTCCGTGAAATCTGCCTGAGCCCTGTGCCATGCTACCTCAGTTTTGTGTGCTTCACTACGGGGCCAGTGGAGGCATAGACGCCCCCTGCTGGTCATGGGCCCACATTGGTGCCTTCACCTGGCCTGGACTCAATAAATGTACTACTGCAACTGTGCCCTCCTAGAGAGGACATTAAACAACTCACCCATCTCCACTGAGATCTTCATGCATCCTCACAGGTAAATACACACCTGAACAGTAACACACACATACACACACACACACACACACACACACACACACAGATTCTACGTCCAGTTATGTTTATTTTTTAGCCACTAGCAACAAGTAAAGCAATAATGTCTGACACCACAAGCAATGTCTGAAGTAAAGTATTATTTAATAACTTGACAAAATTGTTTTGTTAATTTAATACCATCATCAAGATCCTATAAGAACCAACATGGTAGGATCAGCAAAACACTTCCACCTTCCACAGGATAGCTTGTATTCACACGCGACTGACTTCGCTCATTGCTTGATGATTTCCTTGTTCCCCATTAGTGGCATTAAGGCCCCTTGTGTGTCATTAAAAGCAGCTGTTTGCAGTGTCATTGAGTAGAAATAATGTTGGGGATGTCTGTGTCTTTTTATGCTCCCTCCTGATTGCCCTCCACAGTAGCCACACAAGCGTTTCTTGTTGTGTTTTGTTGTGTTTTGTTGTGATTGTTGTGTATGTTGTGTGTGTTGTGTGTTTATCCCTTTGTTAGGTTTTGTGTTTGTTTTTGTGTTAGTGGTGATTGGATTGTAAAATTCAATGTCTTATTTCATAAAGCTATTGCTGACAGTCAGTCGCTGTGTAGTTGCTGTCTCACTCAGTTGTCATGTAAAAAATATCTCTGTAGTCGGGTCACATGGTCAGCGACAGATGGCCTGACCAGAAGGATGTTTCAGCGTTACACCACTGGGTAGAGACTGCTGATATATTAAGCCTCAGTGTGCACCCCGTCATTACCATTTTTTGTGGGATTTTTTTACAGTGTAAGTGAATTATGTGTGATAATTTAGGACAAACTTGGTTGCGATTTCCTTGACCGCTTTTGAAACAGAAAGCAGTTTTGTAAGACTAAACTGACATTCAGGAATTAATGTTTCTTGTTTATGCATTGCAATGGTCATGTGGAGCCACATAGAAGGCCAATTAGCTGCCTGTTCTTTCATCTGAAAGATATAGATGTTACAAATGTACTATTTTGCCCCATTTGACTGAGTGCAGGAGACATGGCTGACAGGCCCCGTCCAACAGATGCATGTCAGTCTGTTTGACTCCCCCTTGCCAGTGGCCTCCAGGCTTCCCCAGTTGCTATATTCACACACCACCAAGCACAGCGTGACCACCACACACACACACACACACACACACACACACACACACACACACACACACAGACCCACTCATTGCTCCGGCTCTCCAGCACTCCAGCCTGGTGTCTGCCAAGGCTCTGCCCTCTGACCCGCCTTGGGCAGCTTCGCCAGCGTCACGCATTTGCTGAGTGTGTTTCTGGCGACCAGAGGCTCCGCTGAGATGTGCTACGAAAGAGAGGCAGCGAGGGCACCGGCCTTACATAAACAGGTCTAGAGCGGGGAATTTCAGAAGTTGTGTATGCCAAGGGCAGGTTCTTGTTTGCTCTTTGAATCAATAATCCATTATGTTCCATTATGCTCAAGTCTGAACTTAAACTTACCACAGAAAGTTTTTTTTTTCTAATAACAGACTTGTTAAAAACTTTTGGGGCGACCCTCAAATTCTTTTATTTATGGAAAACAATGTAGGGGCACTTATTTATTTATCATTGCTAAGGCTAAGGCATGTTTGGCTGGAGGCTCTCCATTGTGCTCACTACAGCCATCTTAAATTTGGAGTATGGTCTTTATAAATCATTTAAAGTATCAAAACTCTTGTAGTCAAATCAGCCAAATGTCAATGTTTAACACAGCCCCTTGAACATATCTCATTCTGCTCTGTTTAGCTTTTACCTTTTGACTTGGAGACCCAGTTCTAAATACAGCTTCAACTTCAGACCCAGTTGCCCCACAGCTTCAAAGGAAAATAGCACAGTTTTAATTGTGGTGTTAAATGTGCTCCTAAATCAATCAGTTACATGGTAGTAGCTGCTAAGCTAAATGGTCTGAGATATTCCATGCAACATCTTTACTCTGCACACTAAGATCTTCTTGTTAGGATGTCAAAAATCCAGATAGTGGACAGAAATAGAACTCAACCACTAGGGAGCACTCTAAAGTGTGATGTCTGGCTATAATATTGTGTGGGTGCTTGAATTTCTGTGTGTCCTAGTGTGTTTTTATGTGTGTGTATGTGTGCAGACGTGTGAATTATAGTATGTTGCCCTTAACTAGGGAGCAAATACAGAAAAAAATACATCGTTATGTAGTTTGATTGTACATTAGTTGGTTGTATGGACAAACGTTATGGTTAGTTTCCTCTTTAGTTGGGTGGCCTATACATAAATCTGGTCTCTTGCCTTAATAGCAGGATCAGCATGTTCTGCAGTGGCAGCAGCATCTTTATGCAGACGTAATTCACCAAGCTTCAGCCCATCATCATATTGTTTCTTGAATCCTGCAATCTTGAAATCTCAAGTTGCCCTTTATTGAACTTTCTGTGTGTGTGTGTGGTGTGTGTGTGTGTGCACGTGTGTGTGTATGTGTTTGTGTATGTATATCCACTGCAGGCTGTGCTGCAGTGCTTGTTTATGCAGAGCGAGAGGAGTGTATCTCTGATCTCTCCAACGCTCAGTACATCCCCCTCCCTTACACTGAGCCCCCTCTGGAGCAACCAGACGAGAGGCGAGCCTGACCCTTTGTCTTTGTTTGTGTTTGTCTTCTCAGGCCTCAGGAAGAACAAGTGAAATCCTCAATGAAAGCGAGCGGATGAGGATGAGGATGAGGAGGATGACTCCCCAGAGCAAAAACTTTCATTGAAAGACAAAGTGACGTGGCTCTGGTGACAGTGGCCTTGTTGGCTAAACAAATTTGTTGTCCTCAAGACACAAATTGAAATGAGAGGTGGGCTGAATGAGACTCTTCTGACCCATTTAAATGGAAGACTGCACAAGAATTTTCATTACATCAAAGTTATAAATACACAGCAGTACAGCACTCCATTCTCTGAGGGGTCTTTTATTTTGAAGGAGTTGGGGTATGATGGGAAAAACACAAAAGGACCAAAGCAAAATGAAGCGTGATACAGCATCGATTCTCATATACATATGTGTAAAAAAATAAGGAGCACCTCACCTGGTTTAACATGGTAACTGGATCTGACCGGCTGTTTCTGAGAAACTGTTGTGAGCTGTGAGTCGACATGTTATCTACTCACAGCCGACATGGTAGTGGCCTGAACTTGGAATCCAAACCATTTTGTGTGAAACAAATGCCCTCATGGTGCAAAGCTCAATCTAGATCATGGAGATATCATCCATCTCTTCCCACAGCAAATGGAAGAAATAAATGATGGTGAGAAAGTGGAAAGGAACTACTTCTGTAACAAAATATGTGTGAGATGCTTGATGGTATTGTACATTGTGCAGATACCTTTTTTCAATGGACCATGGACCTACAGAATACAAGACTTGTTATATGAAACAACAATAAATCTAGACCTGTGTTTTACACAGCACACCTTAAGTTCCCATTCACTTCTATTACTGGTCATCTCTATGGAAAATGTAAATATAGAACATGTGTAAGAACATTCATACTTTTGACACCAGTATAAGTAATTGCATAAACCTGTTATTGACAGGATACCACAGATTTCATGTCAGTTATAATCAGTGATAATTCTACCTTTTAGCATTAACTACCTTTGTAAGCACAAATATGCATGCATGGGAATAATATTCAACCTTTGGAGGACATTTATTGAAATCAATGCTGTTAAAAGTCTGTTGAATTCTTGTGTCAAACACGGGTCAAATGTCTGGGTCCCTTGGACAGTTGTCTCTGGATCTCTCGCTCTCTGATAGGGGCCTGATTATGATGCATGAGTAGGCATGACCTTGCACCAAGGTGGATGATTTAGTAGGGGTTGTCCTTTGCTGTACTGAGCATGTGCGAAAGAAAGTACTAAAACACCGAAGCATATCTAATCCACAAGCAGCTGGGTGAGAGATCACATGCACATGATAATGCTTTTTGTTTGTGTGTTTTGAAAGCTTTTGTTACATGTTGTTTTGTTACATGTCGGGTATGTAAGCATGTTGATGCCCATTCCACATAAATGGCACAAACCTGGCAGTGTCACAGAAATCCTAGATTTTGTATTGTTTGGATTTGAGGAAGGAAATGGATGTATAAGCTCATACATTGTTTTATATTCCCAAATTGTTATTGAAGTAGTTTGTTTGGTTATCTGTTTGGGTAGTTTGTAAATAATGAATGGTATTAAAAGAATATTTTTTTGCAAATGAAAAAAAAAACTTTTTATAGACTGAATCCACTGAATTCCAATGTCATCTACATATACAATTCTTAGAAACATTTAGAAATGTCAATAAAAAACACCTGTAGGAAAGTATAATGCTTTTAAAATGTTTCTAAATGTTAAAAGATAATTAGTTGTCATGCCCTGTATATATCTTTATTTTTGTAATTTATTTTATTTATTTAATTTAAATGTGTTATAAAGTTCTCATTACATTATTATGAAGAAAAAGAATCAAAAGATGGAACATGGAAATACTGACACAGAAAGACGTCTGCTTCACACTGTACCATTTGTCATTCAATATGGTGATAAAGGGTGTTTTACCTTTTTTAAACAAAACATTTCATAACCTTTCTTTACCTTTTCCCCCCATTTTAACATTTCAACTGTAAATAAGCTACACTGGCGAGTCTTTTGACAAGAAGCCATGGCTGGAAGGAGCTAATAAAAGATTGCTGGGGCATTAATAGGTTTCTTCTGTGTTCAGAGTGAATTTAAGCAGACACCAGAGGATAGCAGGAGTTTATTCACGTCCCCCTCAAGCTTAGTGTTGGTGGGGTGAGAAGTTCAACCCAGCTCCCTCAAATGACACCAAGTATTCAACAATGCAGAAGAACTCCCTTGTGTTCTAGGGCTGTAGAAAAGTCTCAGGACTGCGCAAAAGAGTTTATTTATGTTTATCTATTTTTACTTTTTCCTTTGTCAACAGGCTTCTATGAGGTGAAACACCTCTGATATCTACTCAGTGTGGTGCAATGCAAATTTATGTTAGTCTGCACTGTTTTTGGAAATACCAACACCCACAAAATGGCTCTTGCATGCTAAAGATGATGCATACATTGACCCACATTTTGAGGGTTCTGTTCTGCTAACCTCCCCTTAGCTGAAGTGAAGAATGGTATGAGCTTGGATACTTGAACATCTGTTGGACCGAGTGTGAGCCTTTGTGCTGAAGACAACAGCTGGTGTAGATGTCTGACTCCTCCATGGCTCTAAGAGATTAGGAAGTGACTCACTGTATGTGTGTGTGTGATGTGTGTGTTTGTGCAATGTGTGCGCTTGTGTGTGTCTGCATGCATGTGTGTGTGTGTGCATGCAGACATGCATGTGTGTCTGTGTGTGAAGTAGAAGTAGAAGAAGTAGAAGTCTTTTATTGTCACTATACAAAGTATAGTGAGATGTCGTTCGGAACAGCCCACAGATGCACAGGGAAGCAGTATAGGTACAGCAATACATTCAAAGTATGGTAAAGTAAAGTAAATATCAACCATATGTGTGTGTGTGTGTGTGTGTGTAGATGTGTTTCATGTCTCATTCCTCAGTGGATTGGATGGTCAAGGACCTCAGTGACCCATGGCTGGGGTTTGTTTTCTCTCAACATGAGGTTTGGGCTGAAGACCTGCACATGTGACCTGGCTGAAGCCCTGATTGTTTTTGTTCACCTCAGAGTTCCTGCCTATCATCCCAGCATCCCTCCGTCTCAAAGATGAAAAGAGAAAGAGAGAGAGAAAGAAAGTATAAATATATGATGATATAACGACAATAAGAGAAATGGGGAGAAGAGGACAGAGGAGAAGACCAAAAACACAGAGAAATTTGGAAGAAAAACAAGATAGTGAGAAGGGAGAGAGAAAAGAAAATGAATGTGAGGAAGAGACAGAGGAGTAAAAAGAAGGGAGTGCTTGTGAGTCTGATGTGAGCCAATCTGGCATTGTCTCCACAGCTAATGGCTTCTCTGCAGTAGGATGGTAATCACCAGGGCTTGCAGTGAAGCGCCAACCAACACCCGGCCACTCTAATAGCTCCTATATTGCCACTTAGACTTTCCCACAATACCACAGGGCATCAGGGCAGCACTTAGAGCACAGAAAACACTGTTTCACTGTATGCAGTCACAGGAATATGGGATTTATGTGGGTTTACCTTATTTGTTTTGGGGAAACATGACAACCTTTTGAGATTCTTTCTTCAAGCCACAGTATCAGTGTAATTCCTGAAACTGTTCTCAGTCTACCCTTACCCCATGTAACCCATGTTTAATAAAGATATTTCATAATAGCCTTTGAATCTGTTGAACCCATGTGCTTGCATATGCATTAATTTATTTATTTGCTTACAGTTTCTTTGTCTTAAAAATGTGTATTTCAAAAGTCACAGAAGAGTTGGTTGTCCACCCGTCAATATCAAAAAATAAGCAAGCAGGACTCGAATGCCAAGCCTCATTCTGAAAGGGCGAATCTGATATTGACGGGAAAACAATCATTCAGCTACTTGTCAAAAAGAGAAAAGACATAAAAAATGTAACTAATGTTTAATTGTGACAAGTGAATGGTCTACTTATGGACTGATTTGAAAGACATGCATCAAAAACACAATTGGCACGCCACACCTCACAAACTCCACACCTCACATCAGGAATCATGTCCTCCCACCCAAGCAAGAGTATTTAGAGAGCGAAGAGAGTGGCCTCTGGATGAACCTCTGCCTTTCCCAACAGCAGCGTGGCAGCCGCATCAGAGCCAGCCCTCAGCCTCCTGCACTAGCTGACACACAAGATAGGAGACAGATAGGGAGAATAGAGGGATAGAGAGAGGGGGAAGAGAGAGACAGAGGGAGGATAAGAGAGAGAGAGAGACAGAGGAGGATGAAAGAGAGAGAGAAGAGAGAGACATAGCGAGAGAGAGAGGGGGCAAAGGGGAAAGATAGAGGAAGGATAGACAGAGAAAGAGACAGAGTGAGAGAGAAAGGAAAAGATCTGGCTTTCACTCCCAGTCCATAAAGAGAGACTCTCTCCCAGCAGGCTTCCATATGACCAACTGCTGAGTCACCCATTCTCACTGGCGTGCTATGTGTACGTTTCCCGAAAATCCTGCTGAATAATGTTCCCTTGGAAGGAGTGCCTGGAGACCCTAAGAGGAGCTGTGTGTCAGTTCAGACTCAGACTCGGACCCTCAGGGTGTAATAACAACAACATGGGCCTCGCGTCTGGGACCAGGAAAAAAAAAGAGATTTGCTTTTATAACAACGACCAAACAAAACATCTCTAAACTTTTAATAAGTTGAATTGAGCTGGAGATCCCTGTAACAGTCTGTAATTGTGAAAGTCTAAACTGCAATATTGAAATGATGCTTAGGGAGAGAGAAGGGCCTCTCTCTGATAGCGGCTTATGGGATGGCCAAGTTAAATAAAGATGGGTCTTGTTTTGAAGTTGATGTGGAACAGCTTGTCCTGGGGGAGTTCGACACAGATATCTGTGGGCTGTGATTAACACAGACAGACCTCCAGCCTAGATGGAGACTAATTTAATCTAAACCAGAAAAGGCTAGAGAAACAGATGTAGAATGGCACTGCTTACACAGACACATTTCATAAATAAACAGGGAATAACAAGAATGAAACAATAGAATTTAGGAAATTCTAAGAATAAGTCAGAGAGAGATAAGTCAAACAGAATTTAGTATATAATCCACTGGACTGGATTATATACTCGACTGGAATAAAGAGAATTAACAAGCAGCCCTGGTCAGAGTTGGTGGCAGCACCCAGTCTCTGTAAATGACCATAGTGAATCCATGGCTATATCTTGACAGAAATTTCTATTCCAGTGTTCAGTGATGTCTGAGTGGGCTTGCCAGAACCTGCCCTGCTCCCGATTATACAGCTTTGAGACCAACCTGAGACTGTATTTCAATTGACTTATGTATCTATCTATCCCTTCTATTCAAGCTGATCACCAAACCAGGGGATTAGGTGGAGTGTGGTGAGCTTCACACCAGGACAGTTGACATCACTTCTCTTCACAGACAACAGTTGCATTGGTGGCATCAGTATTATACAACATAGACCTGTACTGTCTTTAATTTTGAGTAAAAAACTTTCTTGTATACAGGACATATGCATTTGCCATCTTTCCGAAAAAAGAAATATCCAGAGGAACATTTTGTACCAACTCAAGTTTGATTTCACCACCACAGGTTTCACTGCTTCAAAAGTAACTTTAAAGGTTCTGGAGGATGCAATTGAGAATTGGTTCGGTGTCAGCTAGGCTCAATCTATTCCCGTGCTAGCTAGTGTCTAACTGCTGACTAGGGTTGCCAGTTCTTGCCCTGATCTATTCCCGTGTTCGGTGGCATCCAAATGAGTTGGCTGGCACTGCCAGGGATCTTTAAATCAAACAGTGGAATGTACCAGTGGTCCTGCACCTTGGTAGACCAGCCGAGAAAGGGGAGGGGGGTAGGAGGAGGAGGAGGAGCAGGAGGAGGAGGAGGAATACTCACCCTGAGGTAGCCTGGAGGAGACGAAACGTGAGACAGATGCCAACACTCCATTCCCACTGTCTAGCCACCAGGCTGAGGGAAGGGTGGGGGTTAAAACCTCTTGACCAGTGCTGGTCTGCAGTGTCTGAGTTCCAAGTAAACACAAACCTTGGAGCTTTTTAGACAGGCCCAGTGGTGCGCTGAAGTTACTGTACTCTACTATATATACTATTATATAGCATGATTGCACATGTGATCTTCAGAGAGGGGACTGGATAAAAATGGATTAAAATCTCTATAGTTTAAGTGGTGCACTGTGGTGCACAGTGATGCCAGATGGGTCATGCAAGTTTAATTTGACTCAACACGTTGCACAGTGCAGTGTAGTGCAATTCAGAAGGAAGGAAGACCTTTTGCATCCATAGGGTTGGCTAGTCCCTGCTGGGCTCACAGAGGAATGTGAGGGAGAGTGTGATTTGGGTCCCATTGCTCTCTTCCTCCAGCACACGTCCTCGTGGAGCTTACGTCTACAAACACATACCCACACACACACACCATACACCTCCCACTTTCCTTTCCTATTCTAGGGTTGAAGGAGGTGTGGTAAAAAAGAGGGAGAGGGTGAGTGAAAAAAGAAAATGGGTGAGAGAGAGGGACAGAGGAAAGAGAGTAATGAGAGAGAGAGAAAAGAGAATATGTGTAAAAGAGAGGGAGAAGAGAGAGAGATCAGGATGACGGAGAGACAGAGAAGTAGACGGAGAGAGTGAGGGAGAGAGAGACTAGACACTAGACAGGAATGTGAGGGGGGAGGGAACCTACAGCAGGGTGATATAGAACAGCAGCAATGGGAAGGAATGCCTGTGTCTGAGGGAGAAAAAGAGAGAGGAAAGAGGGAAAGAGAGAAAGAGGTGGGGAAAAGAGTGAAGGAGGAGGGAACGGAGGGAGTGGAAAGCCTCAGTGTGTTTGTCCATACACACATACACGTGTGTGTGTGTGTGTGTGTGTGTGTGTGTGTAGCGCATGTGAGTGTGAGTGTGTGTGTGAGTGAGTAGAAGCGTGGCTAGTACTGAATGAAAGAGGCCCTTGCCATGCAGTGTTGATGGTCTTCCAGCACCAGAGCACATGTCCAGAGCTGTGCAAGGATCTGTCACAGCTACGCACTGGAGTGGAGTTGTGTGGAAAAGGAGCAGCGTTTTTCGCCAAAAGGCATTCCTGGGAATTCAAACAGGCCCTTGATTGTCTGTTAGTTCACACCAGCTCTAGTGAGACTTTGCTGCAACATTTCCCCCACAATGACAGGAGTAGGTTGTCGGGGAACTGGAATGCCTGAGAATGGACTGATGCTGATTGTTTTGACAGTACTTATGAGCTCCAGGTCTGGGGATACCCATCCACAATGCCTGGACTACAAGCCCCCATTTCAGCCCCCAGAGCCTCTGATTTTCTGCAAAGAGTACGCTAAGTTTGGATGCTGCACTCTGGAGAAGGACAATGAGATATCAGAGAGGTTCTATCAGATCATGGACTATTTTGATTACACTGGATTTGTGGCATGTGGGAAATACATTCGGAACATTCTTTGCCAGGTAAGAAAGCAACTGAATGCACTTTTTTCTGTCAGCCATAATTAATACAGCAAGTTTTATTGAGTCAGTGTGTAGGTAAGAAGTCATCAGACATCATTACCTGACAGAGGAGCCATGACCTGGAGAACACATTGCTTGAGTTGGTCAAGAGTTCATCTAAAATGAATAAAACATGCAGAAAAGTGTTTGTAACACATTGAACATATTTTACACAGATGTCAATGCAAAGGAAAAAAGTCTCAGAAGGAATTTAATTTAAGGGGCAATTAGGGGCAATTCAGGGCATTTAGTACACTGTCAGAATTCAATATAGCAATAGAATTTAGGAGGAAGTGATTCCAGACACTCCCATCCCTCAAGAAAATGCCTCCATCACATGTCTGCAGAGTATGCACAAACACAGACCTAAATGGGACCCGTGCACCAAACATATCATTATGTAAGACCTTGACTGGTCTTTGAGACCATGAGTAATAGCAAGTCCGTGCCAACTGTGTCTCTTTTAGACCCAAAAAACTCACAGCCACAACATTGCCTGAGGAAAAGGAAGATAGTCAGAAGAGGGTAGGAAAGAAAAAAAAAAAGAGAAGCCCATGAATCTTTACCCGCAGCGTGGTACACACACTTGGCTGTTGCACCAGATGAATTAGGAAAGCTGGTTTTCCATTACATTTGCACAGAGAAGAGAGGGTCCTGCGGTTAGGTGTAGGGGCACCCAGTGCTGTTAGCCACTTTGCGGAGCGAGGCTACGCTCAATGATGGCCTTTGTTCCAGAGTTTATCACTGCCACAGACAGCTCTCTGTGATCACTCCTAGGCCCACTGACCAGGAAATCATCCACTTCCCGTCCAGGTAGAGGAACAGGAAATACTATATCCCCATCTTGGAGAAAGGAAGAGAGAGAGAGGAAAGGGGGTGAGAATGAGGGAGAGAGGGTGAGTGTCAGTCTGTATGTGTGTGCATGTGTGTATGTGTGTGTGTGTGTGTGTGTGAGAGAGAGAGAGAGAGAATGTATGTATGTGTGTATGCGAGAGTGAGAGAGAGCCACAGTTTTTGTGGGAGAGGTGAAGAGTTGAATCATATAATGGAAACATCCAGTGTGAGTGAGGACTGACAAAGGAGTAAATATTTACTACCGCTGACAAGTTCCTCCCTGTCGTCAGAGCAGAGCAAGTTCACCAGACTGACCACTGAAGCACTCAGCACAACCTGACCCCTCTTAAACTGGGTAAAACAGACCAAGCCAGATATCGTCTTTAATTCTCTGTTACCTTTGTCTTCTTCCTTGATCGATCTTCCTCTCAACTTCAACTCCAAATGCTTTATTGGCATGACTGTTAATATACAGTGTTGCCAAAGCAAGAATAATGGGGGAGAAAAATGCTGATAAAAAGCTGATAAAAATCTTTCTTTCTCTCCCTCTCTCTCTTTCTGCTTCTATTTCTCTCTGAGAGAGATGTCAATGTGAAGTGTAGTGTGTGAGTGTGTGTGTGTGAGGGAGAGAAAGAGAGAGAGAGACAGCCTGTCGCACTCAGATGTGGCCAAGAACAGTTTTTTTTCCCCTCTCTCTCTCTCTCTCTCTCTCTCTCTCTCCCTCCTTTCTTCCCTTCTCTTTCTCTGGTTTTATTGGCTACCCTCTCTGGTAGTGCAACAGTCCTCTTTGAGGTTCCTTTGAGGGTATTTTTGTTGACTCACAGCGGAAACTGAGAAACACCCTGAGCACAGATTTAACCCTATAAAGCATCAGCCAGTAAGACCCATTCACTGCTGGCCATTACTGTCCCTTCATGCTGTGCACAAGTCATGCCAAACCGAATTACAATTACTTTTTCCATCCACTTAAAATTGGTGCTGAGCCTGCTGAAAGTGCTTTACAGTTGGGAAGTTGAAAGTCAAAAAACGTTTGGGGAAGTTGAAAGTGTTTTACAGTTGGTAAAGTTTCAACTGTATATTAATAAAAGACATGAGAGTTGCAACACTATCAAAACTTCATTCATGATACACATTCGCTACTGTAGGTCACTGTCTTCAGTGCCTATGTGAACACATGTAGTGTGTCACTGGAACACATTCAGTCATACCGCTCTCTCCCCCATAATACTTTATGAGGCTGAGGTGAAAAATGCATCAAATAACACGTGAAAATACTTAAGCATTTAGTATGCATATATACGCCATTTAGTTAGCACAGGCTGGATACAACTATAACAGGCGATGTTACATGCTAGCCTTACAAAGTTTCATCCACTAACACACATTCCCAGCTGTGAGTTACTGTTACATCTGTCCCCGATTGTGAATAGCCTGTGTCAGCTGAAAGTGACACAGAGGACACTATCCAAACACCAGTGTTGGCCAGCAAGGACAATAAAACATTATTGGGCCACCCACACTGATTGACTGTAATGTGCCCAAAGGCTTGAGAACACAATGATTGCTGGAGCTAGGCAATCCATCTCCATGAGGCATCCAACACCTCCTCTACAGAGATGCTGCCTGATATGTTGGTTAGCCAAGTGAGCAGGCAAAAGAATGATTATGGGTAAGTGCTATGCGCTTCGGTTTTCAAACTAAGGACAGCTGAGATTTACTGCTACCACTAGCGCTGATTATCTTATCTTGACTTCAGCTCTCTTTCTCTCTCTCTCTCTTAGGCTCTACTAATCTTTGTTTTTTCTTATTATCTTTCTTTGTTTCTCTCCATCTTTTTGTGTGACTCACTGCCAACTTCTAAGTTTCAGTAATTTCATCAGTTCACATTGAACTCTACTGCTACATTGAACTCTACTTTGTTCTCTCTCTCTCTCTCTCTCTCTCTCTCTCTCTCTCTCTCTCTCTCTCTCTCTTCTCTTCCCTGTGCATGTCTCTCTTCATTGGACAATTAGAGGAGTTCAAAGAATAAGTAAGCTGGAGGAGTTGGAAGCCTGTTCAAAACCAACTCAAAACAAGGTTGTATTTATAACATTCTGTGGGCTGTCACTACAGTGTTTATTACTGCAAATTAGAGCATTCACTATGCACAGAGTGATTTGGACAGTGTGGAATAGACCCTACCTTTGTTGTTTCAGTGAAGACATTAGTCTATCATTGGAAAACATGCGAAATGTGACAATTATGCTAAGAGGAACGAAACACTTTACATAATGAAGTGAAGAAGACAAACAAAAAGTTGAACAGATTTTAATTCAGGCCCATTGTTCTTCCAAATGTACAGCCAATATGCTGACTAGACTTAAAGTGATAGTTTGGAGTAATTCCAAGCATGACCCTGTTGCACAAGTCTGCCAAGTGCTGTCAGTAGGAGGGAGAACAGGGAATATGGAACAACACAGACCAAATAGCAGACCGGTAGCTAGGGCTAACTGTATGTTACAGTGGTCACTAGAAATGAAAGTGAGATTATGGTGCCATTCAGTTAGCATAAAGTGCGCTTCCGCTGTTATGTCTTAAATGTAATTAATGAAGGTAAAAGCACAAGTAAGCCAAGGTCTGTTTAAAACACGTAGCTTACAACAAACTTCAAAAAATGTAAAACAATATGAAAAAAAAAATCCACACATCCACAGTTAGAATGAACAATAGTGCCTACATCACATCTACAGGTTTAATGTAGAATTTGTTCTTTGCGCTCATACAATGACAAGTGGGCTTTCCAACACCTCGCTGCAGTCATTCAGTCGACCCCCAAATTCAGTTTCATCTGATACCTGAAACTATGCTACGAACTGAACATGTAACGGAGTAAAAGTATGCAATTAACTTAGGAAATGTAGTGGAGTAGAAGTATGCAATTAACTTAGGAAATGTAGTGGAGTAAAAGTACCAGAAAGTAACAGACAAAGCGACAGATTTTTAACAACTTAAGTAAAGTATAGATACTCCCAAAACAGTACTTACGTACTGTACACTGTAGTGAGCTTCATTACTGCTGTATGACATTTTATAATACTCATTTAATAACATCTTTGTTACTGCTTTATAATGCATGAAATAGTTTGGGTTGACCACATTACAACTAATGCATCTATGAGTTTGAATAAACTATTGTTTATATATTTTTATTTTCTTATTTTCTCCCCAAATCATCAATTATCTAAAGTTTCACTTCAAAATTTCTCTCTCTCAGTCAATGTGTGTGTGTGTGTGTGTGTGTGTGTGTTGGTTTAAGATGGCATATAATCCTTAGACACACACAGAGTCTAAATACTGCATAGGCGGAGAATACATGTCACAGGTTTTCCCTCAAAAAGTAGACAGACTAATAAAATAGACATGAAGCTTACATCTGTTAGGGTTTCTTACTGGAGGTGTAAGGACTATTTTTAGCACATTACAAATACCAGAGAGAGCATAATGTTTGTGCTGGAATACATGTAACCTTGCAGACTCACAGTCTACTGAGGTCATATCCTCAATCTCACATTCTTAAAAGGCATGGTGAGCTATTCACAAACTTGGTATGGATCAAGTTTACCTCTTGCTCCAAACATCCTAGACTAGAGCCTGTTTCTGCCTGTCAACATTTTTAATGAGTCATTCGATTGATTTCCACTGTGGGCTGTATCTTTTAGTTGTTACTATGCATTTCCTGGGCCGCGGTGGGTGTGTGCGTGTGTGGCTTGGACTTAATGATGGATTGGACTTTCCAAGATGCCTATCAATAGAAGTATTTATAGTTTAAATGCTACCTATTAGCCGGTTCAGCAACAAGCTTAGTGGACGGGAACTAGCGACACAGCTTATTACAGCAGATCCAGGGGAGTTGGCACAAACAATAGCTTTGAAGAGGACAAACTTAGACCACAAAAGACTTTATTCTACATGAGGGAAAATCTTACACAATAATGTGCCAATGTGTATTTTGCAGATATTATTGTCAAAAAATAGACACTGAGCAAAAAACACACATCAGATAACATACACGTTTAGAACACAGACTATAATAAACGAGCTTCTGAATAGTGCTTGGAAAATAGCGATTAAATGGTTATTGCTATCTCCTCAGTCTTCCTCGGCACTAAGTGAGGGCTATCGGTGCGCTATCTGGTGTTGAGGTTTTAGATGTCTCTGCCTATACACTTTAGATACATGTGTAAATAGACCTGACCACTTTACCACTTGTGACTAGATGACCCAAAACACATGCTAGAAACAAATCAAAACAGCATGATTCCGCTGCTTTCGTGAGGAGTGTAGTGGGCATTGGACGTTGAGTTCGCCCTCTTCTTGGAACAGCACGTTTAGGTATTTCTCACATTTAAAAAAAATAATAGCCATTCTTTTATAAGGCGTTGTTACTAGTGGTTACCTGAAGTGCACATGTCGAGCAAACCTCTCCAATAAGTCCTCTATTGTCATAAACAAATGCATAGGTAACATAGGTAATACTGTCGACGTAGGTTTTGTAGGTGCATGTAACTTTCTTTGCAATTAGCCCTGCTTCATTACAAACACATATTCCTCAGGCCCCAGGCACAGACTGGCAGGCTATGAAACACAGATTATTCCTCTTTGAGAGTTATTTGCATATAAATAAATGAAGTAGAGTAGAATTTAACTGGGTAATTTGTGTGTAACAAGGCAGGTAGCCTAAGTAAATAAACAGTATGCCTTCAGCATACTCAGTACAAAGCGATTCCTCAAACCATCTGTATTTTGCTTTGAAACTTTCAAACATTCATTATTTATTTATTTAATTTGATTTATTTTAATTGTTAAATGCTAATTGCTGTTTGGGTTTGTAACGTCTGCTCAAATAGAACTTGTTTTAGATGTTGGCCCAGTAATTTCAACATTTACCAAGACTTTGAAGGTTAGTGCTAAATATTTGACATAACAGTTTTGTATTCTTTCCAAGCTGCCTTGGAAATTGCAAACATGCAAGCCTTCAGATATATTCATTATTGTTTCCAAGCCAGACATTGTGTCTCCATCAAGGGCAAAGTGACCTGTAATCAACGCTATGGGTTTTATCTTATCTTCAAGAGACTCCTGATGTTGGGAAGTCAAAGCAACACCAAATGTCAGACATTGGAGTTACAAACTACGTGGAATGACATGACGTAATGAGGCAATGATATGGATAGTTACTAGCAGACAGTTTCCTTCAGGGTGAAGGCAATTTGAAGAGATTCATTTCTACCACATAACCCTTATGCTGCGTAACATAGCTACTTATTCACAGAGCACATTCAGACCAATATGCTTTGCTACCACAATATGCTACAGGACAACATTATCATGATCTGCTTGTCAAACCTCCAGTTGCTTTAAGATCTCACAATTTAAGCCACATAAAATGTTAGCATTAAAGACCAGGCGCAGCTATTCAACCAGACAACCAGAATATACTCATGCTGCCCTATATGGCTTTCATTTTTGTAACTTAAGTTCAATTTAAGATGTTTATATTTTAGATATTCTATTTTATAGTCACTTGAGTAATGTTAATTAGAACATAGAATTCTAACATTTTATGGCAGACTGCATATCTCTCTTGGATATGGTTGAGTGCGTATGGAGATTGTGGCCAGTGACTTTGGAGAGACTTAGATATTTAATAAAATCTGGATATCTTACTGTCAAGACCTCAACAGTGCTCAGGGTGCTTTGTCCATCTGCTCTGTCCATCAGGAATGCTCTCCATATGCAGCTCATCTCTATGATGCTGAGGATGCCAACACACCCATGCGGGAGCTGCCGGGCCTGTGCGGTAGCTACTGCTCCGACTACTGGCGCCAGTGTCGCTACACTCTGAGCCTGCTCATAGAGACCAACAACATTACTGCAAGCATCGAGGAGGACCGTGACAAGTTCTGTGACTTCCTGGTGCTGAAGGACCCTGAGTACTGCTACCCGAGCGTGCTCGCCAATGCCGAGCTCAACAGCAACCTTGGAGACCTTCAGGAAGACAAGGAGGGGTGTCTGCAACTATGCCTGCAGGAAGTGGCTAACGGTCTCCGTAACCCTGTCGCCATGGTGCACGCAGACGACGGCACGCACCGCTTCTGGGTGGCCGAGCAGCTAGGCTACGTGTGGACGTACCTGCCGAATGGCTCGCGTATCGATAGGCCCTTCCTTAACCTCACCAAAGCCGTATTGACCTCCCCGTGGGCAGGAGATGAGAGGGGCTTCCTCTGCATAGCCCTTCATCCACGCTTTACCACTGTGAAGAAGGCCTACGTCTACTACTCTGTCAAGGTGGGGAAGGAAGAGAGGATCCGCATCAGCGAATTCACCCTGTCAGAGGCTGACATGAACATGCTGGACCACACCTCAGAGAGGTAGGTAGGGTCACAGCTCCAGGTAGGATCACACACAGATAACAACAGGTGTATATTACTCCAGACCTTTCCTTTAATGTTTGTATAGATTGATTCAACCATAGTCAATCACATCTTTCATTTCATGACCATTTCAAAATCTTTTATTGTAAGAAGAAAAAAGATATTTGACCACAACATTTCTTTTCAGATTCAAATAAGTAAAAGGGATAGTGGTTAAGGAACCTGGCTAGCGTGTAAGTAGCCTGAAAAGTTGTGGGTTCGAATCCCGGCTGCCACCGTTGTGCCCTTGAGCAAGGCACTTAACCCTAAGTTGCTCTAGGGGAGACTGGCCCTGAACAATTGATAGTTGATGAGTTGTAAGTCGCTTTGGATAAAATGCATAAATGCATAAATGCAAATGTAAAAGATGAAAACGTCCTCACAATAATGAAACCAAAGACAACATACTAACAAGCTAACTGCCATCAGTCCCATCACTTTTCAATGGGCACTCCTTTAGCACCATATTTCAATGCCCAGGGCTTTGTGAAAGTCTGATGGGAAATACTAAAGGGATACCAAGTGTGTGCATTGTGCATGATATCAGGTGTTGTGAGTGTGTGTGTGTGTGTGTGTGTGTATGTGTGTGTACTGGCAATGAAAGAGACGCCTCTCTCTGCATTATAAGTCAGTGTACCATCAAAATGAGTCTGAAGTTGTTATTTAAGGGCAAAAAAATGCCTAGTGTTTCTTTAAAGTCTGTGCAACAGGGAGTGTTCTATTCCCAACTGGTGTTTTACTCTGGCTTGTAGAATTCTTCTGGAGGTCAGGGAGCCAGCATCCAATCACAATGGCGGCCAGCTTCTCTTCGGACACGACGGTTATCTCTACATCTTTACTGGAGATGGTGGGCGAGCCGGAGACCCCTTTGGCAAGTTCGGCAACTCTCAGAACAAGTAAGTCCCATTTTTCCCCACCATTTGCCCCAACTGTCCTATGCAGTCAATCATCTGCCAAGCGAGACATGGCAATTATTTCAACAGCTCGGAGCAAAAGAGATGACAAGTTGATTACTAACCGCTGTGGTTGATTGTGGTGGGTTGTGTGGTGTTTGTTGTGGGTTTTCCCTCCTTTGCTCATTTAAAAGAGAATGCGCTATTGATCATAGCCTTGATGGCTTGAGACGTCTTCACATTTAAGGAATGACATCACTTGTTTATCTTGAGAGCTATGTGTTTACGTCTGAGCCTCGTGGGCTTGCTCAGGCCTTCGATGTCTCTGACTCATCTCAGCGTCACTGCAATGCACGGAAAACTGCTTTTTTCAAGTCCACTGTCCAGTGCTCTGCTGCGGAGCTCTACAGGCTGTCTAGAGTTGGCTAATGCATATTAGTCAAATGAGGGCTGAAGTGCTGTCAAGCAGTGTTTGTTGGAAGTGGTTAACATTGTGGAAAATTCAGTGAAATCTGGGTTAAAATGGCCTCATTTCAAGTGAAAAAAAACATCCATCTGTGGAGACATCCTCAATCCTTTTCATTCAGTTATATTTTTATTTTTATTTTTTGAGATCTGTAAACTACATTTTCTGCCTCCCTGGGCTTAGGGTTAGGATTAGGTATCCTAACCCTGACCCTTGGTTTTCCAGATGCCATTTAGTCAGTAAGCATATCTTACCTGAAAGATCTGTCAGGCTAAATTAGTTTTGAAACCTATAGCTCAATAATTGAGTTCTGCCTACTTATTTCAGTGTCCATGTTTGTTTACGTGAAGACCCAAGATGTGTGCTGGACATATCACACTGGTATGTCAGAGTCATCTGGCTCTCAGATAGTTCTGCAGCATCTCATTGAATAGAGCTTTGGTAGCGATTCTGTCTCTGAACAGGGTAAACAGTAACATGTGACCTCTGCTCAGTGGCATCCTACTGCATCTGTCTAGTCCAGCAAACACTTGGCTCAAGTGGGAAAGGTCCAGGCACGGTCCAGCCAACCAGCCTGCCAGCCAGACAGCAGCACACTGGCTCAAAATATTAACCTTGGCAAGGCTCCGCAGACTTCCCTTTCGGACACCATTGGAAATAACAGTGCCCAGTGAACTTACAGGGTGGCACCGTGCCAGGCAGAACCCAGCGGCCCAACCTGCTGAGGGACCCGCCTTGTTTACTTCCACCACAAGATGGCCGCCCCTGCTGAGCGTGTCACCAACCCAAGAACCGACAGTGGTGAGAAAGCGCAGTGTGGACAAACCAATGTGAATGGAAGGCCTGGCAGTGCAGAGTGTCAGTAACACGTGGCAAACACAGCTGCATGCACCTAGATGTGTCTCTAGACCTCTAAACAGCCTCTGTCACTCACTCACTGTGCACTGAGAGCATTCGCATGCTCAGGGTGGAAGGATTTCCTGGAGGGTTAGGGGTTTCTTGCAGCCTACCACTGGAGCTCTCCTTTGCATTGTGTGCTAATGGTAGAGCAGCCTTACATTTATTGGCTTTGTTAATTTATGTCAGTGATGAGAAGGATTTATTTTGTATGTTTTTTTTTCATCTCAGTTCTGTTATTTATATTTAAAAAAAGCTGTTTGATGACTGCGTTATGTACTGTGTTATAAGACTGCAACCAAGTGCAACTTACAGTAGTATTTGTAAGTTGGTGTAAATATGTGTGTTGCTTGCACAGAGCCGTGACAACTACTATGCTTTTGGAGTCTACAAAGTTGTTCCTCACAATCATCATTTGAAGAGAGATTCTTTTAGAACCGCAGTGAAGGTGAAGGAGCCAGGAGACAAAAATGTGTCACTCACAGAATGATGAGGAGGAAGTAGGGCAGTTCCAAGGGCCCTGCACTCACATCAGACAACATAATGACCAATATTATCAACATATCATCATATTACCATCGTTACCACTTTCTCTTGACTATAATGTTCATATCTCAAAATGTGCATATCAAAGAAAATGGCAAGACTATAATGACTGAGATTCTGGAAATACTGTATATACATTTCCTCTTTACAGTAGGCCCATGTCAATGCTCTCTATCCTTATCTCAATAACTGTGGCTTTGTGGCTACGCTACATAGGCTCACACTCGCACCTTCTGTTGGCGCTGACATGGCAAAAACACACTGTCTCAAAGCCAGCATGCGGCAGTCATGCAGCCCAGTAAATGTGACACAGTGGCGCTGTCCAGGCAAATCATCACTTGTGCAAAACCCAGCATCCCTCTGGATCCCTGTCCTGGGTCATTTTCTTTTATGGACAGAAGAGAATTCCTCTCGCATTCTTTTTATGTTCTATCCTATCTGCTGTTTCAGAAAACTCAGCTCCTCTCATAATATGGTAAACACCCCTATTCCCTATATTGTCGGTCCAAAAGTACACACACACACACACACACACACACACACACACACACACACACAGCTATAACACTTCTTATATCACAAAAATTGCAGTTGTCCTCTATGAGTGATATAGATTTGCCCGGCCGAGGCGGACTGTTGTTACTTTAACCAATCACATCACCCAGCGTAGAATCCGGTGAAAAGTCATGATGTGTGCATGATCAGAAGAGGAAGTGAGAGGAAACTGTGCATGTGGTCCCCAGGGGTCCTGGAATGCAGTGAGGAGGGGAAGGCTTTTTTTGACTGGCATTGACATAGACAGCCCCTGCAGTCTACCCCAGCCATGCCAAACTAAGCCAAGGCTAATATTGACAGAGGGGCATCTTGGGATGCATGCTGGCATGGGGAGGAGAGAGAGGGAGGGAGTGCCACACTCTATTACACTCTTCCACCCACACACACTCACACAGTCAGTGTTATGGTATACAGGGTCTGCATGTTCATAGTGCATGGAGGGTCTGTATTAACACACACACACACCACACACACAAACATATACACAAAAGGCACAGACAATGTGCTATAATAAAACACACTTTCTATGCAGGTAGATAATATTTGTGCACTCACACACACACACACACACACACACACACCACACACACACACACACACACACACACACACACACACACACACAAAGGCCTGCTGTTTGATTGCCCATGAAAAGCTCTGTTCTGTGTGTAAAGTGATCCCAGAGGGCTTTATTTGGATTCATTTGCCAACCACCGTCTTGTAAAAACAAATTCCCGTCCACTGCATTGTAATCCTCTGGGCTTGGCCCTCGGCTCTCCCTACTTAAACTCTCATCAGCGTCTCATTGCCCTTATAATTCTGCCCACACTCTCCCCAGACAAATAGTGGCTTCATTCACACATCTTCACTTTCCAGTGTACAACATGGACATTATTCATGTCCTCAGCTTCTAATTTTCAAGTTCTCTGTCTGCTGCGGCGGTCCACGGGAGTGGCCATTGAGCGCCTTAACATGTTTTCACCCACTGGGTGATCACAGGGTGTCCATCAGTGACGCTGTTGTAGGTTTGTACTGCATGGGGTCAGAGGGGTCACACAGACCTCTTGTGTGTGTGTCGTATGTACACAAGCTCAGTGCTCCACTGTAGTGTGTGTGTTTGTGTGTGTGTGTGTGAGGGACTCTCGAGATGCTTTACATAGACCACCACCACACACACATACACTACAAGGCAAGTCTCCCTTTGGGAAGTGACAAACACACACACAGACAAGCACACACTCACACACTCACACACTCACACACACACACACACACACACACACACACACACACACACACAGACATACACGTACATACAAACACACACACACAGACTCACAGAAACACACATACCACCACATGAAAGGACTAGAGAGTACAGCAGATTGCTGCCACATTGTTTGGGGCTGATGTTTTTCGCTCAAACCCTAATGATCGGAGGGAATATCTCACATTTCATATGGCTTCATGCCATGTGGGAATCTGGGTGTGGATGTGGCAGTCTTTCTTCTTATGTATGTGTATGTATATGTGTGTGTGTGTGTGTGTGTGTGTGTGGACATTTGGACAAATGTGCAGACATATGCACATGAGGGGTACGAGTATGAGTTTGTGGACGTGTATGTATGTGTGAATGTGTAAATGTGTGTAGGACATTTAAGACATTTGAGAGAGGGAGGCAGAGATACAAATGATACAGACAGAGAGAGGGACAGAGAGAGAGAAAGAGGGACAGAGAGAGAACAAGAAATATAGTAATGCATGCAGCCCTAATACATGCCATTGGTACAGCTGCTAAGGCCCCATTGACTCTCGCCATGATGCCGATGCTGCCAGTCCCTTTAAAAAGTAAAAATGCTTCCAACCACTTACGGCTTGTATAAAAAAAATCTGTGCCCTTTCTTTTTACATCCTGGTTGCAGCACAGTTCAGACCGTGTGTGTCACATAGGCTGTGTGCAGGGTCTACCCTGTAAGCATGCACGGCAAAATAAGAGCAGTGAAAAACTGTGGTCACTACACGAACGGGATGAATGAGGCATTCCTGCTAATTTCAGACCTCTGTGCCCTCTGCTCTTGCAGATCTGCATTGCTGGGAAAGGTGCTCCGTGTGGACGTGGACAACAACGACTACAGCGCCCCCTACAGTATCCCCTCGGACAACCCTTTCCTAGGCGAGAAGGACGCAAAGCCTGAGGTCTATGCCTACGGCGTGCGCAACATGTGGCGCTGCTCCATCGACCGTGGCGACCCTGTCACAGGCTACGGCCGGGGCCGGATGTTCTGCGGGGACGTGGGACAGAACAAGTTTGAAGAGGTGGACATCATCGTCAAGGGAGGCAACTATGGTTGGAGGGCCAAGGAGGGCTTCTCCTGCTACGATAAGAGGCTTTGTCTCAACTCTTCACTTGGTGAGGACACATGACCTCTCTTGACCTTCAGAGTTAACTTCTAGTGTGTTCCATTTGTGCTTAAAGGTTGGTTGCGAAGTTGTCCTCAAAGGACAGAAGGACACAAAGGACAAAAGTACAAAAGTACAAAAGAAACACCACTACACAGAAGTGCACCACACCACCCAGATTGACCTGTGTAAATTGTCCTGATATTTAAAGGCATAACAGGCAAGCCTGTGACTTTTCAGTCTGATTTATTTTTTAAAACTAACAACAATGTTATAAATTCTCACCAATACATGTACATTTGTGTGCAAACTAAAGAATAGGAACCAGCAAGGGTCACTTTCGAAAAGTTGTTTACTGACAAGGTAATAAACACGATTTTGGTTTCATTCATGTTCGGTATTGTTTGACATCGGGGGGGTTTTTACAAAACTGTGAGAGTGTTGTAACTGAGCAAAGAAGCACTAGGGGAAACCGAGTGAGCCTTCATTCACCTGTAATGAGCCATTTAACCATCAAAGTGACTATAGAGCTGGTAAATTAACCTAAAAACAGCCTAAAGTGTTGCCTGGTGTCCCTTTAAAAGATGTTAAGCAGTTGGCCGGGCCGCCTATTATCTCCTCTGTCATTTTATCCATGTTGGATTCCTACTTATATTTCTTGTATTTATCTCTCTTCAGATGATGTTCTCCCTATTTTTGACTATCCTCACAAGATGGGCAAATCTGTGACTGGGGGCTATGTCTATCGGGGATGCCAGATGCCCAATCTGAATGGCAGATACATCTTTGGCGATTTCATGAGTGGGTCTGTATTTTTTTTTTAACTCTTAATCTGCACATGTACAAACCAAAATAGGAAAATTGATTTTCTCTTGCACCTGTGGCCTCCAGCATAAAAGCATTTGGTCATTTTATTATTTCCAACTTTCACTTTCAGTGTATTATGTTGGGAAATTTATGAGTGTAATAACTGTGTGTGTGTGTGTATGTGTGTGTGTGTGTGTGTGTGTGTGTGTGTGTGTATCCACCAGGCGTCTGATGTCACTGAGGGAGAATCTAAGTACAGGGAAATGGGACTACACTGAGGTGTGCATGGGCAGTGACAAGGCCTGTAGCTTCCCCAAGCTCATCAACAGCTACTACAAGTACATCATCTCCTTTGCTGAGGATGAGGCTGGTAATTCAGAATGCTACATCTTTCTCTTTCCTCTCCTCCTCTCTATCTCTCTCTCTTTCTATCTCCCTCTCTTGTTTTGATCTGCTTTTCTCTTTCTCCCTCTCTTTTTTTCTCTTTCTCTCCCTCTGTTCCCTTCTCTCTTTCACAAATCGCAGATTTGACAAGAAAAGGCCATTAGAAGGTACATAGTGTTTTCTGTGGGGGGAAACTGGGCATAGGATGCCAATGTCTGTCCGTGTCGACTTCACTTCATGAATATTTCAGCGTGTAAGGGAGGGAGGGGGGGCTTTCAAGACTTCCTTTGTGGTTTTCAGCAGAAAGATGAAGAGTCCCTAATTAAAGTCTGGTTTCCCCTGCTGCCTAAAGCACCTCTAAGGGCAGAGAAGACCTGTCTCGCTTGTAGACTGTAAACTAAAGAGTTTCTCTCCTTTGCTTTCATTACCGACAAACCCTGGTAACTTTTAAGCAAACGGTGTCCAAATGTCTTGGACATGAAGGCTCAGTTTGTGTATTTTTGACATTGCTGAACTACTGACTGAATGAGTGAACATTTCCTTATGATGTCTTGTCAGCTTGTGAACGTAGACCGGTATTTAGGAGTGCCGCTCCTCTTCAGCAGCATCTTCTCTGATTATTTATCTGGTCTGATGAATCTGCTTATGATTAATTATGTCTGATGTTTCTAATTCTGCAACTGATTCGTTCTGTATGTCTGATTTAGGGGAACTTTACTTCCTGGCCACTGGGGTACCTAGTGCCCATTCACGAGCTGGAGTTGTGTACAAGGTAGTGGACCCATCCAGGTATGGACCTTCCAAGAATCTTCCACAACGTACATATTATGCCCAGAAATTCAGAAGACTGCATATATTTAGTTTTACATTTGAATTGTAAATACAGCCAGTTTAGTATTATTCTTGAGGTATTCTTAATGATTATTGATTATTGGGTATTTGTTATAACAAAAGTCCCTGTACCCACAAAAATGAGTGATGTAATTTTTAATGAATTCTGAGTTGCCATGCCGTGAAATCATCTATCTATATTAGAAAAAGAGATCACAAATTTTCTTCTTACTGTAAAAATTTTAGGTCAGTTTGCCAATTTGTCTTTTTACCATGCATCAGCTTTTTCACCTCAAAGGGGATGTCTGTGTTGAAATGCTAGCTGTGCTGTGCTTGCATCACAGGCTTGTCATGATGTTTTTCCCCCCCATCACCCATATAGGAGAGCTCCCCCAGGCAAATGCCACTATAAGCCCAGCCCTGTCAAGATAAAGGGCAAACTGATTCCTTTCCACCCCAAGGAGGGTAAGCGACAACACAAAGCTCACACTAATTACCCCATTGGTCTCTCTCTCTCTCTCCTCCATCTCTCTCTCCCACTCCAATTCTCTCTCTTCACTTCTCTCTCTCCGGCTCTTTTTTCCCTCTCTCCTTCCAGGCGGTTTGGACTCATCACTGTTGCTGGAACCATAGGCCTTGATTAGTTTTGTTTTTTTGTTTTTTTTTCCCTTCTTCTTCTATCTGAAACCAGTTGTATTGCTGGCTGCTAATTAAACTGTTTCTGTGCAGAGTTTGTGATGGACAAGAAGCCAACAACCACAGTGCCTCCTCTGACCACTAAGCCTGTCACAACAAGACCTCCAGCCACAACGGGCCAAGCCACTGCCAGAACCACCAAGAGGCCTCCACCGGCTGAAGGCCCGAGGACGACCCTGAGACCCATCACCACTCCACCGCTGACCACCCCCAAAGGATCACGGACTTCAGCGCCCTCTGCCCGGCATTCTACAACTCCACGGCCACATTATGGAACCACTACTGTGAGATCAAGGCAGACAACTGCTGTTCAACTGCCAAGACCAACTCAGGCACCCAGATTTCGGGTCACTGCAACTCCAAAACCCAAAGTTGCCCCCACGACTAGGACCAGGGCACCTCATACCACCACTCCCCAACCTCAGCCAACAGCTCGTCCAAACTTCAGAACCACCCCTCAGCCACCCTACTGGACCCCCGCCCAGAAGCCCACCTCCAAGCCCCGGGGACCAAACATCACTGTGCCCAAATCATCTGAAAAGGGCCAAAGCCAAGATGATCGAGTCAGCAAACAAGAGGACCGGCTTGGGAGCAACCAGGTCCAGAAACCGCGGCGCCGTGGCAAAAAGCAACGCAAGAACGGCCGGCGTCGGTCCCGGTCCGGTCGGGTAAGGCTAGTGGGTTCTACTACCAATGCAGAGGCAGGGGACCAGCAATCAGACCATGGTCGTGTGGAGATCTTTGTGCGTGGGGAGTGGGGCACAGTTTGTGATGACCTGTTCGACAGCAAGGCGGCCGCTGTGGTGTGTCGGCAGCTGGGCTTTCCATATTCCCTGCGCGTGGCCAAACGGGCAGAATTTGGCGCAGCTGCCACTGATGTGCGTATCCTATTGGACGATGTGGAGTGCGATGGCACGGAGCGGACTCTACTGGACTGCCGACATGCCCGTGTGGGCAAGAATAACTGCTCCCACAATGAGGATGTGGGCGTGGTGTGTGGGCACAGTGAACAGTAGCGTACAGATGCAGGGGGGTAGTAGTTAGGGAGGGGTTGTCTGGGTCAAAGTTCACATTCGTGCTGGATTTATAAATATACCTGTCAAGGTGAGCATGGTGAAGACAGAATATTTTGCTGTAGACTTGAGATGTTTTTTTTTTTTTTGCAAATGATCAGGGTCAATGGCACTATTATCATTACTATTGTTATAGTACTATTGTTGTGCTGTACCTTAAAGGGGCCATGTGTGGAATTTGAGCAATCCTGAACACACCATTCGATTTTACAATACCACTCTGCTACATAGAGTGCCTGGTGAGGAAATATATATACTTTGAAAATACTGTGCATCAGCAGTTTATTTTCCACATTGTTTGTCTTTTCTATTTTTGAATGTTTAACACATTCCTCTTAAGCGTTCACATGTAGCTCACGGAGGGATTCTCCTTCATGTTGTTGATCTCAGCCTGTCCAGCCTACATTCAGCACACCTGGTGTGCTCTGACCTTGTGTTAAAGTTGAAGAAGTACACTTTTTCTCTTGAAGAACACACCCTGTCTCTACTACTGTCTAAAGCCCACAGATCATCATTGTAAACCCGGTCACTTTTACTGACGCCAACCAGCCCTAAACAATAACATCAACAAAGTTCAGAGAAATATCTAATGTCCATGGGAATAAGGAATATTGATCATCTTATTGTGGTGGTCACTGTGAGAACAAAAACAATAATGTTATGTCTTAGCTCAAACACAGTCAGTCTCTTTGGCCTGTGAACAGCAATACACACACACACACACGCACACACACTCACACAGACACAGGGTAGGCTATGTTTATTGGCACAGGCTACCCAGATCTGTCAAATAGGCTTATATGATATCAATTGCCCATGATTATAAGGTCGCTTCAGTGACGCCTAAGTGAAAGTGCATTATGCTCCGGTACTGACACAGGAAAAAGAATTGTGCAATTATGCCCCCTAGTGGCAAAACAAAATTGACTGCTTGTTTGAGTTATATTCATGTCGATGACCTGTAATATAGCCCAAACAATCCAAATGTGTGTTTTATCTGTTTAATTGATTTTGAAGCCTTTAAAAATATATTTTTTATGAATTTAAGTGCCCATTTATGAAACCAGGAGTATGTACATTTTCCATTCCTGAAATGATTTTATATTGAAAGGAAATGCTGGACATTCTTTGAATTATTGTGAAAAAAGAAATTATGTTTATAAATAAACATGACATCTTTGTGTCCCCCAGTAAAATCATCTGGTTGAGTTTATCTGTCTTCCGTTATGTAATCCTGGCTTTCCACTAGGTGTCCATTTGTTCAAGGATTCAAGGATTTATACTGTCACATAGCCTACATACAGAAACACTAGGACATTGAAATTGCATCTGCTTTCCAGCCTATAATGTGCATAAGCGTGTGGGGAGGCAGGAGCATTTGTGTTATGTACTATGTACCTTTCATGATCTGAAGACTTCCTCTGTTGTTTTTCAGTCTCAAGTATGCTGACAACACTCAAATATGCTGACAAAAATGATCTTATCACTAGACTATGGGGAGATTTCACTCTTCATTCTACTAGACTAGATATCATACCACAGTTTACACGTGCATTTTCAGAGTGTGTGTGGAAAACAGGCCTGATTTTTGCAAGTCCATTGTGATAATTCACACACAGCGAAATGCATTTTTTTTTCTATTCTATTCTAGGTCTATTATCCTGCTAACATCACCACTGCCACACTGGCCCAATCATCATTATTGAATGCATGCCAATTTGGTGAAGTTCCATAGACTAGCCTACATACAGTATCCATTCACATCCTAACTACTACTTTGTCTAAACATGTCTGGTCCACTATATTCTCACATTCTTAACAGCACAGAGAAATGCATTGTTAGTCGGTGGGACATTACAATCAGCACTTGAATAGGTGCTACATAAAATACTCACAAAGTACAGCACACAGGCCCAACAGATTCAACTGATTACACATTTATTTATGAACTCAGACCCTCTTAGAAGTAACCATTCCCAAAATGAGATTTATTTTCAAAATATCCCTACTCACATTTAAAACTAACATTGCAATGCAGCCCCCAGTGTAGACAATAGGCATTACACCTCTTGTAAAGATGGAAAAATACTGATCAGTGGTAGTTTGTTGCTCACACACTATTACAGTAGCCTAATTGATGCAGGGCTACCGACAACAACAACTGACCTAAAACCAACCAACCAACAGCTGACCTAAAAGGGCCAATAAGTGGCTGTGTAGATAAGATAGGGCTAAGTAAGCAGGCATTTTCTGAATTTGCTCAAATTGTTCAGACAGTACATTAAAAATGTTGAAGCACAGACTCAAATGAATTCTTTATGTGACCTCTTGCTTGAGTTAAATGAACAATGTCATTTAGAAGCACAAGTCAACAAAGGCTTATTGATTTGAATTGAATATGAAGTGAAGTGAAAACTCTTTTATCAGTTTTTTGAAGAAAATGGAAATGCTTCTCAGCATATCATCCCCTGGCAGACTTACATGCTATTCAAATCTACACCTATCCAACGAAGCTAATGTTAATTTGCCTACTATAAATATTATACAATACCAGGGGTCAGAGGGCAAACACACACACACACACAGAGACAGAAGGGGGGGGAGAGAGAGAGAGAGAGAGAGCTGTGTGTATTTCTTCATTACATTTCTCTTATTTACTAGGTTTTAATGTTGCAAATAGCCATAAAGTCATGGGGCAATTTCCATCATCCATTTTCAGACAGACTATTGTGATAAGCTGTGTCAACCATGTGAGCCATAAATGTTAGGAAATTGTCAATAAGCTGAGTAAAGGTAAAAAGTCAATAGAGTTAATCCTTCCAGCTCCATCAGCTGTTGGTAACTGGTCATGTATAGACCAGGGTTTGACGGTGAGCTCTTTTAGAGTCGGTCTACATACCTCTCTCATTTAACATGTGGACTACGTGTTCATGTCGTGGAGTTGTTTGGTTTGGAGGCAAGTTAGTCTATGGACATGCCTACAAGTGAAGCTAACCTGGGAGAGCAGAAAAGAAACCACAAAAGAATCTTACTGTGAGTGTGTTTGTGAGAGATTTCTGTCTTGTCTTAATCTTGAATCATGGTTAATGAGGGTCAATCCGGTGTGGATTGTCGCCGTGGGGATGCCCCCTCTGGCCGTGGCGCCAGCTGTGGCTGGGTCAACATGGACCTCGCCCGTCTCTGCCTTCTGTGGGCACTCATTTCCCTCTACATGCTTTTCGGTGCCATGGTTTTCTCTGCACTGGAGCGGCCCGAGGAGCTGAGGGCTCGGAGCCGCTGGGACGCGCAGGCGGCTGAGTTTGCCCGCAACCACCAGGTCAGCCCAGAGGACCTCCGCACATTTCTGAAGCAGTACGAGGAGGCCAACACTGCTGGGGTGAGGGCAGATCCACACAGACCCAGATGGGACTTCTCTGGATCCTTCTACTTTGTGGCCACTGTTGTCTCCACTATAGGTACAGAGACATTTCCTCTATCTATGGATATGATCAATGGAGAACTGAGAGACAGATAGATAGATAGATAGATAGAGAGATAGATAGATAGAGTGCACCGTGAGAATTTTGCATGCTAATTTTTTTCATTGTTTCAAAATTCCTGTCACCTTATGCAGTCTTACTTATTGCCACTGCAAAAGTTAAATTAGTCTAAATTGTATCAATTTACAATTTTTTTTTCTGATGGAAACTAAAACTGAAATAAAACAGAACAGAGCTAAAACTATAAACTAAAATGCAACATTTTTTTAAGAAAACTTGTCTAGACATAGTAATTCCATAGTCCATATAAAGTGGTATTCTCATGTTGTGGGTATATATTTGTATAGAGGTGTCCATCCTTTATCAACAGCACAATCGTACCTGTAAATATTTGTCAATTACTGTTGCTGGGATTCCTGATGGTATATTTAATGACTTAAGGACAGCATGAAGTATTGACAGTGGGGTGACATAAGGCTTTACAACCTCGTATCGTTATCTCCTGCTGAATCACTATTTCCATAGGTATAAAATGGAAGGCGAAGATAAAAAGAATCAATTAACAGATAACACAGAGACATACTTCATGACTTAGCCTGGTAATAAAACCAGACCCTCATTCTACACGTTCGTTCTTTCAAGGGTCTAGCCATTCGGTAGTGAGATTGCTGGAGGTGTTTAAAATGATTAGATCTGCCCTTGACTGATAGCATTCTAGCTCTGTATTCACAACTCCTCCCTCTGTTCACTGATTGAATCAGGTTAAAATGCCTCCTGAGACAATGAGCTCAATAGGATCAAATCCAGACTAGCACTGTATGAAGATGATAATCGAACAGATGTGTGTAGGAAGGCATGGCCAGGCTATATATGACTGGTGAAGTCAGACATATTTAATCCTCATGGGCCTCGATCACCAACTACTACTGACAAAAAAGAAATTTGTTCTTAAACCCCAACGCGTACAGAGTTTTCACACATCTAATTCAGAGAATGTCTGGGAAGTCCCTTTCAACAAACCTCTCAGGCCAACATTCTCTGGCTATTGTCTTAGCAAACAATGACCTGGTTGTGGTGCAGCACCAATAGCATAGATGTACAAATGCCCACAAGGATGCAGGTACCAGTCCGACCTGCATTCATTTCCCAATCACACCCCATTTCTTCCTCTTTCAAGTTTCTGGGATCCATCATTTCCAAGGATCTGAAGTGGGAGTCCAACATCAATGCCATCCTCAAAAGGGCTCATCAAATAATGTACTTTCTATGGCAACTGCAGAAACATGGGCTACCACAAGAGCTATTGGCCATCTTCTACACTGCTGCCATTGAAACCATCCTCTGCTCATCCATCACAGTTTAGTTTGGAGCAGTCACAAAACAGGACAAACATAGATTACAATGCACAGCTAGGCCATCTGAAAAAATCATTGGTGCCCCCCTGCCCTTCCTTCTAGGACCAGGAAGTGAGCAGAGAACATCATTAAGGACCCCACACATCCTGCACACACTCTCTTCAACCTCCTTCTGTCTGGCAGGTGCTACAGATTCCTGTGCACCAAAATAACCACACACAAGAACAGCTTCTTTCCCACTGCCATCACTCTCCTGAACTGTGGATAAGTGGGTCATCCCCACCTTGGCCATTCACTCAATTCTCCTACACATTACATACTTTATCATACTTTATTATTCCAATATGCATCTTGCGCACTATATTGCGCATTATTGCATTACATTTGCACTATTACTTTTTGCACTATACATCCCACATCTCACTACTTTGCCTTGAATATTGTGCCTTGCTTGTATATTATATTATATGTACATTATGTTGACTATATGTGCCTATATGTATACAGTTGTCTTTATTGTATAGTATGTGTTTATACTACTATTTGTCTACTAAATGTATACTACTACATGTCTATTTCTTAAATGTACACAGAGCTAACACCTTCTTGTGTATGTAAGTATACTTGGCCAATAAAACTGATTCTGATTCTGATTTCTCTTTCCCATTCACTCCTTCCTGTCTCTCTTCACTGTCCTGTCACAATAAAGGCAAGGAACCAAAAAATATTCAAAACAGTTATTTATCATTACAGATTTTTTGTTTATACTTTGATGTGTGAAATGTGTAACACTTCTCTGATGCCTCTTTTTGCATTTGAATGAACAGGCTTTGGTATGACAGCGCCCTGCACCGTTTGCGGAAAGATCTTCCTCATCCCTTACGGCCTGTTTGGCTGTGCGACTGGCATCCTCTTCTTCAACCTCTTCCTGGAGCGCGTCATCACCTTTGTCTCCTTCCTCATGTACTGTTGCCACAGGAGGCGGAAGACAAAGGCTGGCACAACAGCAACAGAGATAGAGGGCGAAGAGGCAGAGGAGGAGGAAGAGGAATGGAAGCCATCTGTGTATTATGTTACCCTTATCCTGGGTGCCCTGGCTCTGCTGGTGGCCTGTAGTGCCTCGGCTCTCTACTCCGCAGTGGAGGGCTGGGACTACCTGGAATCCATGTACTTCTGCTTTGTGACGTTCAGCACCATGGGTTTTGGCGACCTGGTGAGCGGCCAGAAGGACTGGTACGCATTCCGCTGGCTCTACCAGGTGAGCAACAGCCTGGTGCTGCTGCTGGGAGTCTGTTGCACCTACTCGCTCTTCAACATCATGTCCATCATCATTAAGCAAGCGGTGAACTGGATGCTTGCTCAGCTGCTGCGTTTGCGGAGGGGTTGTGGCAGCTTGTGTGCTGGGGGAAGTCGGGATGACTATGATAACGATCAGGAGGGCAGCCAAGGGGTCTTCTGCTTGTGTTGCTGCTGCTGTGGTTACCCAGGCATGAGCCATGATTGTGGAAGTGGTGGTGGTGGGGGTGGGGGGCAGTCCTCGCTAAGGACACAGCTCCGACTGACAGCTACGCGGCATGGGAGACGCTGGAGCTTCAGTGTGGTTCGGCTGGCCCCCTCTACCAGCCCCAGCAGCAAATGCTGGTGCAATAGCCTGGTAGTGGAGACGGTGTGTAAGGCAGAGGACAAGAAGGAGGCAGAGAGGGACCCAGAGGGCCAAGGATGCAGGCGACCTGGGGAGGTGGAGACCTCAGGAACTGGTCCATTAAACCTACACGCTTGTGTAAGTGACAGGTGTTCTCGCACCTTTGCCCGGCAAAACAGCTTACCTGAAGGAGTTGGAGCAATCGCCATGCTCAATAATCGACTGCAGGAGACCAGAATCAATGCATAGTTTGACAGATTGGATGGTGCTGTGGATGGGAAAGAGAGGTTGTAAATCTTTTCTCATATGGCAATAAAGTAAATTAAATACATTGTCATTTTGATTTCATTCTAACTACAGAATTACTGACTGAGGAATATAGACCCATGTCATAGCAGCAAATTTTCCAGGAAGTTGCAAGGTAGCCACAGGCAAAAATCTTTGAATATTCAACACTCTCTGATACAGGTGTTATTAATAACATCTTGATCACATCCAATAACTCTGTTGCATTGAACTAGATTCTTACTGACTGCCATTAACAGCTGTGGAAAATTGGCTGCTGCGACGTGGATCCATTGTAATCTGTTTCATGACCGGTTGCCTCTACCCACTTACTTACTCCCATATTATGAATAAAGATCCCCGATTGCTGCGTAGCCTACATATGACAATATTTCTGTGGAAACCTACAGTAGCCTATGCCTACTGCAGCAGCAGGTTATTTATGCTTTGTTACAAAAACATGAAGATAGAGAGCTTTTTATTTTGGATTCCTCTGAGATGCCTAAAACCGACACTGTTTCATCAATTGTAGATCTGGAAACAGAAAAATATAATAACAGAAAATAAACTAAACTTATTGGCTGCCTATAGCAACCATAGACAGTAAAAGTAAAGCCGTGACCTGGTCGACGCTTTAGCAGGTGCTTGAATTGTCCGTTTGAGAAGTCCAAGATCCCTCCGCGTGTTTGGTAAGTAGATCACTACTATCTTCTTTTAATTTGGGTTTTTAAAACCTTATCAGTAGTAGATTAAACTATGAAGAACCTACTTGACCAAAGCAAGAATTTAATTGACTATTATACCTAAAAATGCAAGCAGGATAAATCTCTATTAGAATCCAATGATGTAATAGCGGATGAATATGAGAAAATTCAACTGTCAGTGCAGACGAGTCATTTCCGGGCGACTTCAGGTTGGGCAAGCTTGGCTACGCTTACTAACTGACTGACCGAATTTCTTTGAATTATTAATAGCGGAGCTGTGTAAACAGGAGCAGAAAGAAACCTCAGTTCGGACTAACTAACTCTAAACTCTTGATAAAATGGTGAGTAATCTGTTTATTTTAGCTGCAAAACACTGGCAGATCAACCAGCTAACAGGAAGATGAACAAATGAATTGCTTTAACGTTAACGTTACGCGAATGCATTCGCAGTTAATGTGCATACATTCGCAGTAAATGTTCAATCGGGTAACGGTAGCTAGCGAAATATAACTGGGTGAGACAATACATCCTGACAGTCGATAAAAATCACTTCATGCGTTGCATGATCCAAAATACATTAAACTGTCGGGTGACTAGATTATGTTGGTACTTGATGCCCAGGGCTGCATCCCTGACGACAGTCATATGAAGTGATGGCTAACGCGTTATTAATCAAAATGCTTGACTTTTCAAGGCAAGGCAAACAGTTCATGATTACATTAGGATATGTTTTACAAGTCATTGAGGCCAACATGACTAGCTGGCGTTCAGTTTTGAGAATGTCAAACTAACGTTAGCAGGACCGGTAGCTGGATAATGTTGGATTGCTGTGCTAGCGCCTTGATAAAGCCTTGGCTAGCGCTGGAGATGAAGGTGTGTCCTAATTTGGTCCTCACAGGATTACACAGTCGCCATCCCACGTAATCCTCGCAAGGACAATTTAGGACACACAGCTAGGTAACAATTTAGACCGGTTGTTGTGCTAATCGATAACCTAATCATTATCCTCCAGCTAATTTACGAGAGACTAATTTTAGCCCAGTAAAATGAACTGCTTCTGGTGTGCGCAAATGTGATGGAGTGGGCGTGTTAACCACGCCGTGTTGAATGCGGCCTGTCCTCAAAAGTTCAGGCCGACGAGTAACGTTAAAATGAATAGGTTTCATTTTCAAGTGATAGTACTTTTATTGTGTGTAATCTTGACAGATTTTGTTAGGGTTATGCAACTTTAACTCGTGTTAGTGGGCTAAATTTTATGACTTGCACAAGGAAACGGATGGTTTGCAGCCAGACTGAGCGACATCACTGTCGTGCGTGCGCCTAGTCAGTCGAGTTAGCATTACGTTATAAGATTTCGTCTTTTTACATCAATTTGGGAGGATGGTTTTCCAGACATCCATGACACTGCGCATGACCGCAATGACGGTTAACGTTAACCAGATGCAGCTGTGGTGCTATGCGTACTGCACCATTGCGAGCTGCAGTAACGTTACTCGGTTTGTGTCTGTGTGAGTGGTCCTAGACGCCACCCTCCCTCCCCGCATTGAACCAAATCATTGCTGGCGCAAGACCGAGTTGACAGGGGCTCTGCAGTACACCCCGTAAAGCACCATGTACTGTGCTAAAAACAACGAAAGGAAGACTGCAAGTGCGCAGGAAATGTGCTTGTTGTGGGTTTTTGCTCTGCTCATAACAATTTCGTGTCCGGTTTAATCTCTAACTTGTTCGACTGGAACCGACTCGTAAGTGATCAGTGGAGCGGCATGCGGATTGCGTTACGTGCCATAGTTTGCGGCTCGACCCCAAACACCTGCAGCGTCTCAAGCACTGCTGTGTCCCTGTTGGACTCGCAGCCGTCTGCTACAGTATGTTGAACTCATCTCCCCACTCAGCCTAGAGCATCTTTCTGCCAAACGGGAAAGATTATTGTTAGGCAGACAGAGTAAACAAACCTAATTTACCACCCAGTGCTAGTCTGGCCATACCTTCCAACGCACTTTTGCTCGATTATCACCTCCCCATAGTGCTAGTCTGGATTTGATCACACTGAGTTTGTTGTCTCCGGTGGCATTTTTAACCGGATCCAAACAGAAAACAGAGGGAGGTGTTGTGAATGCATGGCTAGAATGCTATCAGTCAAGGCAGGCTATCGGTCAAGGGCTGACCCAATCTATTCAAACTTAAACACCTCCAAACAATCGTATCTTACAGAAAGAGGGCCTGGTTGTATTACCGTGCTAATCCAGTGCTGGTTGCACCAAAACCTGTCAGCATTGCACCCGTCAGTTATTGTGATCATTCCTAGATCTCTATCCAGCAATTCACACGTTTCCTGTGGGTCTTTGGAAGTGCAGTTATTTGATGATGCATTGATGACACATTGCTTTAGGCCAGGCCTGTGCATTGCTTTTGTAGACCAAGAAGAACCAAATAGGCTACACTGTTTAGGGTGATATCTGCAAGAGTTCAGTTATTATGCTTGCCATCTAACCATTGGCCTACAACCTGGCAGTTCCTGCACTGGATGTTCAGCTTTGGAGTTCTGAATGGGATCTAATGTTCAATTTCTCCTAGTGTCTGTTAGAGGGTCTCACAGTCAGTGGTCAGAACTCTCAGCATTAATGCCAATACCTTATGGTGCCTTTAAATCCCAGATCATTTGTTTACTCTGACCATCAGAGTCTCAGTAGGATCCCTCGTTCCACCTAACTGCAGCAATTAGAAGTGAAACAACAAAACAGGAAAAAAAGTACTCTGTGATTTCTATTCCTATAACAACTCCCACCATAGGGACCTCATCCTCTGTGTGGTTCTCAGGCATAGAGATGAGGCCCAGGGAGAGAGAGAGGTGTGCTAAAGGGATTCTGATATCTACTGTGCTACATTGTTGACCCTGTTAGTGCTTTCCTAGGCTAATTATATTCTGGGCGTGTATTTAAAGGCAATGTGGAGTATTTATACACGTCCTTCACGTCACTTGGCATTGTATCGCCAGCTAGCTTTAATACTTTAATACTTCTCTTACTTGCACAGTTTAGTCAATGTGTTTGCTGTTTATACTTAGTAAGTTAGTAAGTTTTATACAGTGACTGTATATATTAGTCAATGGTTGTATGTTTAAAGAGAAATTAGCCAACATGTTATGCTGTTTAGGTTAATTTAGCAGCTTTGTAGTCACTTTGATGGTTAAATGGGATGAATGAAGATTCTGTTGATCCCACTTGCAGCTGCAGTTACAGCACCATTGATATTGCATTGATTGATATTGTTTGGTTTCGTACTTTCTTATGGTTATGCGAAGATGGATCGCACTCGTACTTCAGATTTCATCTGTTTCCCTTTTTATTTTTACTTTTTACTTATCAGCAGCAGGGTAGGCACACCTGATTGCCTCGTCAGTGTGTGTGTTTCCCCTAACTACTTCCTGGGCTTTAAACAGGCAGAGGACCTCAATTAATCACCTGTGTCTAATTAGTGATGCAGTGATGAGCACTCCAAATACATAGGGCCTATGGGCTATTCATTCATTCACTGGGGTGCTCCAATGTCATTTTTCAAACACGAGACAGCTTATCGACAGCAAAGGCATTTCCAATACAGATACGGTGTAAACAACTAGATATGTGCAGAAACCATACAGTAACAGACAGCAAACCAAATAAACAGCTATAAACCATTTGTAGAAAAGACGACAAATCAAAGTCCTTATTCATCCCTCCAGGAGACATTGAACATAGATGCAGAATACTTTTTTGTATTCATTTCCCTGTGTGGTTACATTTAAACATATTGTTTTTTAAGATGTGCGGACAGGCTGCACAACTTCTACAAGGGAAACACTCTGTAATGAAGGGGGATCTTTTTTCCTGGCAGACCATGTCTGACCACCAGTAGACTGTTTAAACTGCTGGGCCTTTTGTACGTGAAGAGGAAGTGTTTATATATTAATAATATTTATATATTATTTAAGGATGTATCTGTTGCCAGTATATGCCAGTGTGATTTAACAATTGCTTGTGTATGTGTATGTTTGTATGTGTACCGATAATTTGTTGTATGTAAGTGGGTCATACCTGCTTGTCTGACTTAGAAAGCAGTTGTCATCTCTGTGAAGATCTAACTTTTTCATAGGCCAAAGAAAAACATTTTTCAGGGTATTTTACTGTAAGCGAAACTGATTGAGTAAGGTTGCTGACTGGTCTGTTTCCAATTATTCATCCACGTCACAGATACACCTGATTCTATATAGCTGGCTAAGTGGCAGTCCCCGTTTTAACGGCACAGAACACCAAAGTGTTCTTATCTGTGCCCTTTCGAAATACTGTTGTGGAGATCTGAGTGGAGATTATTTTGTTTAGAGATTAGAACATCCAGAAAGTGTGTTCAGTGTAAATCTCTCTCAGATGAGAATTTAATAGTGTCTTGTCGTGAATTTAGGAAATGAATAAACTTCAGTAAGTCAGTTTCATTTCCACTCCAAAATGTGTGAAAGGGTTGCTATAGACAAACTTGCCCATACCTAGGTGCCATTGGAGTGCAAATAATCCTTCTCAAACAGAAAATAATTATGTGTTAGAATGAACTCTGTCAAATTAATAATCAGATGAAGAGGTATATCTAGTGGTGTTTTGCTGAGAAAATAATGTAAGGCATTTTGTATTAGTTTCATGGTTTGTTTAACAGGTCAGTAGTGTCCTTAAAATACGATAACAAATTCATCACAGGAGGTTGTAGGTGGTAGTGTACAAATTCTGACACTTTCTAAGTGAATTGATCCCTGACACAATCTGACGGTATGGAGGGTTGGTCACAGATTTAAGTATCTTGGGTAATACATACAATAATGGTGTGACAGGGTTTTCAGTGGTAAGAAACTTTGATTCATGTTCAGTTAGATGTTTCATGATTAGACCCATACGGTGTAATAGAGCTTTTTGGTTTAAACCTTGTTTTTTTGTTGTTGGATTTTTCTGAAGTATGAGGGCCAAAGAAACCTTTCAGCTTCTTAGAGGATGCAACACAAAATAATCCCTTTTTGAGGACAGCCAACTTTCTTATTGTGTAACAATCATTAGTTTTGTTTTCTTTCCTTCTCTTCTCTCTCTGTCTTTGTCTGTCTCTCATTATGCCTTCCTTTGTTAGCCATCTTCATCAGTCTTAATTAAGTGTTATTATACTAATTTCTCCCCTTCCGTCCGTCCACAGGCAGACCAACTGACTGAGGAGCAGATTGCTGGTGAGTGGGATAATGTGGGCAGTGCTGTGGGGAATCTCTGCTCTGTGATTACCCATAGTTATATAATCAAACCTGAGTCTTGGTTGTCTTCAATTTAGACATTAAGGCAAAGCCAGGGATGTGGTGTGAATCATAGCATTTTGCAAAGGAAGAGGCACGAGGGAATAAAGGACTATTCTAGAATCCCACCCAACAGTCAACGTGTCGGCGTTCTGCAGATGTTGCTATCAGGGCCGATAGTATTCCAGCGCCATGCCGTGACTGTAACAAAAAACAAACAAGAAAAAATTGCGTTCGCCCAGAGATTTCACAAACATTTCTCTGGATGTAATGGAGGCACAGAGCTCACACTCACCCACACTAACGATAGGGCTACCAGCCAATCAGAAATAGGGTTATGGTGGGCATTGGGTCCAGGCAAAACAGATTGATTCAGATCCAGTTGCTCCATGTGCTGTTGAATGTTTCCCATACTGGCAACGTGCACCGTAAGTCACAGGATGGAGCCAGTTTACAAAGCCAGAGGAAGACACCAGAGATGTCAACAAAGTCATAAAGAATAAATGGCGCTGGGCTTGGATAGAAGAGGTGGGTAGCGATGGTAAGCCAGTTGGGAGCTGGTGCCCAGAAGTCTGGCAACTAGGTGCTCTTTTGCACAAGGACACAAGTATGGAAACTGAGAGAAAAAAGTGCTGTCACAGCACGAATCAGACCCCGTCATAAAGCAGCTGTCCATGTCATTCAACACACCTCATGTTTGCTGGTCTCACACTCGCAATTGACAAGTCTCACAGGCTTGTTGCACAGATAATGTGAATAATTCAATTAATTGCATCTTATCATTTGATAAAACACTGTATGATAGCCTAAAATAGGTGCCTGTGTCTTTAAGGCTGTGCATAGCATAGCATTTCAGAACTGAGCTACCTCAGCTGCTGAGCAGATTTTAGCCTAATAAAGATATTTACTTCACCTAAATGTGGTCTATGTTTGGAGAAGAATTTAGCACCCTTACTCTACAAGCAAGTATGTGACACCAATGGATGCACCTACTTGTCTGGTTTCATTTTAATATCTTTACCTCTATCCTGGGAGTAGATTTACCATTACCACAGCCTCAGAAAGAGAATGAAGCAAAATCACGTTACTCGCGATTAAAACGCTATTTATTTCTGACACGTGGAAGACGGCAATTCAGACAGACATGCAGGACAATACACTGAGTGTCCAAATGATAAATCAAATTTTTAGAAAACAATACTTAAAAAATTATTTATGAAATTTGGCTTTTTTCTGCTTTTTGTGTTTTTCCAATGCACATTAAGGAGATGGACATGTGTGTGCAGTAACATTTGTAATTGCAGTAATTTTCTGGGAGAAATTGTGCATTTGTAGAAAAAATTCCAGGGGTGCTAAAACTTTATAAACCTGTCCAGCAGAGAAGCTGGTAAGTAGCTCTCCTGCAGTGGACAGATTTAATGGCTGTTTAGCCAGTCAGTCACTATGAGACCTGACCACTTTTGGAAGAAGCTTTCAAAATGGAAATCGACACTTGTAAGGTGGCAGAGGAAGGTTGATGAAGGATTAGAATAGGCTACTTATTTGAAGCTAGTTTTTTGGCACCAATAATTTGTTTATCTGAATGTCCAGTGGTGGAAAAAAGACAAACATAATGACAGGTTGTGTGAGCAAGCTAAATGGTAAGGCTCAGGATGAAACCATGCTTTCATTCCTGGAAGCCTAATCATCATCTGTTTGTGTCCATTTGCATTTGATCACACAGCAGTTGCTTTCATGCAAAGTAACTAGCAGCAGAGGAAAGAGTAGCCCACACTGATCAGTCTGTGTGTGCTCCCTTGTGACAGGTTCATGAACTTGATGTTATTGTCTGCAGATTGCTCTACTAGGTGTGCATTCAGATTGTCAAACAACTTCACATCATAAGGCATTTTTCATTTGCCTTCGCCGCAAACGTTTGTTTGTACACACAAAAAGGAAAAGTTTAATGTAGCCATAACAGTTCTAATGGTCTCTCTGCCTCTTTCTCTGTGAACCCCCCTTCTCTCTCTCTCTTTCTCTTTCTCTTTCTTTCTCTCTCTCTCTTTCTTTTTCTTTCTCTTTTCCTCTGCTCCCTCTCTCTCCCTCCTTGGTTGACAGAACAGACCGTGACAAAATGCCAATGCCCCCCCGCCCCCCAATCCCTGCATCCTGAAAGCTTCAGTTGGCAAGAATCCACTTCATGATTGGCCTCCTGCCTGGCAGTTTAGTGTTTGATAGTTGAAGGCTTAGGGTTAGGAAGGCCTTTGAAATTGAGCCTCTGCGATCTCGTACACAGCACAGTACATGGAATTTGTGCTGAAGAGGTGTGAACTCAGCTCTACTGGTTTGACAAAGGGTTTAGTTTCTGTGTTGTCTGACGTGTGGCTGTGTCCTCCTCCTCTTGGCAGAGTTCAAGGAGGCGTTCTCCCTGTTTGATAAGGATGGGGACGGCACCATCACCACCAAAGAGCTGGGCACAGTCATGCGCTCGCTGGGGCAGAACCCCACTGAAGCGGAGCTGCAGGACATGATCAATGAGGTGGACGCCGACGGTGAGCACAAGCAATGCACACGCATGCACACACGCACGCACACGCCCACGCGCCCACAAACATACAGACACACATACAGATGGGCACGCATGCACACATACATATAGACCTAGACACTTTGCTGTCTGTGTCTGAAACTTAACACACACACACACACACACACACACAGTGCAGCAGTAATTTACTTTTTGTGTGGTGTAACTTTTGGATTCCATGCACATAACTGTTTAGATCAGAGCTGAATAAATCAAAGATAAGGTAACCATTGGCCACTCTGTAATTCTCCATTCTTGCTCTGCGTGCTCTCCCATAGTGATATCCGGTAAATCATTATTCTGGTCCGTGTGTCCGGATTCATTTTGGTCATGGGCCTTAATGTAATGATGCGGAGGACGACTGCAGTCATGCATGCCAGAAACTCTCCCTCATCATCACACTCCTGCCAGCTTGCCAAATGTCCCCACCACACACACACACACACTCCTATACACATACACACTCCTCAGGACCACTTCATCTCCTCATCAAATTGCTGACAGCTTGGTTGCACTGATGGCTCTGCTCTTTTAGCTGAGCTGTCTGTGGGTGCTCATCATGTGTTTGTGTGTGTGTGTGTGTGTGTGTGTGTGTGTGTGTGTGTGTGTGTGTGTGTGTGTGTGTGTGAGATTGTCTGTCAGTCTGTCTTTCAGCTTAGGTGTGTGTCTGTGCCCGTGAGTGGGGATGCATGCTCTTTTATCCTGAGTGTCTAGCCTAGCACCTCTCTCTCTCTCCCCCCCCCTCTCTCTCTCCCCCCCTCTCTTTCTTTCCCCTCTCTCTTTATTGCTCTCTCTCTCTCTCCTCTCTTTTCTCCTTTTTCTCTCTCTCATATCAGATACTTCATGCACAAGTGTGCTGCTCACAGTGCTTTATACTGTATACACAGCAGAAGTCAACAAATAGTCCCTGGGTCATAGTCACAATAACATGGTAATCAGTGTCTGTTTTGAGGTCAGAAATGTCATTCTCATGTCCAACATGTCTCTCATGTTGAAACAACATGTTGACTACAGGTGTGTGTGTGTGTGTGTGTGTGTGTGTGTTGTGTGTGTGTGTGTGTGTGTGTGTGTGTGTGTGTGTGCGTGCGTGCGTGTGTGTGTGTGTGTGGAGTCAAGAGTATGTCTGCAGCATTTGTCTCATCTTTTCTCCTGAATTTGCCCCGCCTGCCCCAATAAGCCCTAAAGCCCACCCTTGCTCCCCCATGAATTATTTAAAGTCAGCGCGCATTAATTATTGAAAGAGAGAAAAAAAGAAATAACCTTCTGCACCCCACAGGAAATGGCACCATCGATTTCCCAGAATTCCTCACCATGATGGCACGAAAGATGAAAGACACAGACAGCGAGGAGGAGATTCGGGAAGCCTTCCGAGTGTTTGACAAGGTAAAAAGTGTTCCTGCTCGCAGAAGCTGATCCAGTGAGATATGACTAGAGGTGAGGGGTCATTCATGAAGGTCATCATTGTTGTGGAGCCGCAGCAGAAGTTTCAATGCTTAACAGTCACTATTACTGGGTTTGTAAATCAAACCTTTGTTTTAAGTGTTCCTCAAGATGGAGACAGCAATACACTGCTGTGCTAAGTGCTTATTGAGCAAAACTTGAAATCTAAAAATACAAATACATCAGGTTGGCGTCATCTAGAGTTCCATCATAGTCACGAAGTCCAACTTTGTGACTAAGGTACTTTGCATTGCTACATAAATGTCTAGCCAGAGATTGCACAGGCTGGATAGAAGCCAGTGATTGTTTCACTAAAACAGACAGACAGACAGACAGACACACACACACACACACACACACACACACACACACACACACACACACACACACACACACACACACACAGTAGTTGATTGTTTGACAGGGTGTGTCACCCACCTCTTAGACAAACAACCGTGCATATGCCAGGTAGAAGTTGTAATAGGGGAGGAGAAAGAGAAGGCTGTTGTGTTAAACCTGATGACTCGTTCCCCATCTGGCCCTCATTATCCATTATCAAAGCCTGCTTTCTCTCAGCCCCCCTTAGTTTGAGTAAATGAGTGCAGACCTCTCCGCCAATGTAATCAAGTTAGCACTAAGACGAGGGATAGGTTTGGGGCCATGGGGTTGTTGGTTTTTTTTTTTTTTTTTTTTTTTTTTTGTAATTTTTACCATGGCAACCAGATTGGTGTGTCCGCTGGCTGTGAGCAAAGCTTATGGAGGGGCAAACATCAAAGTGAACTCCATGGTTCCATTAAAGTGAACTGGTGGTTCCATCAAAGTAAACTCATGGCTCCAGGGAATCATTGTTCATAGCCAGCTGTAGTCTCCATGCAGGAGCTCTGCATTCTCATCTGTATGTTTGTCTCTGCCTCCCCCCAGCTGTCTCTCCTCTCTTCTCTCTCCTTCTTTTCTCTCTCCTCTCACCATCTGCTTCTCCTTTTCCCTTAGGAGTATAGGGCTGTCCTTTTTTTTTTTTTTTCTCTCAACCATACACCTGTTTGTCTGGTTGTCTTCTCCGGTCTTCATTCTCCATTAATTTGTTGGGTCTTTTTCTTCCTCGCTTGTTCTCTGTCTCTTCATGTATCTCCATCTTTGCCATTCTTTCCCTCCCTCGTTCCTTCTTTCTCTTCACATCCCTCACCACTTCTCCCACTCCCCCCTTTTTTGTTTTTTTATATTGACCTTTTTTCTTTCCTTCTCTTTGTCCGTGTCTCTCGGCATTCCTCTATATATTATCTTTTTCTTTCCCTCTGTCTTTCATTCTCTCTCTTCCTTCCTCTCAACTCCACTCTGATCACCCTATTTTCTTGCCCTTTAGGACGGTAATGGCTACATCAGTGCTGCTGAGCTGCGTCATGTCATGACCAACCTGGGAGAGAAGCTCACAGATGAGGAAGTAGATGAGATGATTCGTGAAGCCGACATTGATGGAGATGGACAGGTCAACTATGAAGGTGTGTGTGTGTGTGTGTGTGTGTGTGAGAGAGAGAGAGTTTGTGTGAATGTTTCAGTGTATGAGTGAAGAGGAAAGGGTTGACTGGTTTTGGGTAAACAATAAAAACCTGTCAGTAATTACATGGGTTGGGCAATTGTTGGAAGAAAAAAATATCAGTAGCCATCTGGCGTCGGTCAAATAAATGTGTGTTCAGGTGAAAGGCTGTTAATATCTGAGATAGATAGAGATACAATTATGTTCCCACGGGAAGTTTGGCTAGGGCTCCAGAGCTTTACCTGATGCTTGACCTTGACCTCAACTTTGACCCCAAAGACACAAAGAACATCAACATAGTCAAGAGCACATGGTACACTTTTGCACTCAATAAATAGATTAGAGAAATAATCAGAATAAAAAAAAAAACAAAAAAAAAAACATTAAATAAGAAAAATTCTAAATTCTTCTTCTGGAGAACCTCAGGCATGAAATGTAAGCTAATATAAGGTGCTTGTTAAAGGCTATGATTGATATGGGAACAAAGGAGCTATTAAATCTGTTTAATCTGCAGGGAGACCAACAGCCGATCTGATTAATTGTTGAACCGTATGATTAGGTCAACCATGCCAGCAACATTTCCAGAGTAAATGCAGTGCAGTTCTTTTTGCTAGTACTCGGTAGCTAATTCTGACCTCAGATATTTCCTGTGTGCTAATGTGTTTCTATTTTTGTCTGTTCTTCATTGCAGAGTTTGTCCAGATGATGACTGCCAAGTGAAACAGGTTCCCCCTTCATAATACACCCCTCACATAACATGACTAAGATCACTCTTGTCTTAAAAACATAACAATAATAATGATGATAATAATAATTATAAAAGTAATAACCATGTGGAAAAAAATGACAAACATCCATAAAAATCCAACCAAACGCTTAAACTCCAAAAAGTATTGAGTGTTTAAATTCAATTACTGTGGTGTGGTCCGGCCAAAATCTCTAGGCCCATTCAGCCTCAGTGTGAACAGAGATAAGGAAGGCTTTTCAAGCATGTCGTCCTTCTCAATGAGAGTCTTGCAAAGATACCCACCTTAAAGTATTTGGCTCATTAGCTTCCGAAAGGATGGGTTGATTGGCATTGAGGACGCTAGTTTATTCCTTCCTGACTAGCCAAACAAACCTGTCTCCTATTGGCTGCTGTTACACTGGTAAAAAGTGATTCCAAATTCTAGTTGACATAAAGTACTTGATCAGAAAATTAGAGTTTGGTCGACTGAGCTCTTGTCAAAGCTTTGGATTGTCTAAGGCCCTCAACCAGTCGCAGTTAAAGAGCTTGTTACCACCATGGTGGTCTGGGTTGTGTACAAAGCTAGATGTTTGTAATATATGAATATAAATCTGCATATATTCAAAAAGAAAAAAAGACAACCTAAACAAAAATAATAATAATAAAAAAAAAAACAACAGACACAACAAAAGAACTTAGTGACTGCCTGAGGAAGTTGACTTGCACATAGTGAGTGAAAGCCAACTAAGTTATGTAGTTGGTTTAGAATTGCAGGTGACATCCGGCCATCCAGTGGTATTGGTCAGTGCTACTGCTGGCTGCCTGCCTGCCATTTGTAAATCAGTCTGTCTGTGTGGTAGACAGGTTTGTGGGCCTACCTGCAGCTGCCACTAAAGCAATGCATGGTTGTGTTTGGGCTATGTGAGCCAGTTGCAAGATAACACCGTACATGTAAAGTCAAATAATCTACAGGTTAAATGTGGTGCAAATACCAGTATGTTATGCTTATGCTTAATTAAGAAACAAGAAGTGAAAAAAAAAATGTGCGTCATTTACATATTAATGTCTGGTGAACTTTGCATTGCCATTTTGTTACTGCAACTTAGTATGGCCTGTGGTTTCTCTATTTTCCCTTTATTTATTTATTTTTTTAAAGTTGTGTCCACAATTTAAAAAATGTGCCATAAACTCAAGCCTCAAAGACTCACTTGCAAGATGACTTGTTGTAGTAATTATTATAATATACTCTTAACATACTTGTATATGTATACCTTTAAATTATATATATATATATATATGTATATATATGTTTACATAGTTATATATATATATATTATTTTATATATATATGTGACCTGTAACATGTTAAGTCACCAACAAGGAAACCAAATGTTTTTGCTGTTGCTGCTACCGCTGCAGTTCATTTGTCTGTTGCAATGGTGAGTGTGCTCACACCCTTCCGGCTGTTTCTGCAGCTCCTCTGTGCACTGCTTGTTGTGGGACCGAGCATTTCAATCTAAACAGCCTGCTGAGTGAGTCTCAAACACACAGCACACCTCAAATGGATTTCAGACGTGGGATACGTGTGAGACGGTTAAAGCTCTTGACCTTGGTGCAGTTTGGTTCTCAGAGTGTAAACAATATTGGAGTAGATGAAAGCAATGTTTTTGATCTCTGGTTGAGTGTTTTCACACTGGCATTGTTTCAGGTGGAGTACGGAGGAATGTGGACTGTTAAAACATGTAGGACTATCTGCAAATAATGTGTGGAATAAGATATTGTTTTGCAATAAAAGTATATTCATGTTCGGAAACTGACTTTTTCATTGACCTGTAATTTTTTTTTAACAATACACTGTGGGATCTCAAAAGGCAATGTATCCCTCCTTTGTGTAGCTGTACATATGTATATTATGTTATACACATATGTATATGTAAATATATAGTTGGCATTCTTAATGAATAATTTCTCCCCTCCCCCTTTCCTCAAATTCAAAATATTAATCAAGTCAGCAGTGTGAGGCAATGAAGTACTAATACTTGAGTACTATACTTAAGTACTGTACTTTAGAAGGATTTTCAGCTATATGTAGTACTTGAGTATTTATTGTTCTGACAACTATTACTTCCCTACATTTTAACATCGGTAGTTGATAGCCAAGACACTTACATTTCCAAAATGGGCTTTTTACTTTTGTGGGAAGTTTGTATTTTCATTCCAGGTGTGTACTTACCAATATTCCATCTCTGGTTACAGTTATAGGGTCTCTGAAGGCATACGTGTAGACATAAACACCATGAACTTCAACGTCAGTCAAAATTTCCCTGATCTGTGTGTGTGTGTGTGTGTAGGCATGAACCTCCCTCCCCTTTAATGAGCATTACTTCCTCTTGTTCTCTCTCAACACACACGTACACACACACACACACTGCTGAGGTAATCCTACTTAATCTGGTTTAGTTGACCCCATGCCTGAGGTTGTTTTACTGTAGGTGTATGGGAGATGAGTCTGCCCTGATGGACTGATATGAGGAGTAGTCTCAGTGAGTCAACCTATGAAAGAGAGATGAGTGCGGGGCCAGAAAAAGATAAGATGACGGTGGATGGGCCACTTCAGCAGTGCACTGCTGTCTGGGTGGTGACTCAGAGTATCTGTGGAAAGAGTGTGTGAGGGTGAGGTCATGTTTGGGAGCCAGGGTCAGCAGAAAACCTGACTGTCTTACTGAGTGTGGAGTGCTTTCCTAATAGGGCCATGTCAAAAGAATGAGCTTTTGCTAATCACTTGCAATGCTAAGTAGCTTTTAGGCACAAGATTGGAAACAGGAAACCTGGTATTCCCACAAATGTTCTTGTCTCAAACTGTCAGAGCCCTGATGACCACCACAGCTGTCTCTTGGGCCTATTTATACAGTGAGAACTGTGCAATGTGTTGTATGTATTGCTGTTATTCGGAGTGAACGTAATGGCTCTCAGATTTTGCCTCTGTCAGTAGATGAGAACGGCATGGTGAGTTTCAGTAATTGTGCCTTGAGTTGTAGTATTTTCAGATGAACACATGGGGGCACCCTGCAGCTGCTAGTCAATTAACATTCAACTTTACACTACTAGTGTGTAGGCCACTAAAATATTATTAAGACTGTGGTCTGAGAAACAGTGACTGAACCCCAATGTCCCCACTAACTCTAGGCCCTAAAGTCTCATAGACTTAATCGTATTGTGTTTGTTTTATGCTTACAACTTTGGTTTTCTTTTCACTTGACTTTGGACACTCCGTGTATTGCCATCTGATACTTTTGTATCAACTTGTGTTCTCTTGAATGTTACAAACTTTTAACTTTCATGAAAGAATCCTGTCTACCTGTAATTCTGTAAGGGAAAGATTTGACTGGACATAGGTTCCTGGAGGCTATCACTGGAGGCAAAGAGAAGGAGAGAGAAGGGTGTGTATATGTTTGTGTAAGTGAACACAAACACACACATTTGAACTGTCCATCTGACCTGCAGGTAGAACTGTAGGTGGAATCAGTTTTATACATTTACTGTGATCTTACCCATTTGTTTTCTTAATTTGCTTCAGAACACTAGGGGTGTATAAACATTGAAGAAAACACCCAACATGTTTTGTGTATTTAGATGTCTTCTATGAGAAGTCAAGACAAGACAAAGCCATGAAGCTCCATGGCTAACAGATTAAAATTCAAAACAGTCTCATCACCAAGGAAATTCAGGCATCCTGTAGCATCCATAACATGACATATATATACACACTTACACCCCACAAGAAAACCCACCGATGAGCCACTTATAAAGGCAGTCTCTCTTTCATTTTCCTTACCGCTATCTGTTATTGATAGCTGCTGGTTCGCAGATTTTCCTGCTAACACTTGGTGACCACCAACAAAATTAAATTCAAATTCAAATTGAGATTTATCATTCTGTTCATACCAAGGTAACAAGAAAACGAGAAGGCGTTTCTCCAAGATCAAGTTTGCACATTCGTTCATTCATACGTCCCACTATTGAAAAATAAATGTAGCTGGATATCTAAAATGACCATTCGATTATAAAAGTACTATGCACTGAATAAATAGGTAGACTAATGCTCTCAATAAATAGATAAAGTGCAGCTGATTAAAAGTAGTGTCAATAAGTCCAGCGAAGAAATTTTAAGGTATTGGTGTGTTCAGCAGTCGGACAGTTTGAGGCAGGAAGCTGTTCAGCAGGCTGGTGGTGGAGCATCCTATGCTGCGATAGCACTTCTGGGGGGGTAGGAGCTGAAAGAAACTGTTCAGAGGGTGTAAGGGGTCTTTGACAATTGTCTGGGCCCTGTTCCTTCAGTGGCTCACAAATATGTCCTGGACAAAGGGAAGTGAGGTTTTCGATGACCCTTTCTGCTTTGATCTTACTACTCTGGAGGGCCTTTTTGTCTGGGTTGAAATATGCCAATCATTAGGACTTAGGACTTAGGTTGTGGTCATTGGAGTTCAGCCACTGTGATTTGCAAAACCCCAGAGAGGTCAGCAGGATGTCATGCTCTACCAGTCTAGCAATTTATGAATCCCAAGGGACAGCATGTTCTGGTGACCAGTGTACATTGATTCACAATCCATGTTAATTTTAGGATTGGCTCTCTGATGTGGCATTTGTTGAGAACAGAGTGATAAATGGTAGATGGTACGTGGGTTACCAAAGTACTAAAAGAAACAAGTCAGCTGATCTGATATTTTTTTGCTGCTCTGTGAAGTTGACTTGTGAAGTCGTCTCCCTGCATCTCTGTGGCTCTCAGTCTTATTTCCCATCATGCCACTGCGGCTCCGGCCTCATATTCCTTGTTAGACTTTGTTGTGAGAACACTTGGATACACAGAGGCAAAGACATCTGGTATAAATGTGCCAGGGCATCTAGTTTCTTTATAGTCCATGTCCATCACACAAACAAAATGAACAAAACAAGAACAACAACAACAAAAAAATGTATACACATTTAAAATGGATCAATTGTACATTCCCTCAGATTGGTGTTTGATGACAATACTGTCAGCAATGTCAGGCTGTTTTCTTTTATTTTCTGTTTTTTATTTTGAAGGGTAGTTTCCTACTGTTCACCCAGAGCTGCACAGTGCATATCCTGGATGATTGGTGGGAAAAGGACCTCTGTAATCAATTCGCAATTAGCTATTCCCTTGAATATGTTATGATGTCGTAAATGGTATCATTATAATCCTTGACCATCAAAACACAGGGGTACGTATTGCCATCACATTATTACTGTGTTTGATCTTGGAGACATGATGCAAAATACATAATTCAACTATGGCAAAAAGAAAAATCCTCGAGGCATTTTATGATGTATATGGTATCGTTGCCATCAAAACATAGGGGTAAATATCACCTTTTCTTTATTACGATGTTTGGTCTTGCACAGTGCATATCCTGGATGATTGGTGGGAAAATGACCTCTGTATATCAACCCCTCCTATGACTCTATGCTATCCAAATTTATTTGGAAGTGGTATCAAAACTAATTGACTGCTTGAAGCCATTACCCGCTTTTATTATCAGAAGTAATTCTTAATCTGAGAGAAGCAAAGTGTGTGCCTTTAAATTTACTTTGGGCCGCTAAGTGTCTGATGGACTAAATGAGTAGGACGTTGCACACATTTTTAGATATAAACTTTGTGTTGACTTTGATACTGCCTGACCTTATCTGATAAGCCATTACTGGCCATTAATAGGACCTCAACATTTACTCTTACATGCCGTACCCTTTCCCACCGAATGCCCATTTATGTTCCTGTGAGTCGCAGCAGATTAAGATGGGCTGTCTGTTTAAAGCATGCGTAAATCTTAATGAGTGACCTCTGTTGGCCTTACTTCCCTAGCGAGCTGGCAGCAGACGCAATGGAAATATGGAGAACGAGTGAGCGTGTGCAGCCTTAGTTAGCCCACCCCCGCTTGCTGAGGCCCCATGGTGGAAAATATGTTTGTGTGGTCCAGGCAGCAGTGTAATTACCCTCATAGTGTTATCGATTCCACGCTCTAATGAAGGAGAAAAAGATCTCGCTCTCTGTCATCTCATCTGACGTAGGGTTGCACGCCTTCTACACTCAATATTTTCACAGTGCACTTGCCACTTCTTTTCTTTTTTTTCATGCCATGCATGTCTGTGTGACTTCTTATAGTAACTCTGTGAGTTATTGCAGGGATGGCTTGTTTTTATCATGGGATGTTTTTCTTCTTTTCTTTTTTCCTCTGAAGTTTGTGTAGGATGGCGTCAGGTCTTCTACACAGACACACATGCACACACATCTTTCGTTCTTTCTCATCTCCCACCTTGATTGATTAAACCTAACTGCTCTGACGTGCACGTCATAATCAATATCATGCTGTGTGTTACTGAAAACCACATTTCCTCCGGACTCCTGAAGGACAGCTTAATCAGTCTCCCCAGACTGGAATAAACCAGATAATCTAGACATATGGCCATACATTAAAATATGAAACAGCATTGAGCTCCTGAATTAAAGTCTCCAATGCAATTTCTCTGGAAGAGTATCCAAGGTCGTCCTATGTTTCCTGCTTGAGGTCATGGGGTTTGCATCCAAATCGGGGTCATTTCCCAATCCCTCTTCCGCTCTACTTGTAGTCTAGTGAATAAAAACAAAAAGCCTAAATAAATCAACTCATCACAGGAGGACAGACAGGTTTTTACTTCCTGAAGGCCAGAGGGAAGGATCTGTACAGTGCTCGCTTGGATAGTGTAGAACAATGGGCAAAACATTCATAACCAGTGAAACTGACACAACGCACCAGTTTGCTTACAATCGTTCCTGTGGAGAGTGAGAAAGTATGACTCAGCCTCATAGAGCTGCTTAGGTCACTTCCTGTAAATATAGTTGTTCTCCTTTGGCCTTGTAAACATGGCGAGAGTGACTCTTGAAAGCTTTTTAGAAGCTCCTTCCCCGTTTAGCATATCTGCGTGTTGGCTCTGGCTCTCTGCGTTGTTGCACATCTCTTATCAGATCAAATTCTGGCTCAGTTGATGATTGGGTAACTATGGTGGTGTAATGTAATTTTTGCTTGGCAGAGACACAAGGCAAAGCTCCACAGGCTTTTAACAAGTGGACCTATGGTTAGGGAGAGTTGATAAGCAACAGCTGCACATGACCTACATGCACAGTATTTCGAATGGATTCAAATTTGCACAACATGCATTCAGCAGATGACGATTCAAAATGTAGAACATTCTCAGGTGCTGCGATTTCTTTTCTACGGGATCACTGAATATGCAATTAGCTATTCCCTTGAATATGTTATGATGTCGTAAATGGTATCATTATAATCCTTGACCATCAAAACACAGGGGTACGTATTGCCATCACATTATTACTGTGTTTGATCTTGGAGACATGATGCAAAATACATAATTCAACTATGGCAAAAAGAAAAATCCTCGAGGCATTTTATGATGTATATGGTATCGTTGCCATCAAAACATAGGGGTAAATATCACCTTTTCTTTATTACGATGTTTGGTCTTGGAGATATGATGCAACATACATAATTCAGCTATGGCGGAGAGCAAAAATGGTTGCTCGAGCAACCACAAAACATTTACAATGTAAATGCATGGTATCATTGTAGTCCTTGACATATGGGGATGGGGTTGCCATTACCTTTTTCCTTTTGCATTTTTTCGTTCAAGAGATAACGATTCGGTAATGACGGAAAGCAAAATGGCCGCCACAAGGCTTGTTTGCAATGGCTCAATTTCTTAAAATGTTCAGGGCACCAACCTGTGTGTGTTCCAAATTTCGTGCTTTCATTAATTTTTTTTTCTCAAATCACCTGGATTAGTAACCAGGCAGGGGGGCAAGTGAGTACATGGTGATAGTTGTTCCACAGGAGTTCACGAAAATGCCAAGAGCATTGCCTCTGAACAGCCCTCTCAAAATTGTGTTAAATTGTGTCAGCTCATTTCCTTGACCATCTCAGCATTATTGGTCGCCTCATTTCCGCGACAAAATCATTGGCTTATAATTTTCACTCCCCACAAGTCTGTTGTAATAAAACAGACGAGCAGAAAGAAATGACCAAATGAACTGATGATCCTTGTTACGGTAAGCTTTAAATCCCTGTCCCTGTGAGAAAAGGAGACATCACATTCAGTCCATAATATTGTATTCCCACTGTGAAACAAGAAATGTAAGTGTTTAGACGTTTATACTAAACAACTCTAACACTCAAATTCTGAAATCTTTTTTGGGGTGTGTGTGTGTGTGTGGTTCTGTGTGTGGGGGGTCTGATGTGCGGCAAACATCAGACTGCAACTCTATTTTGGACAGGTGACATGTCTTCTAAATGACCCACATCCGTCAGCGACTTTACAGTGTCATTCAGCATCTACATTGCTGTGAAGTAAGCCAGTGAGCCAGAGCTAGCAAAATCAGCATGTGATTGTGCCTGTTTAGTTGACAGCACAGCTTCATTGGTTTGAGTTTCTAGGACATTAAAACATGACTTTAATGAATGTAACATTTAAGCTTGGCTTGGCTAACATTTAAGCTTGACTGTGAAAAACGATTTAAATAGTTTTTCTCACAGTGCAGCATTTTTTTTGTGGTATCGTTTGACTAGATCTGTTTGTTTTGTATACTGGTAAAAACCCTTCAACTTCTGCTTGCAGGTCACATGAATTCTAGATCAACTGATCAGACTGAGGTTGCATTGCAAGAAAGCAGATTTGGTTTTGATTTAGGACCACAAAATTGCTTGAAAAAGTCATCAGATTTCATGAGATTGCCTTGTTAAGGCGGCATGGTACTCATGCTTTCTCAGCTTTTCATTTCACAATACTTTGCATTCTATGTAATACATTAGAATACTTGGAATCATAGCCCTGTTGTTCAAGCTCACTGAGTGCTGTTGATATGAAGATTTTATTAGAGAATTTGATACAGCATAGACTGAATAGCAAACCGGCAACTCGTGCTAACTGAATAAGACCATAAAATAACTTTCAACTTAATTTCCCATGGCCCCTTTCAGTTAGTGCAAATTGCTGGTTCACTATTTGGTCTATACTGAACCAACCACTCGGCCAGCTGGAACAATAGGGTTATGGTAAGAAGTACTCCGCACATTGTATGTCATACATTGACGATTTAATTGCGTTCAATCATATAACAGCTATAAACATGTCTGACTAATGTTTCTGTGAACTTGATGAATGTGTAGAGAAGAGTAGCACTTCACAATGGGCAATCACAGTAGCGCAAGATGCGTCACAGAAAGTGTGCTTGATCAAGCAACTGTTTATCTTCTCTAAGAGTCTGTTTGCAGACGGTAATCCTTGACTCTCTGTGACCTGCATTGCTCTTTGTTAGTTAGAGAACTTCGTCCTCCTTCAGTTTTTCATATAAGGAACATATTAGGATATATGGGTCACTGTTGAACCACAACACTGAATCAGTCATGCCTCAAAGAAAAGAAATACTAGAATAAGAAAGAGATGAGAAGTTGACTCGATCTCCTTGTTGTGTTAGTAATTGGGACATCTGGGCCTCAAAAAGATTAAGTAAATTGCTGAATTGATGCAGAATTGATGTCCTCTGGCTTCGGCGCAATCTGAACGTATCTGACAGTTGTAGTGAGGCCACTCAGCTCTGTAGAGATTGTGAAGTAGACAGTGAGCGCTCAGAGACATCTGCTGTTTTCGTGTGCGTGGCTCACTTCAGCTGTTGGACCATTGCCAATGACAATCACTGATGATTGTTATCCTGAGCTCAGCAAAACAATGCAACTAATAATTGGCTCTTCATCTGATTTGAGCTCCCTCCAGCTTACTGTGGCCGCCTACCACAAATGAATGTCCATATTTTGTCAATATTTTTGAGTCTCCATCCACAGCCTCCACAGACAAGCTGACACACTGTCAAGTGTAGTCATATTATTATCTGCACCACTAAGCGCACAAAACCCTAGTTCCTGTTTCCACTGGACATAGTTGTTTCCTACCAGATACGTTTATAATCTTGCCCAGTTCCCCAGCAGTGACTCAAAATGCATGCTTCACAAGTGATGCATTGTTCTGTTTAAGTATATAGCTTGCAACTACTTGTTGATAAAAGCAAACAAATTTTTGATAAAAACAAAAATACAGGGCTCAATTTTAGAACCAGGGGTTACACTTATTAGATAAATCACAATTGCAAAAACACCTCAAATTTAGACATGTTCAGTAGATTAATTTGAGTTAATCTACTGAATATATTTAAATAAGTTTAAAAAGCAGTGAGGAGGCACTCAGCAGTGTTCAACAGTGGTGGGAACATTTATTCAGAATCAAAAAGCTGTAATATTTGCAAGAGTATGCCAGTGTTGTTACACTATAATTAACTCCAAAATACACAACACGTCAATCAGGAACAAATGATTCATAAACAATTGCTGTTCTACAAAATGCAAGGCATACACATATCTGACATATCTGATTTTCACAAATCATTCTGGATAATATTTCTCAGTGTTGATATTTTGTGCAAGAAAAACATCTTAAGAATTTTAGGACTACACAAAAGCCAAACATGCCTTCTCTGCCCCTACAGAGACATTGGTCCATAGAATAACAACAAAACCCCATCGAAGGCAAATTAAAAATGGTTGAAACACATTTGTTTGCATGTTAACAAAAGTTTTTGAAATGGCAGAAGATCCTAATCACTGGTCTAATTGGTATCATAGATTTGCTCTCCCTCGCTCCTTCTCGCTTCCACAGTTAGGTTCTGTGTAAACTGCAAGGGAACATATTCCATCTGTGCTGAAACACGTAACCAGGGTGTGAGAGAGCTGATATATGATACCACAGTAGCAGGACCGAGAGCAGTTCAGCTGACTCCAGATCGTTTATTTCAACATGTTTCCTCAGGACACATAAGTCTTCACCTCTTCTTTTAAATAGAGCTATTTATTTATTTAAAGATCAGCGTAGGCATGCATAATCAATCTCAGACCTTGCAGCAGAGTCGCCATTAAAAACACAAGGCTAAGGAGGACTAATCAAACTACTCCGGACAGGAAATAAAGCACAGACTCTTGACTGTGTACAGTGTGTTTAATGGGGGGAAAAAATACTACCCTGCCAAATCAAATCACTTTACCCCAAACGGATACGTTAACATTTAGTCGCCACTGTATGGGCACTGTTTATCCCTTTTTATGATCTGTTTATTCACCCAGACACTGAAGCAGCGCGCTAACTGCTCTACTTGCCAGAGAATGCCCCTTAATTGAGCCAAAATGGCGGGACTAAGCTGCAGTTGGACCACTGGTTACTGTTTAAGCAGCCATGTTCAACTTCAGGCAACAACACCAATGTGGGCAACAGACACATCATGCAGAATAGGCCTACTAACCAACAACGTGCGCTGCAAACGGATAGAGGAACACAAGGCACCTTAATGAATACACTTACAAAGGCAAGTACACAACAACACCACATAGGCTACACAAGGCTACCCTACATGTCAAGACGTACATTTATAGAGATTTATAGCTTCCTCACATGAGTTAAATGTAGCACGTCTGAATCGTTTGGGCATCTGAACTGCTGACGCAACACAGTGATCAAGTAATCTATGCGCTTCTTCGTCTGCATCGTTTGTCCATCAGTTGTTGGACGAGCTGCCTTCAGATTATATTGTAATACCGCTGTACATTTTTTAAATTCACCTTGTACCTGGACCTTCTGTTACCAACTAATTTCCAACTTCTCTGCTGTAAATAGTACAAACAAATGGCTTGGAATCTACCAGGGTTTTTTTCAGATCTGCTGGCCAAAATCCCTGTCTATCTATGATCATTTACAACAGTGTGACTTATTTGTTTTTTCTTTCTTGTCGGTCAGCTATTTCGTGGAAACAGTCTGACATGCAGAGCCAACTGTGGCTTTTCAGGGAAACTGTGATGACGTGGCTACATTTATCTGGCTGACATGGCTTTGCATTTATTAAACTGGCAGACCATCATTTTATTTTTTTTGTTTTATTTTGTGTCCAGATACCCAGCAGGAAGAAGGAAATTGGAATACTGTAGCTTGATTTTTCTGTAACTGCTAAAAAAACCCCCACAGAGGCCCAAACCAACTACTTTCATTGGTGAATTGTGGAATGTCGTCTGAAAGCTGACGGGCGTTATCTTTGAGGAGCATGCACAATACACTGTTAGTTATGTCAACCTGTGGTTTTGGTGAAAGAACTGACTGTCTGGCTTTGCCTCAGGCTGATCGAGTGGCCGCCGTACATCTGAGCATTTTACACAGAGCGGGATAGAATAGAGGACATAAGGACACAGCTAGTTCTCTTATTCTCCCATTGTTATATCCCAGAGTCAGCACATCTACAAAAGGGAGCCATATCACAAAAAGTAAACATCAGTTTTAACATTGAAATGAAACAAAAAAAATAAAAAAAAACGAAAAAAGAGAATTGCACACTATAGGCTTCAATTTAAATAGTGCACAAAGTGAAAAGTTACCCAATGAGCAAAGTGCTTTGACCAAAATTACAATGTGACATAAAAGAGCATTAAGATCAATATTGATCTTAGTTATGGTTTTGTTATTAAATAGGTTTTGCCAGGTAATTAAATTAGACTTTGGTTAGATTTTACACTTTACACTTTTCCTGTAATGTAACTTTTTTCATGTCGCAAAAATTTGGCATTGTTTACATAGAAAATAAATGTGGCAGCTGAGTTTCAGTCAGATTAGCACAGTATACTTTCTTCAGGAATAAACCTTAACAGTGCAAGAATAGCAAAATACACCCAAACATCCTCACAACTAGTGGTAACCACACACTTACATGCAATGCTTTGTTTGTTTCCATCAGTGGACTCCCTCTTCAAACACAGTCTGAACATAATATTTACTTTAAATGACTTTTCTAGCTCTTTCTGCCCAATCACACGAAATGGACTGAACCATGAAATGGATTCTGATAGATAAGCATATATTCACTTTGGAACACTGCATACACTTCCAGGTATCGCAAACCTATATGGATGAAGTAGGTGTTCTTCAGGAGCGCCATCATACTGTATGTCAATGTTCACAACTGTGCATTCCGTTTGATGATGTAATGATAAACTCGCATGACCAGGCTGCACAGTTGAATTCTAGAATGACTTGCCAAAAGTCCTCACGTCCCAAAAGGTCCTCATTTGCATTTGGTGCTGTAAACACCTAACTTGGGATCAGGTCACGTGGCAGTCTGGGCGGGTCGCCAGGTCTGTAAGCAACTGACGGAGTTATTGCAGTTTGATCAGCAAAGAATAGCACTCCTTTTCCTGCTTCTCTCTCCACCTTCTTCCTGTGATTTAAGACACACACACAAATACGCACATGCACATACACTCATACACACACACACACGCACATGCGTGCAATGCTATTTCTGTGACCAAAAGTTTGCGTGTAAAACTCCAGCAACATTGCTTATGTTTCGACTGGGCACTCTGGCCAGTGAGATAATGCCGTTTCAAAGGCCTGGACCTTTGGCCCTGGGTGGGTTGAACACCAGCGACCTTTGTGTCCCTGTGAGGTTGGGTTAATTCCTGGGTTTGCCAGGGAGTAGATGCTCAATCTTTTGTGGACAGAAGGATAAGCCGTTTTCAAGACCAGACTGCAGAAGTTGATGAATGATGATTAGAAGTGCATTTCATGAGTGAACTAAGTACAAAAGTTAATAAGCTTGTCGTTCTGCCTCATTAATAGTAGTAGTAGTAGTAGTATGCAACCGTGCCCTCTAGACCCTGCCTGTGACCTTTAATTCCCACAATACATTCTGCGTCATTGAGTCCAAAATCACAGAATCGGTTCTGTTCTGGAAAGGTTGGGCTGTCACAAGTGGTACTGGTGCATTCACTGGTCCTCATCAACTTGTCTTGAACCCGTTTGGGCTGAATGGTGCTTTGCAGTGGCTGCCAGGAGCAGTTCTTATGTGTCACCTCTTTTCTTTGGACTTTGACCCTTGACCTGGTTGGTCTGTCTGTCACTACTGGGGCAGACTGGTGTAGGCTTTGGCCTGCAGGGCTACACTGGCAGTCACTCTGGCGTCGCTGACCTCCAATGGGAGTGTCAGGGCTGTGTGCGCGGTAGCCTTCACAGCGTTTCCAGGGAAACGGCAGCGCAGCAGCTGCCGCAGGTGGCGGAAGACAGACTTGCGGAAGAGGATGAAGATCCACGGGTCCACGATGGGGTTGAGCGCCGAGAAACGGAAGGAGATCAAGTTGAGGTTGTCGTAGCCGGTTGGCCGGATCGCGCTGACGTAGCCACATATCTAAGAGGGGACAAAGCAACAGAGAAAGAGATTAAATGGTTAGGTTTAAGACGAGAGAGTCTCATGACAAAGAGAAATGAAATGGTTAGGTGTACGAGGAAAGAGACATGATAGAGAGATGAACATTCATGTAAAGAGAAAATTTCATCGGTAGCTGCCTTCTAGAGTTTGACCACTGTTCGTGCTTTCAGCCCTATGGTTTTCAATGAGTAAGCCCCAGGCACTTGGGCAGATGCATTCAAAAAACTATATTAAAAACACAAAACAATGACACTTCAGACACAGTATTATCAGGGTCTTTATGCATGAACTCGAACATAGAGAACATTGTTGGTATCCAAAGAGTTGAGTAGAACTTGGCTATGTTCCTGAAGACATCACATGACCTGTTTTGCAACTTACTCTCACAGCGATCTTGCATTAAAAAGTCAGAAATAGTCACTGAAAGTGAACAAATGGAAGGAATTCTGTGAAATTTTCATTTTAAAGGCATGCACGATTAGCCAAGACTACTGAGACAACTAAAAGCTAGTCAAATGGGTAGGAAAACATTCAACGTTCAACACATAAATCAAACAAATGTATAAATTAAGATACTTCCTTCCTACTACAGCACTAGGTCACTTCCCTGAATACACTTCCCTGAATTAGTTTGTAGTTTGGATATATTTCTGTACGTATACTGCTTCTCTGTGCATCTGTGGGCTGTTCCGAATGACATCTCACTATACATTGTATAGTGACAATAAAAGACTTCTAAATCTACTTCTGCTTGTAGATCTTTCTCTGTTGTTTTGCTTTAACTGGCATGAATTGACCTCATGATAGTTGATTCATGCCAGTCTTTGAGAGTTCATGGTTTATGGTTAGGGTTGGTGGAGAGAGGGATGTTGAGGGTGACAGATAGAAACACATGGAGAGAGTAGAGAACTGAATTGCTGAATCCTCAAGGGGTTATACTAAGATGGACACAAACACCATGCCTGGAGGCCGAGGCTTTCAAGGAGTGGAACAGCTGAGCTCAGTGTTAATACAGCGTTGGCTCCGTACAAAAGCTGTCAGTGCGTGCTTGAGTCCCTTACATTTCTGCCTGCTGAAAAAAACTGCTGTAAATGCTTGCAGTCGAAGGAAAAAGCTCACGGCTCAACATGGCTGCCCTTTCACCTACTCAGCCCAAGTTCACAAATCTCTGGTCTGTCACTGGTGCACACAGCTCTGCGTCGGGAGGCTATCCCCCAGCCGCGGTCAATTTCCTAACAGAGACTTTTTAAACAGCCCCTCTTGTAATTAAGGAAACACACACGCACACACTTGCCGGGTGTTGTGGAGCGCCCAGCAGCAGATGTTTCTGGGTTGCTATGGATCTGGAGGATGATCAACGAGAGAAGGCTGGGATGTGACACAGACGTATGCACACACACACACTCTCTCTCTCTCTCTCTTTCTTTCTCTCTCTCTCTCACACACACACAAACACACAGGCAGTTGACAGTGTGAGAGAGGACAAACGCTGGCACCTAGGCAGAACATGGCACCTTCAGCGTTTTTCTGACCTAGAGAGAATGGCCTCACTTATCTATCTTCAGCTTAATAACAGCATCTATGAGTAAAAAGAGAAGTCTCGCCAACCAAGAGAGACCAATCCATCAAGGCACCAGAAGACCTCACCTTCCCACCCTGTTGATACAGTGAGTCAGCGGTGGGGAAAACACACATTAGCCTAGCCTACATCGTAGCCAAATACTAAACAGGCGCTAGGTGATTAAAAGGCTGCAGAATGTTTTTCCCCCCTCGCTGAGTGTTTTTGTACTTACACTTACCGCTCATTTCTGTTGGTGGTACTGTAAGGTGTTATTGTAAAGGGCCTGTGACAGTTAAAATTGTGTGAGCTTAAACAGAATGTGCAACGTGTTACACTAAAACATAATTACTGTGGTCCCCCTCATATACAATAAAACAGATAAAACATGCATGACTTACCCTCCGCTCACATTGAGGGTCATTACATCATTTTAGTATGAAACCAAATACAGCAATCCTTCACCGCTGATTATTTCTGCGAGTTAATTATCTTTGATCATGCAAGTAATTCACCTGACTGAGAAGTGTGATTCCTCTGTTTTTACAGACCTTTTCCACTTTCTCAGTTGATTGGTCCAGCTGCTTTCCCATATGGACAGCTGATTGGTTCATTAAAGGTCCACTGTTCTATATGGGCACTGGATTGGTTCACTGTCTGGCTCAGAGCCCATGTTAGTCATGTCTAGTTCCTGATAGCCAGTCAGGAAATGATATCATGCAGCACTACATACACAACTAAGAACAATTTAGGATTATGAAAGACCAGACAGCATGCTGGTATATCCCAGAGACATCAGGGTGTGTTCTGGGGCAAACCCAAACACTAATTTAAAAGTGCATTTAATATAAACCATAATGTGAAACATGTTGTCATCTCTGACCACTGTGAAAGGAAAGCATTAGGAAGCTTATTAAATACTCTGACTAAAGTTACATATCGCTAACTGTCAGTCTCAAGGGCACATGGTGTAAACAGATGCTTTAACATGCACAACATATGTTAGCATGTCTATGACGTAATTAGGTGTGTATCCTCTCACTGGAACAAAAACAACTGTTGCTACAGCTAGAAGGAATGAACAAGAACAATTCCCCTTAATAGCTGATCTGAGGTCTGTACTGTACTCTACAGCAGATCCGTACTTGACATCTCAATGCTCCTCAATTTAAGGTGTCACTGTCTTTTTTAATGACAATGCCTAATGTTATAGCAAAGAAGATAGTTAATTTAGTGTCCTATCAAGCATGTGCTGGCACACACTGCACACACACGCAAACATTTCTCATTTTATACCTAGTCTCTTGGGTATTTATTTCTCTCTCTCTCTCCCTCTCTTCTCTCTCTCTCTCTGTCCCTCTGTTCCTTTTTAATCTTTATCTTTATCTCCCCCGATCTCTCTCTCTAACTCCTTGTAGCCCTGGCCAAGAGTGATCCAGGGTGGGCCATGCACAAGCTGTTTGAGTGACAGTTATGGATGCCAGTCCACCAGGCACCAAGGGTGGGCGATTAGCAAGCTGTCTGGGTGGGAATTATGGTGGACAATCTACTGGCGATCCAGCCAGGGTGGTTGACGTGTAAACTGCCTGAGTGAAAGATCTGGATGCTGTTGTAGTAGCGATCCAGGGTGGCCGACGTGCAACCTATTTTCAATGAGAGTCATGGCGGCCAATCTGAGGCCACAAGGAATGTTTCATAAATCTGCATGGCCTGAGTATGCCCTGATTAGGTGTGTGTGAGAGAGAGAGAGAGAGAGTGGGCAAAGGGATTGGAATCATCAAATTCCGATCCCACAAATACCATTATTCATAAGGACTCAAGCAGACGTAATTCTTGGCTAAACATAAGAGTTAGTTTGGGGAGACATACAATGGCTTTAGCAGAGCTCAGCCATTCAATATCACATATTCAGTCATCAAATGGGCCTGTCTTCACCCTGCTGTTTGTGTGCTGAATGTTCCATTGAAGGTGGATTACGGGTAGTGCTCCTTCATGTACTGGCTTGTATATCATCGGAACTACCCTGAATGTGTACAAGTGTGTGTGTGTGTATGTGTGTGTGTGTGTGTGTGTGTGTGTGTGTGTGTGTGTGTGTGTGTATGTATGTGTGAGTGCAGGCCAAGAGCAGCAAGACTGTAAGATGTGTGTATTGCGATGTGTTTGTGTAATGCAATATGTGTGTGTGTTTGTGCCAGGTATGCCCCGGTGTTCACAGACTTATTAGCCTGAGCGCCTGCTGCAGAGGGGTCCTGACTCTGCCGTTTGTCTCGCTGTTTACGCCGACCTGTCAGCACTGCGCTGCACGGCGCTGTGCATCACCCCCGCAGACGCACGACTCAGGGCTACCACACCGCTGCTTGTTTACCCCTTCATGCTCTGCCGGCACTCCAGCATCAGACCTTGAACAGAGAGGAGACCACAGACTGTATACAGAAACGCAGGAGATGCACGCAGGCAACCGGACAGTTTTACCACCAGATCCGGCCCTGAAGTGGCACAGACTAGGGCCAAAAGCAGGCCAGGACTGAGAGTGTTTCCATAGCGCAAACCTTTGGAAGATCGCCAGGGAGTTTTACTGGCACCTTTTGCAATTACTGGTCAGGAGGCATTACAGGCAAACCCATCAACTTCTGTGGAAAGGACATCAATGTCATGCCACCGTCAGAGAGAGAGAGAGAGAGAGAGAGAAAGAGAGAGGGGAAGTGTGGAAAACAAGAGGTAATGAAGAACAGACAAAAGCTGTCTGCGCTGATCAAACGGCCTAATGCTGAAAGATGGAAACCCTGTGAGCTCCTGCACAGTGGCATGCAACAGATGAGGCTCCTAGCTGGTCCAGGCACTCCATTTAGTCCTGACCATGGCTAAAATAGGAAGTCATGGAGCACCTACACAGACTATCCAGCAACTATGTAATCCTTTCATCTGCACGGATGACAAGAGAACAAAGAAATGGAGAGATAACAGAGAGGAATAAAAGAAAAACAAAGCCTGGGTTTATGCATGGTCACATGAGAATTGTTATTAGAATAAACCAGAGTATTGTGGTAATTGAGGCAATAAATCACGTGACAATGCAAACATTTACATTATATCACAAGTTATTGTATCATTACATCACACATTTACATTACATTACAAGTTATTTAACAGAGCAGTTGCACCCACTGGCAGTGCGGATGTGCACAAGGACCAATGCTTGACCTTCCTCACAACTGCAGGACAACGCCAGTGGATCTGCCATGCTTCTGCAAATACCAAGGCAATTGAATGGGTCACAACTATTAGAGTTTTCTGCTAGTGCTATATAAATCTTCTCAGTAAAGCACCTTGAGGTATTTTAAGGTATGAGTTATGGTACTACATGATACTGCACTGAACTGGTTTTATGTCTCTGTTTTATGTTTTATGTCTTACCATGTTCTGCTCTTGCCACTGCAAAACCACTGCAATGGAGCAAAGAAAGAAAGCAGCGTAACAGCAGAGTTACAAAGTGAACAGACAGTTATCAGGCAGAGACCCTCTACTAACCTTCCGGACGTCTGCCGGAAGATGGATGCTATTGAGCATGACCACATCATTGCGATTTGAATCTACTTGACTGTGAAGTCCCCTAAATATGGATAGATTTACAGCAAGCATTTGAATATTCTCCCACTGTAACTCAAACCATCTTGTGAGATTCCCATCACTACCGCCTTCGGTGGTTTGTGGGTCCCTCAGCTGTGCCCACTTGCGTTCCCACAGTGAGGCCCACGTCCCGTGCCTTCCCCTGTGGAAGACATCTGCACCACTTCACCTGTCTTTTTCTTCCTCCTTGTCACGCCATGCGGCCACAACAGCCTGCAGCCAAACCAGCCATCATGGTCTTTATACAGACCCCCTGTTCTCTTTCTCCCTATTTCTCTCTTCATCTCTCTCTCTCTCCCTCAGTTTCTCTCTATATCCCCCTTCTCTCTCCTTCTCCCTGTTTCTATCCTTTACCTTCTCTCTTTCTCTATCCTCTTCCTCTGTCTTTCACTCTCTCCCTGTTCCTTCTTGTCTGTTCTCCCTCTCCCTCTCTCTCCATCACCACCACCTCATATGGGCCTGGCGTGCTGTCCTCTCCTGACAGAAGGATATAAATCACAAATTCAAGGCTGGAAGTAAGCCTAAGGATGAATGTGCCTCTTAGCCTGACACACAGACAAATGGATTTAAAAGTAACGACCTCTGTAGCTGTCCACTGTCTCACCTAGCCATCAGTGGGAAGGCAGGCTGAATACACACAGACACACACAAATATGCACACACACACACAAACACACAGAAGGAATAACACACCTTTCACTTTTAGGAGACACTTGTAATTTGTGTATGTAACATGAAATGTAATGAAATGTTCTGTTAAATGTTTTGTTGTTGTGCCAGAGTATCACTCACCAAACTGTAAGTGGACACAGAGGACAGAGTTGGTGTCCCGCACTTCTGCTCTAAGGCAGCCCTGCAGCATGACTACTAGCAAAACAAGCTGTGCCTTGGCAAGACTAGCTAGGAGATGTTTGGTAATCGGGAAGTGATGGAAAACAGCACGGGGTGGTGACTGGTTTGGTGGAAGTGTTTCGGTAAACAGGAGGAGCTGGTGTCTGTGGTCACCTGGGGAATTGGCCATTTGGCTGCGACCACTGGAAAAACTGACGCCGTTTGTGTGTGAGCTGTGGCTGTGTGTAGAATAAGAGGTAAGATCGAGGGCACAGAGTGCAAGAGAGAGGGAGTGATGGGTGCTCTTTGTTGTCTTCATAGTCAGAACAGAAGGAAGAAGATGGTGTGTGAAATATCACTCAAGCCTTTGAGGATGCCGCCAAATGGAATCCCAGATATCAGCTGTGTGTCTCTGGGCAGAGTCCGACATACCACAGCCTAGTATAAACTTGGCCCATGGATCCTTGCTCTCTGGGACAGGTTCAGTGTCATAGTTTAGTGATGGGAACTCCATAGGCCTACTTCAGTGATCTGACTAGTCTCTAGACCATCATCAGGTCAGGGATTTTCCAATGACAGTGACCCAGAGATCACAACTCATTAATAAAAGCAACTGAAAAGTACACATCTGACATTGTGTTATATTCAGTATTATAACTACAAAATATACAATATTCTGTCAGGTTTTTGATTGTAACACAATTTATCTGAGGCGAAGGTTAGCAAAGCTAATGTAATGTTAACTTATGTTCCGGTGTTCCAAATGGGTTTGTTTTTATGGTATGTTTTCATATCTTCTTTGTTAGTCCACGAAATGACAACACAGTGAAAGTTAGACTTGAACACAAGGGCAGGGTATTTCCTGAATGTAGTGAATTGACATATTGTCTCATTTCTTAGGGGAATATGTGCACCCCTTCTACTTTTCACTCTGTTTTGAGGCATAATGGATAGGTGAATGGGGTGGTTAGGGTGAAGGGGTAAGAAAAGAAATTGGATTCAGCCTCTGACCTGATGACCCCTTGGCAGAACATGCATTTCAGACAGTGAGGAATCACACTGATCTGTATTCTGCTTGCTTTCAATTACTCCCTGCTGGCAGATAACTAATGGCCTGGTTACTGGCGCTCTTAATAGATCAGTTGGTCTTCCCTTACAGCCTCAGCTAAAGGAAGGATAACAGGCGGCAATAATGGTGGCAATGGAGCAATGGTAGCAATAATGTCCATATTACCATAAGAAAGAGTGATCCCTATGCTAGCCACTTGTGGTCTCTTGTAGACTTATGTGTTAATGAAGGAAAAGTACCAGTACGTACTATGCAGGCTATTTCTGTTTTTTTTTTTTTTTGCACTTGTTGATGAGTAATGAGAGAGAAGGAGAGAGGTTGGCTAGGTAGGCTTAGGTCTATAAAAAAATAGAATTTAAGGAGAACCATTAAGATGCTTTCTTCGTTGTTTTCTCTCGATATGCCTGTTACTGTCACCAAAACATCTGAGACAGACAAAACCAGAGGGATGACAGCAACAGGGTTTTCTTACATGTCATACAAAATCACATCTTCACAGTCAAACCAATAGGTTACATGTGAATGTCACTTTGTCACACAAACTCAGAATTCTCAGAATTAGGGAAAATTATGTGTTCCAAGTCTTTTTGATGGGACAAATTCCGTATTTTATGGAAAGGTTTGCAACCCTTTAACTTACCCCTAATCATCATAGCTAAGACTGCATCTCCACTCACTGACATGGGAACACGGTTTCCACCCAGACTCATCTTTTTAATTTTTTTTTTTAATTTCCTTGGGAGAAATCTTTTATTCTTGCTTCCCCACTTTTAAACTCACCCTGGAGATGAAGCCTCTTCCTCTGGTTGAGCACACTTAAGCTATTTAATTATATTTGTACTACTACTACTACCTTTCTTTTTTAGAAAGAGCACCCTTTAGACACAAAATGTTGATTTGAACTCTGTGTTGAGTCATTAGTCAAACAATATCTATATATAAAGTCTCTGCTCTGCACTTTTTCCCGTATCTGACATTGACCCCCTTTTCAAGGTACCTGGGAGGTTGTCCGTGGTTTCCTGACCCAGATCTCTATGTAGACATTTTTAAATGTGTGTTGCACCACATGCTTTCAGTCTAGCAGCGCGCCAAACATGCGGCAGAATAGACCTGCAGTGGTGAATTTACCAGGAATCCAAGTGACAGGAAAAGTAGAGTTTCACATTACATAAAACAAGAACAACCGAGGTGAACGAAAACAACTCGATGGGGTTTGCAGGGCTACACGTCTCTGTGAACTCGTTGTCTCTCTCCCACTCATTTTTCTCCTGTCAGTGGCTGGCCCTTTCTATGTCAACTCATATTGCATTCTCTATTTCACATCAGACATCAAAGACCTGAACTTAAAAACAAAACACATTTTTTTTTTCCCATCATGAGTAGACTCGCGTGCATACACACACACACACACACAAACACACACACACACACACTTTGAACTGACCTGTCCTGAGCCCTATAGGGTACTACAGAGGCGTGAGGTCTTTTAATCTGTCCTAAGACTGCCTACAGATATCCCTCGGTCCCTAAACTAATACCACAACAATGATTACTTTTACCCCGAAGTGTGCTATGCAGTCAATACAATTCTTCACTTATTCAAACACAGCAATCTTTTGTCCTTAGGCGTGTGAGTCATTCCACTCTGGGGACTATGATAGATTTGAGGATGACAAAATTGCTTAGATTAAATGAATTATTGGGGCCTTGTTCTTTTCTTAACCATTTCATTTTGACAGAGGCTTGTGTTATGATGGCCTGAAATTTAAAGTGCTAGTTTTAGCAAAAAAATACCTCAAATCAAAACAATACAAAATAAAACATAGAAGAGTCACATGCTTTCTTGAGGGCACTAAATCTAAAGGAAAAGATTAGCATCTCAAGACATGCTCTAGGGGTGTTAGAAAGCATTGTGGTGCCAGTCAGGGTGTCTCAATAGAGTCATGGAAGACTGATCAATAACACTTACAACCCCAGAGCAAACATGCGCACACACATACACACAACCTCAAGTCACAAGTCCCTCTCTCCTCTCAAGAACCAAATATGATCAGGTCAGTGAGTCTACCACTTAGGCTAGGCTGCTGACACACTCATATGCAGACACACACACATTTCGGGGATGCATTACCGTATTTGTTTCCTCTCCTAAAAGGGGCTTGACGTGGAAAGGAAGGATTCTGACCTGCACTCATACAGTAAACCCTAAAAGTGTGTGTCTCTCTCTCTCTCTCCGTGTGTGTGTGTGTGTGTATAAAGAATAAAAAAAAGGAAACAGGGAATTATTAGCTGATTGCGAGACATTATGCACTGGATAAACATTCACACACAGACTTGTGGAGGAAGAGCTTATCGGAGATTACACTCCCATATCCTGAAGCCATCCGTTACAGACTTAAAGGGGAGAAAACTGATCCCGGAACAGTGGTAATGCATCATGCTCCCAACAAACTGCCACGCTTAAAATAACTCATAATTTTCAGGGGCATTATGTACGGAAAACAAAACACTGTTATTGATCAGGGTCTCAGATTGGTGCTGCATGGCTCCAGCTGTCTGGCTCACGACTGAGACACGAGCACAAGTCTATGCTGACCACACCGTGAGAGTGCATTGGACAGAAATCATAGATCCAATCAGTGACCTTAAACATGACCTGTGTGGTTACCCTATAGAAGAAGGTAAATACAAATTACTGTGGTAAGGGTAGCCATAATTTACAGTTGCTTTGTTAAGTGCCACTTAACAGACTGCATTTAGGAGCAACTGTGACAAACAACAAATTGAATGTCCATTTGTGTATGCGACTGCAGAAGAAATAACCACATGCAAAACACACATGGCATTGTGAATGGCAAGTACAAACTATTTAAATTTCTGGAGTGACAGGTGACAAGAGAATTACCATACGTCTACCAAGTTTTACCATACTAGCCTGAAATGTAAGCCAAATTTTTTTTTCCTGTAAATACTTCTGAAAAAAGGGGGGGCATCTTATATTTGCAGACTAGACAAAAGTGAAAAAAAATGGAGGGCGCCAAACACGTATTTTGTGTTAAAATGAACCAGCAGCATCTTATTGGCCTACAACTGCCACAGACCATGGAGAGGTAAGAGACTGTCTTGAACAGACTCAGAATTAGCTTTGAGTAGTGCAAAAGAATGATTAGGTTTACATGCACTTAGGTATCCCTTGACCTGATCATATTCGGAACACAGAAGTCTCCGATGCGGCGCAACAGACTGTCACTGTGTGACTGAATGAGTCTTGCCCAGCGCCTGCACAGACTTCGAAGAGAAGGAGAGGAGGAGATCAAGGAGAAGATCTTTTCGGTGGTAGTCTATGATGAAACTAAGGAAAACTCTCTCATACAGATAGGCAATGGTAAGCAAATGTCAGTGTTTTACCCCACATGCCAATACCTGTTACTACTGCAAAGAAAGATGGAAAATAAGATACTGTGCGGTGGAAATGAGCAAGGTGAATCACTGTTATCTTTCAGTGTCTCGCAGTTGGGAGCCAACTTCCCCCTTTGACATTCAAGGCTGTGCCTCTATGTAGTCCTCTATGGGTAATGCATATGGTTTTCTACCTGGTAGATAGCCTACAGTGTACTGATTACTGTTATATTAATGATGAATTTTCATGGAAAATTCATCATTAATATAGCAGCGACAAAGGAAAGTGAGTGGGAGAGAGATGAGAAGAATGATGGGAAGCCTGAAAGTCAGATTGAAACCTGGGGTACCGAGAGCACTTAGACCTGGCACTGCAGCTTCCTGCACCTCTATGACCCAATGCTTTTACAGGGTTTTTAACTATACTGCTTTGTCATTCTGCCTTTGCCACTAATATTGGACCACCAAACTCCAGAATATTTTTTTCCCCATCAAGTAATCAAACTTTTGAACAGTGCTCAATAACACCCTAAGACTTTGCCTGTCAGTCTTTGAATGGCCACTTTGCATACTCACACACACATACACATTCTCCCTCTCTGTCTCTCTCTCACACACACACATTCTATCTCTACTCTATCTCTCTTTCATATACACACACACATACACACATACACTTTTACATTTTGAGGAGCCAAAACACTGAGATAGGATTTGCGGCTGGACCAGAAAATGACCTCAGATCAGACTTGTGCCTGAGCCTCCGTGATCACCTGCCCATTTATGGTCCAGGCATTCTAGCCAGCTGCACCCCAGCCCCCCCCCCCAAACACACACACACACACACACACACACACAATGTTGACTCGTTCCCTCCTTTGCAATTTGTCCTCAATTAATCAGCTGTCTTCAAACACATGACTCTGCTGTTTGATGGTTTGTTCTCGCTGTGAATTACTATGAATGTGTTGTAAGGCCTATTACTTTAATTACAGCTGTACACGAAAAGTCATGTACTGATCTGCTTGACTTGTCCTGTATTTCTTGACTGGCAGTCTGGTATTCCTGCCAAGACAAAGTGTTTGTTTCAGATATTAACATATTCTCTGAACACTGTGCACAGGCATGTGTGTGTGTGTGTCTGTGTGTGTGTGTTATGTGTGTGTAAATGTCTGTGCTACGTGAGACAATGGAAAACCTCTTCCTGGTCCACATGAAAGTGTGTGTGTGTGTGTGTATGTGTGCGTGCTTCTGTGTTGACAATGGGAGAGACAAAGAGGGTGAGAGAGAGACAGAGAGAGAAAAACCTCCAAGCACAGGTACTTCCTCCTCCATGGCCTTACCAGAAACACCCACTGGGCCTTCATGCGCCATGGCACTGCTGAGAGCAGCATGCCTTTAGTTTCGTCTCAGTTACACTGCATCGCAAGAGACGGCAGGCAGGGGCGGACTGAGGCTGTGTGGAGCGTGTGTCATTCACTTTGGCATTCGGCCATTTTTTTTTTTTTTTCTTGAACATTTGTGGGATAGTCTTACTGCTATAGCAAACCGATCCTGCCAAAGCTTCTTGTTCTTATTCTCCCTTGTTGTTTTTGGCAGCATATCTCTTATTAACTATGAAACGTACACACACTCACACAAGTGTAGATGCATGGCGACACGGCCGGCCACACACACACACACTCACACGCTGTAGTAACACACTCACTCCACTCCCACACAAAGGGTGTGTCATGCTGAGCTTGACATATTTTTTTTCCTCCTTTGACACTTTTTTTTCCCCTGCTTCGCATACTCCATTACTCGTCTGACTGTGTGTGGGTGTGTGTGTGTGTGTGTGTGTGTGTGTGTGTGTGTGTGTGTATCTTCTGATCTATCTTTGCACTGACTTCATTAATCCGGTGGCTAACAGCTCTAGAGCCATCATCACCATCACCATTCCAATCAGAAGAGCAAGGCCTGATCAGAGCCGCGTGATCCAGATGCATTTTGGGAGTCAGCATGTCGAGATGACTGTTTTCCTCCTAACTCTCTTAAGGCCCTCCACCCACACACCCACTCCCACATCTGCTCCTTAACATTGCACTCTGCCTTGAATCCTCACACTCATTCATTACTCATCCGTAACCCTCAGGACAGCTGTGTGTGTGTGTGTGTGTGTGTGTGTGTGTGTTAGAAGTGGCAAAACTCACTGAGGAAGTCACAGCTTCACAGGGAAAGGGAGGGCAAACAGTTGTATGTTGCAACATGTGGAAAGCCCATGAATTTTTTTTTTTTTTTTTTTTGTGTGAATGTTTCGCCATAATGTCATCTGTGCCTAGCAGCTCCATTGCAACAGTCTGGATGAGAACACTCAGTTATGCTTGTAGGTGACAACAAGTGCCTCTAGATCAGGGATGGCCAAACTACAGCCTTCTGCTCTCTTTCATGCAGCCCGCCATGAAGTCAAAAAATAATATGTAATGTGGCCCACTGTTACATTCATCTAATAGTATATATCCAGTGCACATCATAGGTTCAATACTAGTGTTACAGGTTTGTCAACAGTGTCATTAAACAGTGTGGCATTAGACTGCTGGTTTTCTGATCTAAAATGCAGTCGCATTTTGAAACTGGTCACATTTTGCATTGGCCCTTTGGTAGCTTAGACTTTTCAGTATGTGGCCTGCAATCAGAAAAGTTTGGCCATTCCTGCTCTAGATCATTCTAGGATGGTCTGTTGACAATACAAAACAACAACTGTCTGAGTCACACAAAATCAATCATGGCCTCCACTTTCTCCTGCAATCTGGACGTGGGTGAGAAGTGACAGATTTACTCATAATCCCATGGGGAAGATGAAAGTATGAATGAAAAGAGAGGGAGAGAGGGAGAAAGCAAGAGAGAGACAGATTCATCGGTCCAACCCTAAGGCACCATCTTTCTGTTCCAGTGCTATCGCATGACACAACATTTGGGTGGAGGGTTGCCATGAGAACGGGGCGAGCGGCAGCAAAGCCCATGTGCTCTCAGGGGAACCCCGTAATTGGAGAGAGCTGTGTGCCTGCACCAGAAAATGGCTTCCAGAGATGGGTGGGATGAGCGGAAGAGGGGATGAAGAGGAGGAGGATGTGGAGATGGATGAAGATTAAAGAGAAGTCCAAGAACGGGGTGTCCAGCCATTGAGTTTTGAGGTTTTAGCAACAGTGGTACCGGCCCACTGATCAGAACAGTCTAGGCTGCAGCAGGGGAAGATGCACTCGCCACCTCCCATCCTCTAGCTGATGAAATCCAGTACTTCTGGATATGTAGACAAAGACTGAATCCTAATGCCCTCACCCCCCCAATCCTAAGACTTGAACCCTCAAAGACGACATGATTCAGTCGATTTGTGCCCATGAAGTGTGGCTTTGAGAGCTCAGGGGGCAGGGGCACTGTGATTCAGCCAAAGAGAGACCCCACCTGCAACACTCCTGGAAGAGCAAGTTTGTTTTGGTTCTTTGTTTCAGAACATCTGTGCGCTCATCTCCAGCAGCACGCCACCTCATTTCACCTGTCTGGTAGTTGGCTTATGGTTATACATGTAAGCCATGCAGGCCGAGGGGTTGCACATCTCTGGGATCCATCAGGGTGGCAAGGGGGAGGAATGGGCCTCTGCATGTCACCAGTTTCTCTCCAGCCTCTCGCTCTCTGTTTTTCTCTCTCTGATGACTGACTCTTTTGTTGAGGTTATCGGGCCCAAGTCTTAATTGCCACTTCCTGATGAATCGTCCCTGAGTTTCTCTGACAGCTAAGAGGGCAGAGCACTTTGTGCTGGATGAGCTGAGTGTTCGCGTTGGTCACGTCGGTCTCATGTGTTTCAGTTCAAGGGTTTATGTTGCTGTTGTAGCATACTGTGTCTCAAGGGGACCCAGACAAATGAACACCACATGAGAGGGCGGGTGGAGCCGCAACATTATTTAGGCTGATTACTGATACACAGGGAACTCATAAAAAAATAAATTATTAAACGTAGCTGGATCAGAGTCTGTGTTTTAGGGCCAGAAATCAGTTTAAAGCTGGCTGATTCAACAACAGGACATGATAAAAAAATAGGCAGCTCGGAGCCAACAGGCCTCACTGCCAGTGTTACAGATCTGGATGAGGGAGGACCAGGCATTGTTTGCATCCTGTTGCCTTCCACTTTCCATTACTTTGAGGACTCCATCAAAAGTCTTGACACAATTTGTGCTAGGATGAATGACAGGAACTGAATCATTTTGGACCGACGCTTCTCTTGGGAACGGAAGTTTATCCAGGCAAGCAAATATGGTTATCTGTTTGTTTCAGGGTTGCTGGTTGGACATGCAAAGTACTGTGTGTTCATTCTTGTCTACTCATTTGTGTATTTATCTATGCGGTCAGCAGAAACTTAACCTGCAGTTACTATGTCAAAACAAGACTAGCCCCTGTCTGACCAGTCCTACAGGACCTGACCTAAGGCAACAAAAAAAGATGCAGAAAAATCAACACTTTAGAAATGCGATTTTTCTCTTTTTCAGCTTTCAGTATCTTGCAGGAGGCATCTGGTTAGTTCTAGAATGTCTTATGATGCTTCCAGTTTTAGTGCTGTAGTTGAAATGGCAGAATGCAGGACCCTCTCCCAGTGTCTGTTGACACTGACTCTCCACACTCTTGACTATACCACATCAGGAAATAATAATAATAATAATAATAATAATAATAATAATAATAATAATAATAATAATAATAGCAAAACAGCCTGTGGGAATATGACACCAAATTCACTTAAATCTAGCACGCAGGAACACTTTGTGTTTGAGGAGTCTTTGGGGACACAGTGGCCTACTTACAATGTTTTGTTGAAGAACTTTGGCAAACATTCATTCATATATCAGTACAAGTAAGAATTCAATATTCATCTGTTCTCTGAAAACATATCTGTCCCTAGAGACATTTTGTTGGACAAGAAACAACAAAAGCACATTTACGCCATAAAAAAATATTATAATGCTACATTAACCAATTAAGTGTCACAACATTTCAGGCCGCCATCAGATAGCATTGGGCTCTTTATAATTCATACAAACAATAGTTTTTGCAAATAAATTCACTAATTTAAAACTGCTCTTGTGAAGGAAATGCTTAGGTTTTTGTCTACTCAATGCTGACAGTGCACTCAAAGGGTCTTAGAGGGGAAGTGTCACAGGAAGTACCAACCTGTTGCAGCTGTGACTAAGAGGGTGACAAAAGAAACAGAGAGAGAGAGAGGAAACTCTGTGTGACATGCTCATTGTCTTCACTAAACAGCTGTGTCATCGGGCACTCTTCATCTACCCCTAAGTTTACTGTTGTCACTCAACCACCAAGCCACTGAGCTCCTTACTGAGAGGATGCTTTGGAAGCCCTGGATAGGTGATCTCAGAGATAAAAGTTATGGACTTTTAAAAAAACAAAAGTAACAAAGATGCCTTGTAGAGTATGAAAATATATAGCATAAAATAGCATAGGATTGAAATACAATACAAAAGTAGATCCCTATTCACCATGTCATTCTGTGGCAGTGTATTTTTAGTCTACTATTAGTGTATAACAACTGGTGTGAGATCATAACTTCACCCCTCATATTTGATACGTAGGATTCAAACCAGGGTTGCATCCTAGGGTCGACCTCAGATCCCTTGCTAGAAACGTTGTAGTCAATTGTGCCACAGCACGTCCCTTAGCTCTTCAAACATCTGTGAGCAGTTGAAATGTCCTTTACCGTGACTCTGCTAATGGTTTTGTAGTGTTTAGACAAAGAAAAAAATCCCCTCCTAATAACAAAAGAACAAAGAGTTTCCGATAGAATCTTGGTGATGTGGGGTTATTGTCTTGATTGTTTCTTTTTGTTTTTTCACTTTTTTTTAATAAACAAATTGAATTTGTCATGGCCGGGCAGCCAGTGGTGAAACTTTGGACTCAAAAGCTGAAGCGAAACCCAGGCTCAACCACAACAGATTTAATGAGGAAAATAAACAAGAGAACCAAGTTCTCTGGCGGCAGATCCACAATCAAAAAACAAAGCATCCAAGGCTTGACTAGACACTTGCAGAACCACGACTTACTTGTTAGGGACAAGGAGATAAATGAACCAGCAACGGGGAGGGGAGGGGAGGAGAGGGCAGGAGAAGAGACGACAGGAGAGGGAGAGGAGAGGATAAGAGAGTGGCAAACAAGATGTGATTGATTCGGCTGCTGTGCTCAATGCTAACAGCCGATCCAAGTTTACATCTGTTTCTGTGGCAAGAGGCCATGAAAGCCAAACACACACTCACATTCACACACACACACACACACACAGACCAGTGGGCCCTGAGATAGAAATCTTTTCCTGGGTAACCCTTGTTGAGCAGGTCAGACGTTAGGACCCTTTTATGGATGGATCATACTGCAAGGGCAACTGAGGGCAACATTTCTTACTCAGAAAGGCCCCTCCAGACACTTTAACACTTCATATTTGTAATTGTAATTTGTAATTTGTAACTGTAATTTGTGTTATAACTATTTCTGTTAAAGAGAACTCCTGGAGACCTAGACTCATCTGTAAACTTGAAACTTGAACTTAATAATTAAAATAACATTGATTTATCAGAGCGCATTGGTATTGATTCATGCTGGTTATTGCATGTATACATCTAGAGTACAAAGACAACCAACTATTGTATTCACAGCGCCCTAAGCATCGTAATACTTCTTTGACTTCACCTTTTCAAAGCTGTTTAATGACACAACAGAAAATCCAATATTTTTTGTACCACAATGTTGAACAATCTCTTAAATAATTTTTAATAATCTTGACCCAACAAAGCTGGGAAATCCCTTGTGTTTCCCACACCCTTGCTATTGTAAGATTTCATTTGGACTTACAAACAGAAACACTGCCGCAAAACATGGGTCACAAAACCGGATTCAGAACCACGAGAGGCCACAGATGGCCCAGCATTATGGGTCTCATGGTTCTAATCATAGCCTCTGGTGTGGTGAGATGGGATGATTCTCTGTAGAATGCATTCCTCATCTTGAAGTGTGCCAGGCGGAACACATGTTCACCTTATGAGAGGCAGGTCATTTGGTGTTATTAAGGGCTGGCTTTTGTTCCCATTACAAAGAATAGTTCACAACACACACGTATAATCAATCTTAATAAAGACTCCTGTAATAAAAAAATGATCATCTGGGAGGAGAGAAGAATGCTTTTGGCCACACACACACACCCTGTTCTATGCTGTTGCTGTGCTGTTATCCCCGTCATATGTATTTACAGTCCTACTGTGGTGGTGGTGTGTTTCTACTCAAGCGTAGAGAATTTTGAACAGCTATTACAAAGTTAATGCAGCAGTGTTTGGTTTCATACAAAACATTCAGTTCTCATCATACGCCCCCATGAACATGTGGGTGGTTAATTTAATTACAGGAAGCAGCCCAAGAACAACAACATTAGTAATACTATGCATCTTCCCACTAACACAACACACAGAGCTTTATGACACAGAGTGCCTGCAAAAAAACCACACAGATAACAATAACAACAAAATCCACAAGTAACACAGCAAGATAGATGGATGAAAATAAACAGGAATCATTTAACTTCATTTTACAGACATTATCAGGCACTAGATTTTCATGCGCTTTTTAGCTTGTTGACTACCTCCCAGGGCATTAATGATGAGGCCATATTTGCGAATTAGCAGCTCTTTCATGCTAGTTATTGATAGCTGGGAGACTGAAGAAGAGAGTGTAGAGGGAGAGTTATTTCCTGAGGCTGCCCTATGTATAAACCACAGGAAGGGCTGTCAGATTAAAAAAATGGAACTGTGTATTAACCACACCCGTGAATTAACTGCAGTCTTTAAAAAATGATTTCAAATAAAGCAGAATCAGCTCATGATGTAACAAGAGTGGATTGAGGAAAATAATTGCATTCCTATATATTATACCCCTCACCTATCTATTAACCTCATAGCTGAAGATATTCTGCTAAATTAATGTATTAACCTCGGTTTATAGTTGGGAAATTCCAGTAATCAAAATGTTGAGAAGTTGCGTTTTGCAGCAAAAGCTTTGTGACTGACAGGTACTAGGAATTCTAACAGGTGTCCTGCCTAGCAGCATGTGTATTCGAAGGTGGAGGAGGAAAGGTTTGCAATCACATGGAAGAACACCTCACTCCTGGGAATGTTGTGGCTACTGCACCTGTAGCATAAGCCGGCAGGTGCCCCATGCCGATCCAGATTTGAGTACGACCTGCGGGGTCAATTCCTGATCCCACCATGGCACTCTCCCAATGACTTCCTATCAATCCTTCACATAAAAGGCAACAAGTCTAAAAGTGTATACTTACATGTAAAGAAAGCCCTTATGCCTACATGGCATGTACACATACTGTGTGTCTTTACTGATTACAGTCTACCATTTCATATGGGATGAGGCTTTATAAAACCTGCTGAATGAATGACTGTGAAAGTAGCATGGGGTAAAAGGGGGAGAGAGGGCAGAGTCAGTACGTCGGTGTGGTGGGCTCGTGTGGTATTTCTCGAGTGGTTGCCTGTGGGTGGGTGACGCTCAAAGAACAGGCCTGCCACACAAGAGGAGGCAGATGGAGTTCGCCAGTTTGGCACAAGGACAAGTGTAGACAGGACCGGGACATTGGTAAACATCCCAGACACCTCACATTGACAACACATTTATTGTCCTCACACGAAAGGTTGTGTGTGTGCATGTGTGTGTTTGTGGTGAGAAATGTCCCCCACTCTCACACACACACACACCTCTAAACAGAAGGCTCATCACCTTCACATCCCTGGCAAATATGCAGCAACTGCAACTACTCAGTCATAAATGTCGTGTTATGTTTGAACAACTTAATGGGTAAATAATAAAACTATAAAAGGCAGTCTGTCCCTTTTGAGAAACCGGATTCAGGGAATATTTACTTCATGTTATGATGTCTACAAAGTACAAACCCTCTTCATGTACAGAGCTAGCAAACACCAGTTTGACGACAGATTTACTTTTCCATCCTAAAAAAATAGTACAGCTACAAACATTCACACATGCAGACACACACACACACACACACACACACACAGACAAACATTCATTCATTCATCACACTGTAATTCTCTCATCATAGCAGTGTGTGTCCAACAAATGCTAACGAGCACCTCAAGACTCAAGGTAAATCTTTGCTTTGGGAGAGTATATGGTCTAAGGTTACACAGCCTTTGGCAGAGCCCAGAAAGAACAATCGGAGCTCCTGTTCAGGATGAATTCAAAAATGTACAAGACAAACTGACACCATTTGTGAATTTACTTTCAGTTCTGGCTTGGGTTTTTTGTCTGTAAAAGACTGTATGAGTACGAAGCTTGATTGAGGTTTTTGTAACAAAATTGCACAAGCATAACATTTATAACGGTGAAGCTTATTCAGCTTCACACAAACACAACTCAGTTTATGTTGTGCTTATATCATACTATTCCTGTACTGTAGACATAATTCTATATCTTTTAAATATATATGCAGATTAGCAGTTGCTGTTGGACAGTTTGTTACAGTTAACCTCCCTTGTCATCCCTTTTGTGCATTAGGATTTATACTATCTCAGGGTAGCTACTATCCCACGCCCTAACCCTACACGCCCCCCCCCCCCCCCCCCGAAAAAAAAAAAAAAAACACAAAACAAACAAAACTAAAAATAATTAGTAGGACCACAGGCATTTGTAAAGAATTTCTGGTTGGGCCTACCACAACTCTCCACATGCAACTCATCCTTATGACATCCCAGTGAGTGTTTGAGGTTTCTATGGTTTTTGGTGTCTCAGCAGACACAATGTTGACTGAGGCTAAAAGTATGCAGACTTGGCCCAAGGGGGAGCTCAGTCACTCACTCAGTCATTCACTCAGTCACTCAGACGTGAGAAGAAGTGATCGCTGCTCTTCCCCTCCGCACCACTGCATGAGTCCAGCGAGCGTCTCAGCGGATGAAAGGAGTGAGTGAGGAGACGTAGAGCCAGTTTGGCATGTATTCTGGCTGACCGGTGCTTTGAATCCCTGCCATCAAACGCAGGCCTAACAGCTGCAACAGCTGGCCTGTTATATGGTGCTGATGAGCGGAGTCAGTCACTCGGCCTTACACTTGTTTGCTGCCCCGCTCCGTTGGTCAGCTTTTATATCTCAGTCTGTCATGCCACCTGTGTGTGTGAGTATGAGCGTCTGTGCATGGCAGTGATCATGTGTGTGTGTGTGTGTGCATCTGTATGTGTGGGCATGGGTGAGTGTTTGAGAAAGGCTGAGCAATATGTGTGAGTGTGAGTATGTGGGGGTCAATATACAGGTAGTTTCAAGATCAGGATGTGCGGTTTGTGTGTGCGTGTGAGTGTGTGTGAGAGAGAGAGAGAGAGAGAGAGAGAGAGGGGTACAGAAAGAAAGCCTGTGCAGTATGTGTGATAAAGTGAGTATGCAAGTGGTTCTGAGACCATAACAAGTTTTGAAGTTCATCCTTTATGGAATAGGGAATAGGATACATAGGAGATGACACACCAGCACATGCCAACAGATTCAGTGTGCTGGAACAGTTTGATTTTATGTGTGAGTGTGTATGTGTGTGTGTGTGTGTATGTTTGCCTTTTCACTTCCTCTCTGGTATGCTATAAACATCCAGTATCTGACATGCATAGCTGCCTTAAGATGGTTACTCGCTCTCTCTGTCTGTAAGAACACTTGTCATGTGCCTGTGTGAGACCGCAACTCTTTCTGTAAGAACACTGCATGTGGCAATGGCCAGTCTGAGAACTGAAAACATGCCACACTCTCTCTCTCTTCCTGTCTGTGCAAGAACACCACATGTGGCTGTGCTATCGTTCAAAGAGCCCTCCGGCCAACCCTGCACACAGACTGATCAGATAAGGTGCAGAAACACATCAAGATGGGCACAAAAACACTTCAAATTGATGAGAGACAATCAGAAAAACAGAAAAACATGTGAAAACAGGCAGACAGGCAGACAGACACACAGGCACATCTTAATGAGCAGAGAGATACATCCAAACTAACATAAATATGCATTGAAATTGACAGATCATCCAAACTGGCAGAGGGGCACATCAAAACTGGCAGAAAGACACATCTAAACTAGTCATGAACTTAATTCAATGCAGCAGCACCTGATTTAACAGGGAGATAAATGTATCCAATTTAGCAGTGAAACTCATCTAACTGCAGAGAGAAAGACACTAGATTGGGCATGACGTGTTTGCAACGGCGGGAATGTGAATTGGCACATGGCCTCTGCTGAAGCATCGCCGTGCCCTGTGCCTGCACATGCCCTTCGGCTGGGCCGCTTGGCAGCGTTGCCACTCGAGGATGCCATCCAGATGAGAACACTCAACTCAAGTCACAGCTGATAGACAGCATAGCGCTGTCTTGAAGCTGCCGCTGAAAAGAAGCTATCCCATAGACAGGAGAGAGCACTTCTGAATGATTAGAAATAAGGAGAGAATTTTAGCTTATGTTTAGTGAGCGTAAGTGCTAACTGTTACTCAAAATAGAGAAGAATTCTGCTTAGTTTATTTGACATTGACTCCATGCAGGGTGTCACCATTTCATACCACGTCACACCAATCTCCTCATTCTATTGGCTGAATACCCCATGCCAGAGGTTCTCAAACTTTGTTGGACAGGGGACCCTTCATGGAGCAAAAATCCCCCCCAAAAAATCGCAACAAAAACTTTACCATATAAGATTATAGCCATTTGGGTAACACTTCAGATTAGGGTACACATATTCACCATTCCATATGCTTTGCTCAGTAAGGGGCTTATAAGGTGGTAATACAGCAGGAACAGTTATTCTCAGGAACAGTTATTGTTAATCAAAAAGATGTAATTAGGACTTATTTCGACTCTATTAGGCACTTGTAGTTTTGAGTTTTGTTCCTATGACTAGACTATATATTCTAAATATTATTGAAGGAGAATAACTGTTCCTGTTCTACTACAGCTTAATAAGCCCCATACTAACCAAAGCATATTAAGATAACAATTCATATACAACAAATAGCTTGCTTACTATGAATAAGCAGTAATTAGGAGTTTATTTTGGAAAAAATTCTATGTTAATGGTTTACTATGAGTAGAATGAGCTCATGTAGAATAAGTTATTAATAAGTAACTTGTAATGACTAACAAATGGCTAGTATGTTACTAATTTACATGCTAGTTAATGGTGAATATGTGTACCCTAATTTAAAGTGTTACCGCCATTCGTTCTTTGAGATGCGTTGAAACTCTTATTCTATAAACATATTTTGCTAATACCACAACAGTTTTTTTTGTCAAATCTAGACCAACTGTGTAAAAAAAAAGTACCGTTTCACATAACTAACAACAACTAATATTCATTTTGCTTGCAGGTAACATTAATGCTAAAGGAAAATGTTTTGACAGATTGATGTAGTGTATCATGTGGGCTAATTTGTCACTAACGTTATAATTGTAAAGGTGAAGAGCACAATGCAATTGGGCTATATACTGTTCTCTAGTATTTTAGAGAACAGTTTATACTTTGCAACAAACTTTTTCAAGGACCCCCTGGCAACGTGCTAGGGACCCCTGTTTGAGAACCAATGCCCCATGCACAGAAGAATACGTTTAGAATGGATGTATGGTGACATTTGAACCATGTTGCCTAAAGATAAAGTGTCACTCGAACATACTATGATATTTACCAAATCTAGCAATATATTTCACATTGTTCTGTATAGCTGTCTGCTGTGTGGGTGTGTGCTTTCACGACTTTGTTTGTTTATAATCCTGGCCTTGTAAACAGGAAACAAAGTACCTTAGATAGGCAATGCAAGCCAGTCAACGTCTTACATCAGGAGCACAGAAGGAAGGTATGCAATTTGACTGGTTGTTGATCTTAAATATCATCTTTAAAGATAAAATCAGTTTCTTCTTTTTATCATTTCCTCCATCCCCGTCTTTGTGCTTCACCTCACATAAGCTACAGAACCTTTCCTTCAAATGTTTTTATCTGTGGTTTGTCGGGGTGTTTTTTCTCACCTACATTCTCCTAGCATCTGCTTCATGGGCAACCATGAGTGTGACATCTGCTATGAAGTAAATTCGGGCCACCCAGCAGAGAAACACCAAACACATCCTGAACCAAGGTCAGGTTCTCACAATAACTAACTTACTCTTTGCTTCTTAGTGCTTCAATGTATGGGGCATCTGACAAAGCACCATGCTACCTCAGAAAGGAGATAAGAGCATTTTGAGCAATTGCAGTCTCAAAGTACTGCAGAAACACAAGCCACTGGGTGGATGCTTCCTTTAGAGGCCGGAGAAAAAGTGGTCTAATCATTTTTCAAGGAAAGGGAAAAATGACTAAAAAATAAAACTGAATTGTATAAAAGTCCCATGTCTATCTGGGGAGGAACAGCCGAGACATTCATGGTGATTCTGGACCTGCACTGAGACTTATAATCATATCGGAATTTTTAAAGAGTTGGACTGAAATAGACATTTCAGATGGCAGCTGAGATAACACGCCAGAGGCTGTGGAACAGTGACAAAATATTTCATAACTGCAGCAACCATATCTTTAGACCCAGTCTGGGAGCTATATCAAATCTGTCTCCTACTACTGCTAGCAGCAGAGTAGTGTTATTGTCTTTCCTATTGCCAGCATGTTAAATCTGCATTCTAGACACACACACACACACACACACACACACCTAATTACACTCCCATTCCTGAAACACACTATTTAGGTCCACTAGCCTACGTTGCACCTTATGTTATCTTTTGTACAATCTGACCACTGTTTTGTTATCATGATTTTTACTGTAATATTTATTTATATAATACCCTTTGTCTTGTCTGTCTTATATAATGTTAGAATACTAAATACTAGAGTTTGTTGGGGGAGTGCGTGCGCAGGGGGGTTCTGAAATTTTGAGAACAGCCATAATATTATGAAATAAAAGTCATAATGTTATGAAACTAAAGACATAATATTATATTGAGTTAAAATTTTAAAGCACGCCAGGTTTACTTGGACCTCCTAATGGAGGAGCTGAATGGAGATGTGAAGAGTCACACAGTACTGAGTTATGTGTTATGTGTACTTTGACTTCACCACAGAGCCAGATTCATGAGCCAGTTGTAGAGCCAACAGGAATACAATTTCTCTGTAGACATTACACAACACATTTGAGAGAAGCCTTTCTCCCTTAATGCAGCAACTGATCGGTCTGATCAATCAAGCTTTGGAAAACGCCTTTATCAGATTTTCACTGTGCATGCAATTTGTCTTTTTTCAGTTTGTCTTTGAACATGCTTACACAAACTACCAACATGATTTTCAAAAATGTGGAAAGGTTTAGCCTTGATGATAGGTTAAATTTTGGAGCACCTCTGCTCTGACTCTGGAGCTGCTAAGCAAATGTAGATTCACTTCTACAGTGGAGATCTGTTGGCCACGTCAACTATAACATGCATCACAATTTCAATTCATTTTCAATAGAATGCAACAAATTGTCACACAAAGCATCTTAGGAAGGTGGTGTGTATCTCTGATGCATCGGAAGTTGGGCTTGCTCAACTTTATGCAAATTAATCCGTGCCACATCCACATCATTAGCCAATGAAAGAAGAGCGTTGTGCTTGTGCAGCAGAAATCAACCAGTCAGAAGCAGCAGCTAACTGAAATTTGAAATGACACGCCTTACGTCCAAAACGCAGGAGGATTCATGATTGCTAGAAATTTCATGAAATCTGACAGAGCCAGTGGATCACTACCATTAGTATTCAGAAATCATGGTTATGGTAAAGGTTTGTGTGCTATAAATGTCCTTGTAGTCCCCTACTGATGTAGTCCCTTAGGGGCACACAGTGTACTACTCAGATACACATCATGTGTTCTTCATACAGCAGGTGTGCTAAAAACGAACTGCTTCAGACAGCTTGGGTCTACACAGCAAGTTTACTCATTGCAAACAACTTCATAGAGAATAGCTCTTCATATACAGGCACTCCAAGATAACAGTTTTCTGAAAGTTAGCTGGTCATGGCTATGCAGGTTAGTTCAGTATATCCAGTGTGTCAGATGAGCTTTACATACATCAGATGTGTTTGATACAGGTCAGTTCCCCACAGGCCATATGACTGCAGGTAAGCACTGCTCAGGAAAGAGATACATGGGCAAGTTGTTTGCAGGTAATCCCAGTTTTCATCCTGTCCTTAGCTTCAAGCACATTTGTGGAATTGAAGAAAACTTCTGGGATCGTGCTTGATAAAATGAATGATTTTGACATTATAGTAAATTCATTAAGCTATATTTGTACTAAGAGGGTAACATGGAACAAATCTCCACGCGTTTGAGTTATGCTCTTGCATGACTGAATTCATTTGTGTTTTTGAATGTGTTTGGTAATGTGTTCTCTGTTGTGAAACAAAGCGAAAACACTGAAACACACTCCCAAACCATCCACATTACCAAGAGTACAGCACTGTCAGAAACCTTGTTAAAATGATGAACAAGATAAAGAAGTGAAAAAACAGTCAGTGGGGTTTTCATGAATTTCAGTGAAACTGTTTATCAATCGCTCATAATTGCTTCAATATGGCTTCAGATCCAACTCGCCTTTCGAGTAAGTACCGCCTCTTTGCAGATAACCTTACATTTATGCAATTCATCTGGGGGGGTTCAATTTATTTCGCAGGAACCTTGCACATCTAACACCAAAAGTGACATTAGTCTACGTTTCATAATCCATATAAATTCTCTTGACTGGTTGTCTCATGATTGCTTGCAGACTCACAGTTAGCTGTTTTTTCTCACTGGGATAGTGTTAGCTGGCTTATTTTAAAACTGCCACTTACAGAACATAAGGTACAGTGCAAAATGCTGTTCTTTTGGCATCCTTGACTTAAATTCATTCTTAGGGAATTCAATTACAGCCTACATAAGCGCATTAGATCATATGTTTATACGCACATAATTTGGTCAATATTCTGATTAAGTCAATATTGCAAACAGGCACTTTATGTGCAATGGAGAAATTTTCTTCTAGTTTGCCGCTGTGAATTCTTCCTGGCTGCGAGCTTTTAACGGCCTGACAGGTTCTCATAGGAGTAGCGCCACCTACTGACAGACAAAAACAAGGAAAACTTTTTTCGGCAGCGATTCCCTGCTCCCCCCGTGCTTATTACATTATCAGGTTCTACAGGCCCACTGGCAAATAAACATGAAGGTCAGGCATGCTGGTTAGTCAGTCCCTGGCTCAAATGGACCAGTATCAGTTTTTCTGCCCATTACTATGGCAAGTTAGTTAAGTTCATCTACCTAATACAAGGCTGCTAAAGGTATGTGGTTTGTGTGTATGTGTGTGTGTGTGTGTGACAGAGAGGGAGAGAGAGGAAAATCTTACGTTGAACCCTGTGCTCAAGCTATCTGAGAATGCCAGGTATGAGTCAAGTTTCAGGTTTGAATTCAGTTTCCTTTATTGGACCCCAAAAGTAAATTTGATTTGTTCACATTCATAGAAATGTAGAATCACAGAAACCAAAAGGAACCAAAACAAAGAGAAACCAAGAGGCTCAAGGGGTCATATGACTTGCTACTTTATTTTCCAGTACTTCCTGCACTCTCCTCTTTTCCATGATTGTCTCCAGAAAAAACAGTCATAGGTAAAATATTTATTCTATTTGAGTGTAGACTATTGACCTTGTGCAATGCAAACCATGTCTGTCTTTTGTGATGCAATTTCTACTGCATAGCTGCAAGGATTTCTATTGCCTTGTAAAGCAAACATCAAAGCCACAAAGAAAAGTAGTCTAGTAATTTAGTCATTTATAAATGTAATCCAAAGCCAAATAGCCTTTGTGACATCTCCTTGACCTTTCCTATTGTGATGAGGTCAGGTCAAGAACATAGAAATAAACAGGACCTTTACTAGAGTTAATGCAAACCTTTAGACAAGTTTGAGTATTCTGGACATTAAATTATGTTAGTGATGATAAAATACAGATTAATAGTACTAGCTGGTTAACCCTAAACCACTAACAAGCCATTGTATGCTAACATAATTGTAGGATGAGCCTTAGTTCATGACTTGCATTCAGTATGTACACACTGTTTGGATTGCTCTCACTGCAAAGCAGCCAACAACAAATTCTAACAGCACAACAAATTCAACCCAATCAGAGACGAGATGGAGCCTGTTCAAACTGTGTAAGAAATGACAACATATCAGATGGAAATTTTGTCCTTTTGTTTTCAAAACTTTTTACCACTTTACCATGATCAGGCTATCAGGAGATCAGGCTAAAGTCAGTCAGACAGACAGACAGTGTACTGTTTTCATTTTCAGTTTGTTTCTGTCTAGCTTTGTCTGTCTTGCTCTGTCTTATGCAATCAACAGCTCTCAGGCCTGTGTCTGGGGTTGTATATGACAATAGATTCCTCTCACAGTCCACCTCACTTGGTAGACAAACACACACATGCTTATACACACACACTCTCTCTATCTATCTATCTATCTATGTATCTATCTATCTATCTATCTATCTCTCTTTCTCCCTCTCTCTCTCACACACACACATACACACAGTCTCGCTGTTTATTTCTCTCTCTCTCTCACACACACACAGAAACGTACACTCACAGAAATGTACACTCACATAAACAAACAAATGTTACTGCCATTCATTACAGTCAGGTCAGACACGGAGCGTCCAATCTCCTCTTTTAAGCATTTCCATTTTAAACTGCTTGGTTTAGCAGAAGTCCTCCTCTAAAGGGACAGGGCAGCACATTCATGCATGACAGCCTAGCCTGCATGGCCTCACCCACACCCACCAACTGAGCCCCTGCCCTACAGTATGTCCTGAAAGCCAAGACAGACAGTAAAGCACTCTCTGCACATACTGTCACTAATTGAGCACCACAGACAGACAGAACAGAATTCTACCAAGGCACAACGTGGCAGTAGGAAAAGATTTTGACGGCGGTAGTCAGGTTTGTATTGAAAAAAATGGAGTCGTCTGAGTAACAGAATGCTGAAAGCGCAGTGCGCTGCAGTCATGATGGCGCCAGCCTGTGTGGGGTCTTTACCTTCGGGACACCACTGCCTTCTCCCAGTTCCCTTTTGTTGCAACTTGACCCCACTGCATTACTCTCACACTGGCACGCTCTCACACTGGCACGCTTGCACTCCTTGAGGGCACTTTAAAATGGCACATTTATCAGGTGATAAAACATCCCACTCTGCTTAAGTCATTTCATCTTCATCAACTCCTTTGCTGACTACTTATGGTTCTGGTTTACAGTGATGAAGTCAAACCATCTCAGTTAGTGCTCTGCTACAGCAAGGAGCCTGGGGTACATGTCCCTAAACAGTAGTTGCTATCCAGTTAGCAACTTTGATGGTTGGCAATGGGCTATCGCATTGCAACTAGCAAATTTGTGTTGGGAAACACAGCCCTGGTCTTTTGTCGATGTGGAATTGGTTTCAGTTTGTGTGCATAAACCCATAAGGTTCAAATGTATCTGTGTGTCTCCTTACGAACACCACAGTGTTGCTGCACACAGTGTTACTAAAAATCTTTTACTTACTCTTTCCACGCTTTAACAATAACTCTCAACACAAGCACAGGCTAACAGTAACTCCAGGCACGAGAAGAAGGCTAATATTCTCTGACCTTGTTTTGCTCCTGCCAAAAGAACACCTTCTTGCGAAAAGCTGCCATTTTGCCACACGTCATCAAGCGGGTGTTAATGAGAGAGTGTTCATGATCCCCCCACACTACGTAATCACATTGTAATCAAATTATGCTGTATTTCACTGTGAAAGAACTTAGTCCAAAGCTGGACAGAACAAGCTGGCCCATTTCCACTGAGTATTTCAAAACTGTTTCTAATTATTGCATATTTAAGAGTATTAAAACCCATGAAGTTTTGAGCATAATATTAGCAGAGGGGTTGGTTGGATCACAGCTTCATCACCAAGCACACTTCCCTGTAACAACTGCTTTGACAGTTGTTTTCGTAATGAATAGTCCAATCTACTCATAGTTTGCATTAAATCTGAATTGAAGTTAATTTAGTGCATTATAGAGAGTGCGGATGCGACTAGATAATTCAATCCATTTCATTCCCTAATGCGGTTTCAATCCTGTTTGCTATTTAACAATGTAATCTGTGTTGCATAAACATTCTTGCGGTAAGTAAATAAAGGCCTGCTTGCCACAGCTTCCTTTTGTAACAACATGAACCAAACAAAGATCATTATGTCTGAACCAGCTAAACATCCATCGGCATTGGTTCCCATGTTAATACAAACCTATGGGCCTAAAACTTGAAGGCAAGGCCCATCTCTGAGAGGACTAACGAGCATAACTCAAACATAGCACAGGGATCACAAAGCAAGAACAAAAGCACCAGAGCTGTCATTTCACAGGCATTTTTTACGCGAACGAACGTGACTTCTGCCTGTCAAAAATAAATCTCTCTGACCCCACCCTGTATTGTGACAAACCCGTAAACATATAATGACCCTGGATGAGGCCTAACAAAGGGCTGACCTTTCACTGCCATGACAATCAGGTCACAGGATGAGCCTACATCTCTGCTCGTCTTTCTCTTTCCCACTGCCACTTCAGTGTGCCTCTGAGAGCATCAGGTCCCCCCTACCAATCCAGACACTACCAGCAGAGAGACATTTTAATAAAGCTGGGAGGGTGGTGAGGCCCAGAACAATATGCGTGTGTGTGTGTGTGTGTGTGTGTGTGTGTGTGTGTAAGAGAGTGACAGCCAGGTGGGAAATCTATACGATTGTTTGTATTTATCCTCTGGGCTACTTGGGGATCTCATAACAGGTAATCCTCAGCTGGACTTTGTGATGTACAGACACATACACAGACACAAACACACGCACATACACACACACACACACACACACACACACACAGAGAGAGAGACAGACAGATGACACATATAGACAACTGCACAGACACACCCATACACAAAGACACACAGACACGCACACACATCCACACGCACACACACACACACACACAAACTGATCTAGACCAGCTTTATGCTGGGTCCATCCCTAAAACAACCAACCCCTGTGAGACCTGTGAACACATTGGATCAGCCTCCAGGCATCTTCACTATTGATTACCACATTGACCACAGGCTAATTGCCTGTTACACACACACACACACACACAGACACACACAGGAAGGGGGATAAAAATAAAGTGTATGTACTGTATGTTTACACAAAGACACTTAGATTTCATAAGGATATTATTCCACATGTTCCTCATATTTTGTATGGTTGCTATTCTAAAATGATTGCCTTATTTGTCATGCCAATAGGAGGATTTTTAATTTGAAAATTAATTTGAGAGAAGGAGGTATAAATGAGATGGGGAGAGAGAGCCAGAGAGAGAAAGAAAGGAGTGGAGTAGAGAAAAAAGAGGATGGACAAAAAGAAAGGAATGAAAAAGACAATGAAAGAGTCAGAGAGAATAGACATACCCTGATGTGTTGATAGCTGACCTTTACATTATGTGCAATTGAGTGTACGAGCCCTCGGGGGCCATGCCTTAGTACTAATGGTTTCTTGGACTCATCCACTCAATTCAGCTAAACAAACAGAGGAGATGGAGAGAAAATTGACTAAATGTCATTCTTGTAAAACTCAACAACCTGACAGACACACACACACACACACACACTGACGCATACATAAAGAGAGAGAGAACACTTTTCTCATTTCCTTCAGGATATCAGATAAGTCTGATAAGCCTCTGCGTCAGCATTGCTTTGCCAGGCCAAGAGCACATCAATAACCTTATGTGGATTGAAAAAAATGACAATACGAGATTGTCACTTCCCCATCTGCTATTACTGTGTCCAGAAATATACTGTACAACCAAATGAGATGAAGACCATTACCATTTTGTATTCCCGAAGTGTCACACTGCTCTACAGAGGGCCCAGAGAGGCAATACAAATACAAATACACACACACACACACACCTTTCTTTCTTTTATTATTTATTTATTTAAACAGTTTCTACTGTTTCAACTGATCGAATGAACAAAGTTTAATAATAAAATAATTCTAAAAGTTTTTTCTATCCTTCACAAGATCAGACAGACACACACACACACACACACACACACACAGACTTATGTCATCCTCAAACCCATGCACACTCTTGACCAAGCTAAACAGAGCACCTTTGATGGTTGCACAGTCCCTAAAGCATCACGTCAGCTCTTTCTGTTTTTCTATTCTAACCATGTTGTTGAAGCACAAAACCACAAAGGACTGTTAAAGGTGCTGTTAAGCGCATGCATTAACACATCCTGTTGTGAGTGTGTGTGTGTGTGTGTGTGTGTGTGTGTGTGTGTGTGTGTGTGTGTGTGTGTGTGTGTGAGTGTGAGTGTGTGTGTGTGTGTGTGTATGTGTGTGTGTGTGTGTGTGTGTGTGTGACAGGAGGGGACGATGAGCCTATTTATTTATTTTTACTTTTTTTACATGCTGCTTAAACCCCTAATGCCTTTTAGTGCAGAAAAAAGTATTCTGTAGTCTGCACACAACACATTAATACTACAGCCATTGTATCTGGATTTAATAGGAACATATTCACCTTACATTTACAAATCCTAAATAAAGATGTACACTTGACATAATTCCATGAAAGTAATGCACCTGGAATATCTAATGAACTGGGAGAAACTAAGTAACAGGGAGGATGTGATTTTACACAAGACTCAATATAATCTTGCCCACAAAGGCACGCTGGCCAATCAGAAGCCAGAAATGTAAACAAAAGAAATAATGAGTACACTATGATATTACATAAACTAAAAATGCACCATCCTGCCAGCTATGAAAGACTTTCCCTAGGCCTTTTGCAAAAAGTCTGTTTTTAGCCTGCAAAAACTCACATTTGCATTAAGACAAAAGGGCCAAAATCAACACAAAAACCTACTGTTTTATGTAAAACTACCCCAGGCATAAGATATGCATGTTTGCTGTGCACTACTAAAAGGGTCTGGCTGACCAAAAAAGGTCAGAAATAAAATGTCCCCTGAGGTGATCTTCTGTGATTAATTATCAGCTTTCTCAGATAACATGCCTTGTTGGTGCTCAAAGCAAAGCCACAGAAATGCCTAAAACAAATGATGTGTTTGTGTTTGTGTGCACATATATGTGTGCTTGTGTGTGTGCAAATGTGTGTGTGTGTGTGTGTGTTTACATATCTATATGCGTACATGCACAGAGCAAGTTTGTTTGTATGCCAGAATGTTTAAGGACTGAGTTTGACAGAGAACACACTGGCTGTAACCCCATACCGTATCTGATGGAGACACGCAGCCCAGCCCAGGAACATGTCTGTCAGCAGGCTGTAATTTCCCCACCAGTCCTTGGCTTTACTCATCAATACCCATCAGCCTAAGATGGGATGATCAATAGCAGAGAATCAGCATGGGAGCCTTAACAGGCTGCTGGGAGTGAGTCCCTGGGTAGCACGTCCTTCACCATGTGGTCCTCACTCTACCTTAATTTACATCCAAAATAACACAGAGGCCCATCGTGTTGGCAGGATACCCCTGCCGTCAGATGACATGACCGCTGTCGTGACATAACACCTTGGCGTTGTGTTTAAACGCACATGAGTCAAAAGGTGAGACGCATGGTGAGACACGAGGTTCATGCATCGTGTGAGAGCACAGTGAATGGAGTGGCAAAAGAAAGAGAGTGAGAACGAGGGTGAGGGTGAGAGTGAGAGAGAAAAATTGACTCGCTGAAGAAAAAATCTGACAGTTCTTCCGCGTATGTATTTGCCAAGCAAACAGTCCTGGGCAGTGTTGGCGGGCCAACACAAACCCCTCTCACACTCTCCCCTTTTGTTGCTGGGAACACCTCTGACTAGGCTGTCAGAAGTCCTGCCATCACCTGCAGGAAGACCACCCCTTAACCTCTTCTGCAATCTTACGATGTGCCAAACTGCACAAGGATAACAAAAAAAAACATCCTTGATTAAAGGGGCTCTTTTCCTCCATGGACTCGTTTCTTTATTTCTGTAATCTATATTAGAGTGCTTCTTTCACTGGCTAAGCTAGGAGTCACCATCATGGGTAAAAGCCATTATAAACACTCATGATAGGTCAGAGATAGTTATATCATCAAACTAATCTGGTATAGTATTGTGTGTGTGAGAGAGACTGTTATTGCATACAGTTGGTGTTCTGTTACATCGGGTAACATCTGGTGTGCACGCGATCCATACAGAAAGGTTTGTCAGGCTCTGCATGTGACAACACAGACACACATACACACGCTCTCTCCCTCTCTCTGCGTGTGTGTGTGTGTTTGTCTGTGTGTGTTTTTGTACATGTGTGTAGATGTGCACAGTAATTGAGAAGGTTTCAGGTTCATCCATGCACTGAACAAAGGTCGTTCTGCACGGCTGAGGGTGGAGTAGCGCTGGCACAGAAAGCTGCTCCCTTTCCGAGCGGGACACAACCAACCTTAGTTAGCCTTAGTCAAATACTACACCTGAGGAGGGCAACACTTTATCCATGGAAAAGTTTTGATAACACTTAAACCATTAACCGTAAAATCCACAGAGCTTGGCTAATAGCTGTTTAACCTGAACAAACTGTGACTAAGCAAATGTTTTAACATCAGCTTAATAATGTATCACCAAATCATTGTGTACGTTTGTTTAATGCTAGTTACTGCAGGCTTTACAGTTACCACAGACCTGGATTTGTGAGTGTAACGGATGGCTTATGGGAGACAGCTCACTGGAAGAATTTTATTTTTCTATAAACAAATCAACTCTCGTTTGGTTAGTGTGTGAGGCTAAGACCTTAGTTTAACTCTTCATAGTGAAAGCTGAATCTCTGGAGCTGTTGAGTGATCAATCTTCCCTTGCTGGGACAACAAAAGCCTAAATCCCTCATACACTTCTGTGTACTCCTTACTACAACCGCTGGCCTATCAAGAATGTAGGAATCTTGCTTTGTCTAAACTTTGTGTGTTACTGAGCATTGGGAATGTTGAGTCTATGGGAGAACTTTTTATTAAAAGGGGCATCAGCGGGACTCTCTGGTGGACGGTTGTTGATACTTGACTTCAACGGCCAAACAAAATTACGCCGCTCCCATTTGTACTCATCAAACAATGTGTGTATTTTTGGAATAATGTACGATGTGTCTCAGAGTGAACCATTTTATATGGTTGGTGTTAAACAGGACTGCCTGCAAAACCTAAGAAAGGGGTATTTTTGAAGATGCACACCAAGAAGAATATGCTGATCATTCAATGGACAAGGATGCTAATTTATTTGCTAATTTAAACACTTTTCAGTAAATATTGTGTCGTAAGAAACCATGTTGCAACACTATTGCTGTAATGGTGAAATAAGTTTGCTGGGATTTTTTTTGTTCTCTTTTTACTAGTCATCTTAGCTTTATAGTTGATCTCAGCGTGTAGCTGCATTTTATCAGCCTGTTGATCAAAACAACAGCACCGGTTTCCAACTTCTGATATAATAACTACTTATCCACCACTTCCACCCCACCAGTTGAGACCTGAGTCAGATTGCTCCTCTCTGACACAGTCTGAGACTGAAACACATGAACTAGCTGATATAGGGGAATTAAGTACAGCATGATGTAGTACTAGTGTAGTAATGTGTCAGTGGTGTGTGTGTGTGAAGTAAGAAAGTCATTGCCACCACTAGCTGCAATCCATAACCACCACACCTATCTATATCTTTTAATATAGTATGTGTGCTTCTGACAACAAAACATCATGGACACACACACACGCACACACACCCACACTCACACACACACTGAGTGTAGGACACCTTAGTGAGGGAGGAGCTGTGTTGATCCCATTCCAGTCAACCAAGGTGAGCAGGTTTTCTACACACCTCACAATTAGAGGAAAGATAGTGAGAGAGAGAGAGAGAGAGAGAGAGAAAGAGAGAAAGAAAGGAAGGAGGATAGATTACATAGATGACAGAGATAGAGAGAGAGAGAGAGAGAGAGAGAGAAAGTAAAGAGGATAGATAGATAGATAGATAGATAGATAGATAGATAGATAGATAGATAGATAGATAGATAGATAGATAGATAGATAGATAGATAGATAGATAGATAGATAGACGGGTGTGAGTGACTTTAGATGAGCATTTTTTTCAGCAGGTGCAGCTTAAACGCCTTTCTGCATACTAAGACTACGAGCAGGAAGAGAAGCACAGACGTTGTTTAAACATAGAGAAAGACAGGATTTAATGGCAAAAGAGACAAAAGAGAAAGAGAAAACACAGCCAAAGAGAGAGACATTTTTACTTTCAAGGGGGGACTATTAAAAAGTCATATCCACACAAACAGCATGGAAAAAGAGCACAGATCACATGTCACCAACACAACAGATTGGAATTATTAGCAATGGAAACCAGTCCTTTGTCTGCGAGAAAGAGAGAAAGCAGGTGAGGGAAGCAGAGAGAGGGATATGGATAGGGAGAGTGAGAGAAAGAGAGAGAGGGATAGGGATAGGGAGAGTGAGGCGGGGGGGGGGGTGCAGCAGTCAGTTAAACGGCCTATCCAAATACAGATGCTTGTTATGCAACTTGGCTAAAAAGTAAAACTGATCCAGCAGGCATCCTCCAGGTGCTTATGACACACCCACACTCCAACCGTCGCTCCGACCAACACTCATGCTCACGTTCAACATCTGACCAGACAAGGCACTGTGTTCCACACACACACACACACACACACACACACACACACACACAAACACCTTCAATCAATTCCCAGGTTATGAACAAAGACGCTTTATCAAAAAACGCGCTTTGCAAACCCAATCTTTGCTTTATCACCACAAATACCGCTGTCTGTAACATGCCCCTGTACAAGCGTGCTTGGCTGCTAACGGCACACGCCACCTCAATCTAAAAATACATTACAGAGCTCATAGAAAACAGTGTAACAGGTGGAAAGGACTTCCTGTAAACAGAGACCTACATCCTTCTAAGAAATCACAGTTTACTGTCTAGTGAGGTCAGTCCAGTGATATTGCTGGGCCATTCTTTTTTCGTTGTTAATTCTGAGTCTCATTTTTTTCTTTTCTTTTTTTTTCCACGCGCCTTTGCAAAACTTCAACAGGATGTTGTTAAAAATAGTAGATGACTCCTTTATTCAAAGAAAAAAACAAAAAAAAACTCCCCTCACTCATGTCATTTGTCGTGCTGAGTTCAAGCCAGCATGACAAGAGAGAAAACATACAAACTGACTGGCAAAGCTGAACAGAGATAAACACAACGCATCCTCTATCCAGCTGTACTTCAACATCTGCAGAGCTGCACATGCAGTAAAGCTGTGGGTGTTTGTGTGTGTGTGTGTTTATACAAAAATTATATACAGTTTATACAACTTGCATTTGCACACACATAATATTCTAATACACAGTCTACACAGAAGTTCAGTGTAGGATATGATATGACAGACAGAGCGTGTATGTGTGTGGGTGCATGTGTGTGCGTTTTGGAAAAATGCAGCAACTGAGATCACAGATCTTGATAAGGATGTATCAAAGTCAGATCCCCACATTTTCCCCAATTTCATTCATATAGCATCTAATTGCCCCTCTTGTCATTAATTACAGTCGTCTTACTTAGCACTTAGGAGGTCTATCAAGTGTGTGTGTGTGTGTGTGTGTGTGTGTGTGTGTGTGTGTATCTAAAGCATTGACAGATGACCACTTACCGTTTTTAATATGCCAAAGCATAAGTGGCCCTAAAATTGGTCATTTACCTTACAAGTTGCTGGGTTGTGTGCATGGGAGAACTCCAGTGCCATAGTATTCACTGTGAGGTGCAACGCGTAGACCACACATATGTGCGTGTTAGTGTCTGAGCATAACAGTGCGAATGTGTATGCCTGTGTGTGTGTGTGTTTATATGTGTGTGTGTTTGCGTGTGTGTGTGCGTGTGAGACCCCTAGTGCTGCAGTGGCAACTCATCGTGAGAGATGACAAGTGTTTGTGTCTGTACACACCAGTAGCTCTGTGTGTATGTGTGTGTGTGTGTGTGTGTGTGTGTGTGTGTGTGTGTTTGTGTGTGTGAAAGAGAGAGACAGATAGAGAGAGAGGGAGAGAAAGACTATGGTACTTACCGTGAGAGGCAGTGAGCAAACTACGAAGATGACCGTCATGGAGGCCAGCAGCACAAGGTGCTCCATTTCTTCCTCGCCTTGGCCCCCAAATGGCAGGATCTTGCGCTTGCGCCCAGCCGAGAGCACTGAGCCTCGCCTTGACATCTGGCTGCGGTGCATGCGGCACAGGCTGAGGATGACTGAGCCATTGCACAGGAACACCACAGCCACCAGCAGCGCCATCAGCGTGGCATAGGAGAGCGAGAACGCCAGTGTGCGCCGGTCCTCGTCCGTCAGACCACCGCCCCGTTCCCCATCCACTCCGTCGGCCTCCATCTTGATAAAACACCAAGTGCCGGGGCAGTACTGCTTGTGTTGCCCATAGCCAAAGAAGGGCAGGAGGCAGAAGGCACAGGTGAACAGGTAGATAAGTGGCAGCGCCAGCTTGGCGAAGCTGCTTCGCACGCGCTGGGAGTAGAAGTAAGGGTGACTGATGGCCAGGCAGCGCTCCACAGCCATGGCGCATAGGATAAGCATGGAGGCCAAGCCGAAGAAGGTCATGGCGAAGGCGAACATGTTGCACAGGTGCCGGTTGCTGCCCATCAGTCCCACCAGCGAAAGCCTGTGTGCATAACACACAAACACCAGCGGGCTCAGGATGCACGTACCCAGGAGGTCCGTCACCGCCAGACCTGTCACCAGGATGCAGAAGACGGACGACTTGGCACGGTGCTCCTTGCGGTGGACGCCAAGGATGCCCAGGGCCATCAGGTTGCCCACTACGCCAGCGATGAACATGAGCGTGCTCACCACGGGGCTCCGGTCAACGTCGATGGCGGTGATGTCATCGCACGACTGGTTGTTGTGCATGGTCTCTATGTGAGCCGGGAGCGGGACACTGTAAGAGTTTAAATAAGAGCCATCTTTCCCTCGAGGAACTGCCCGGAAGGGGTGGAGAAAAAAAGTGAGAGTCTAGTCCAATTCTTTAAAAAGAAACGTCAGAACATACTGAAGAATTGGAGAGTCTTAGTCTCAGTTCACACGCGGTGCTGCGCGTTTCAGGACATTAAACTCCACCATAGTGCGAGGGGGTGATTACCAAAACTGCATCTCCAACTAACTTTCATTTGCCAAAGGCTGTATGTGGGCTCACCCAGCTGTTGAGGTAGAAAGCATGAGTTATTTATCAATTCATTTTCTATTGCGTTCTCAACAGGGTTCTGATCAGATACTAATTTAGAAGTGATAAATTAAAAGATCCAGTCACCTTAAAGTGTTGTCTTCTAATGCCATCGTCTCGTTACGGTCGCAACAAAGTCCAAGTCCACGTATTTGATTTCAGGTTTTCGGTTCAAAACAACAGATGCAGACAAGTGAGCTATATATCAGGCTTGGAATACCTCTGCTGCTCCCTTTCTGTATGACAAGTTGTTCAATTTATGTTCAACTTCTTCCGCTAGCTCACATTAGTATACTTTACAGCTAATCAAAGGAAGATATTGACCCATCACACGAATAATATGAAAGAAAGAAATTAAGTTGTGAGCAGTTTCGTGTAGTTGCTTACCGGAGTGATTCCACGGTAAGAATGCTTCTGCATTAGCATGTTAGATTCAAATTGCCAGCATTCGCGTGAATGAGGGTGGGGACGTGCGCGTCACACTTTAAGTTTAATATTCACGTCATTCCCGAATTGTCGATTTCATATGGTTAACAAGCATAGCATTAATAACCTTCATTACTTATGCACATAATAGTTCGTTAGCAATCTGCTTGTATTTAAGCAGGTAATTTATTGTTTCTGGGTATGTTGACTAATCCAGTCATACTTTCCTATATCCGCGGTGTCCTGGTCAGGTTAATGTTCCGTAATGAGGTAAAGTTGCGCAAACACGCAGCGATTTCTTGTCTGAGCCGGATGAATGACATCTTTGCGTTAAATATCCTTATCTGATTTACAGTCAGGGTCAGGGGATAGCCTACATTATCAATGAGTGTCTGTGCTTAGTGTAAGGAGGGAATTTAAGACTCTTCCTAAATGTAATTTATCACTGCGTGATGTAGTTGGAAGGTTATGGTTCCATGTGTTAGTGCACGCGCGTGTGTGTGCATGTTTGGAAACTGACAGTATGATCAAGTCATAACGTAAATGCTCTCTCACTCTCCGTCTCACTCTCTTAATCCGTCTTTTGAAATGTCACAATTCTGAAAGTTTGAATTGCCCCATCCTTTATTTGTAAGACAATGAAACCTTGCCACAAATTCGGTCTAAGACGGGAAAGGTTCGGAACACGTGGCTGAGGGGCATTGGAAAGAACAACAACGGTAATTTTGTCATTGTTCAGATGACGGCATTCTTCATATCGCAACCTAATTTAGCCTCCATAAAAGTCCTTTATAGCTCATCTACACATTAGCGCTCGTCATTCAGGCTTAATGGGTGCTTTAAGCAGGGGCAAAACACCCTTATCTCCTCGCACTTATGTGTCAATTATAACACTGGAAGGTGAGGTTTGAATGAAAGCGGTCAGACAGCTACGCAGATATGACAGTTATTTCACATCGTCACTCATAACCGCCTGGACATAAGGACGGAGCGGGGTCACGAAATGGACACACCACGTAGCCAACTGTAAATGCCAACGAGGGCAGAAAGTTGAATGGGCCTCTAAAGCTTTGTGGGGAGCAATATTGTCACTTTAGTTTATGTAATACCTTCATCTGACAAAGTAGTTGGTCAGGTCTAGTCAGAGGGGTTTTGTTTACTTTGTGGGCGGTGCCCTAGAGCATATTACATTGACTGGGAAAAAAAATCGACTGATATTGAGTAAGCTTTGGCCAATTAGTCAACCATTTGAACTATTAAGTAAATGCTTTTTATGAGACCTACACTAGGTTATGCTAGATTGCATTTCAATAGAAAACAGATTTCTGTGACTGTGAACCATGACATTAAGGCCATTTCAAGATGCTTTGTCAATTCTGTCAGGGTTCAAATCCTACTGACCAAGGAGGGATCAAGAAGCAAATGCCAAAAACATGCATTTCATTTCACCTAATTTCATCTAATTCTGCTGAAGACTATAACCATTTTCTCTGTTGATTCTGTGAAGATTAAGCCAGGATATTTAAAGTGTTTATCAACAGCCTTCTGGAGAATTTTCAAATGTGAATGTTCAAATGTTCCAGATCAGAGGACAGATGTGTCCATATTTAGTCAAAGCAGCATCTTGGTGTCAGTGCACCTCCCCATCAGAGTGCATGTTATGTGTGGGTCAAGACGGGGAGTAGGGAAGTGGTGCGATAGCGCAGATTGCATACACAGCCCTTCAAGTGCCTTGTCTATTGTTACATTGTTTGTTTAAGTTTGACTGAAAGTGTGTTTATATGTGGCTGTATATGTATAGGGGATTGCTGTGTGTCTGTCAAAGTATGCATGTGCTTGCAGGTAACTCTGTGTGTGTGTGTGTGTGTGTGTGTGTGTGTGTGTTTTGGTGTGTGACTCAGTCCCAGGTGCTTGGAATTGCTACCTGTCGGTTTGGTCTCTCTGTCTCATCATTACCCCTAGGCACACACACAGACACACACACACACACACATACTCTAAGGCTAATTATTTATATGACTTTGGCAGTGTATAAACCTGCCATACATTCTTTGCACACTGAATCGTTTCCTCAAAGGCCTTCCACTGAAGCAGTAAGACTTCATAGTTTAATAGTCAAGGCCAATCCTGATGAAGACTAATATGCCAGGACATGTTGGTTTCCTCTGTATAATATTGTAGAATCAGTGGGTCCTTTGAAGGGGACAGCTAATGAAGTGTTTTTTTCTCTTTTTGGCCAAAGTCAGTATAGGAAAACTATGAGAAAAAATGATAAAAAAAAATGAGAGAATAGGCCAAATAGTGACCTGGCAGTTGAAGCTAACCTACGTTGGCAAGTTAAATTGAAACTGAGATAACTTGAACTTATGGTTTAGCTTTGGCTGCATAACGGGTGCGTTTTGCTTCTCTGGCCAGTGTGACCCCAATCTAACCCAGCTGTACAAGGGGTTCACACAAACCATTCATGGAAAAGAATGCTAACATCTCTGTCTCCTTATTGTCTTACCTCAGTCTAAGTCTGCAGCAGTACAATAAAAACAATACAAGTTCTGACATTTTTCATCCATTTTATTTATTTTTTAATTTTTTCTCAGAGTCTACTTTTTCTCTACTTTTATAACCTCAGTAAAGTTCATTTCACCATTTGTGCGATACCTCTTGGTATTCATGCTGCTTTCCTATTTTACCCAGGGAGGTTGTGAGCTTCAGGTCATTTATTGATCTTCCTCAAGAAGATCTATTGTCACAGTCACTGGAGGTTGCATCTTACAATGCATGCATGCACGTACTGCATATTCAATATATTGACAAACTAGTGCCAGCAAAGCTCCATTCAATACATTGGTGTACTGACACAGACACATCAGGGATGTACGCACACACATAATTCACTTCTAATGACACGTGCACTTTTTTCACTTTGCATCCTCAACCCTGGGGGTTATCAGTGTGTTTGGTACTGATCACTGATGTCATAGCAGAGGGCACAAAGCTCCTGTCATACAGTACACCCATCTCCATGCCAGGGGTCTACAATTGCTGTGCCCTGATGAAGTCCCATGGGACTGAATTGAGAAATTGCTGTAAGGGGAAACTTGGGTCAAGTGAAATGATGCATGCCCTGCATTGTTTTTTTCTATTCATTAGTCTGTAAGGTGGTGGTGGGAAGGACGATACTTTTGGAGGCTTTTTGTGCTCTGTGTACTAGCTTATTTCTGTTGGAGAGAGTTGAAGAAACAGTGAAAGCAGTGAAGGAGACGTTGCCCCAGACCAGGCTCTCAAATAAAGGATCCAGTGGTAATGGCTTGGTCCTGACCACGATTCACTTGCTTAGGGCTTGCACTGACTCTCTTGTCTACAGGGCATTCACTGAAAATGTGCAGAACCATCTATGTTTATGTTACCCAACACTTTTAACTATTGACAAGCCAACAAACTAATAGATAACATAAACCTGATTAAGTTGGGTACATGCACACACTCAGAAGCAGAAAAAACTACACAGAAGTATTTATGATCCAGACCAACCATTTGCACACACTGAGTACATAGTGTCAAATGTGTTTTGGTCTTCAACCCATTTACAATGTCTGAGGACCAAAATAAACCGAAATCATAACATGTATGATATACACACTTATCTGTGTATCTGTGTACTTATCTGTGTACACTAACTACTTCAAGCGTCTGCCTTGGAGGGCCTGCTACTGTTCACATAGACTATGAAAACAATGTCAGCACCAAGCAGTCAGAAGAAAGAAGAAGAAAAAAGAGTGAGCCAGAGATAGAGAAGGAGCGGTCGTTCATGTCCCTTGTTTGGCTGTAGTTTACAACCGCACAACCTTGTAGCCCAAACACTGTGGAAAGCTTCAAATAAACACCCAGGCATCACACAGACACTTCATGGCACAGAGCCCTGCACCAGCCCACAGGGGAAAGAGAGGAAGTGGAAGAAGAGACCAGGTGTGATATACGCAACCACCATCCACACACAGTTACGATCTAAGCCGTATATAATTGTCACATAGAGGATTTACTGTGGATTGTTGGATGGCCATTTCAAAGGGCCTTTTATCTAAGTAATGTGTGGGAGAATGATTTTGATAAATCAAAAGTGACTCGATACGATAAGCACTTGGCTTTTGTATGTTTCACATGGGTCCCATAAATAGAGGTCAGATTTATCATGGTGGGGAACCCATTTTCAGTAGAGGAGAGTGGCTTTATCTGTTTATTTTTTTCCTTTCAGATTTAGTTAAACGGAAATTAAATAGTGAAAAGATAATGTCTTCCAACAAAGACTGAGGTCAATGGAGGGAATTTACATCTGTTAGTCAACTCATATACTATGACACCATTTATGGCTCATACTTGCTTGCATTTGCAAACGTGTAAACACGCGCACACACACACACACACAGGCTGCATATCTCATAGGAATTAAACTGTATACTCTTGGTGGTACTGCATAATGACCCTTGTGGACCAGTGAGTCTCTTTAATGCACTGACGCTCTCTCTCTCTCTCTTTCTCTCTCTACACAGACACACACACTCTCTCTGTCTCTCGCTATCTCACACACACACTTAGACACACACACACACCATGCTCAGGACATGGAGGTCCCACATTTCTCAGCAGTTCTGGTGGGATGCCTATAAAAATGTCTTCAAACTAAATCGGGCTTCAACCACGGGGTGCCCAGGGACTGTCCCGCTGGACTCTTTTAACAATATATTTCCCTTAAAGTTGCAGGGTTGCACATCTTTAGCTCTCCTAAAGCATAGCAGTGGGACCTTTGGGTTTTTTTTTTTTTTCGTTTTTTTTCTGCAGCTTTGGACTGGGGTTAATTTCCTCACTGGAAGTTTAGGTAATGCTTTAAAATAATGTGTTAATAAGGCATTAATAATACATAATATCCTTTAATAACATTAGTTAACTGTTAACATGGAGATTGCAAGCATTAACATGCTGCTTGTAAGGGTTAACAAGCAGCTTATAAGTCACTTACAAAACATACTGTACATGCTTAATAAATCAATCGTCATCTATTGGTAAAAAAATAATAACTAATACACTTACAAGACCTTTCTTATTGATTTGTTGTATGTTCTGCAGCCCCCTGATCTAAAGCAAGGACTATGTAGCTTATAATTCACCTAGCCTATATGCTTGGTTTAGCTGTGAGTAACGATTTTCTCAAATTTCCATCTTTAAAATACAGTGCATCTTTTACTAGACTACCCCATTCAGACAAACTGCCAGGAAAGAAACCATTTTGCATAAATTTTTGTTGGATGTATCTTAAATGATGATTACAAGAATTTAGAATGAGTACAAGTAGTTTAAAGACTGAAGCTTAGCTCAGTTGATATCATCTATCTAGATTAAGATGCTGGAGTCCTTGGATCAATTCCCAGTTGCAGCAGTATTTTAAAGATGGTAGTTAGAGAAAATCATCACTCACAGCTGAACCAAGGCTATAGGTTACATAGTCCTTGCTTTAGATTAGGGGACTGTAAAACGTACTACAAATCGTTAAGAAAGGTCTTACAAATGTACTAGTTATTATTTTCTTGTTTACTAATAGATAACGATTGGTTTATTAAGCATCTACAGCATGTAAGTGACTTTCAAGCTGTTTGTTAACACGTACAAGCTCCATGTTAACAGTCTGCTAACGTTATTAAAGAATACCAACAGTTACTAACGCATGCAATGTTAACTGTTAAGAATGCATTATTTACACCATATGCCACATTGATATGGAACGGTGATTCAAAGTTTTCAGATCTACTTCTAAGGTAGCTAGTTATACGAGCTAAGTTAATTCCCACTTCAACAGCCAATCAGAAATAAGAATCTCATTGTTAAGGGAGATAACGCATGCTATTTTAAAGTGTTACCGAAGTTTGCAAGTTTCAGCTATGGTTTCTTCACTGCCCCTCACTGCTTTTAGAATCTCTATCTGATTACTGGTTTCAGGATTCAGCACAATCTATTATGTGACCTCTGTGTAACCAGGACAACCACATCAGCACACCTGTAATATATTCATAAACCTCAATATGTAGCCTGCCATAATAAAATATACCCATAAACCGTTAAGTGTTATGTACAGCATAATATAATGTTTAACCAGAATGTAGACTATAATACATGATAAAGTATACCGTAGTGGACCCATAAAGTAAAAGCACATGCCATGGTGGTGCTATGGGATTATATTGCATGTGATTGGATGAGGTTGGTATAATGTGCGCTGCTTAAGGAACCTGGCTAGCATGCTAGTAACCTGAAAAAATTGTGTGTTCAAATCTTGCCTGCCACCGTTGACGCCCATGAGCAAGGCGCTTAACCCTAAATTGCTCAAGGGGAGACTGGCCTTGATGTAACTGATAGTTGATAAATGTAAGTTAGTTTGGATAAAAGTGGATAAATGCATAATTGGGATTGGATGAGGTTGGTGAAAGTGGGATGGGCTTATTTCAGGGGATTGGATGGTGTGCATGTCGTACAGGATGGGCGCATTGGATGAGGCTGGTGTGATGGGCACATTGCATGTGATTGGATGAGGTTAGTATAACGTGTGATACATGATCGGCATGTTCTTTAGTGGGCACATATGGCACACTGAGATGGGTGAGGTGGCGTGATGTAAGGTGAGAATGGTGCATGGCATCCATCATTCTCAGATGGACAAGGTGTGTATATCATGTGGCTGACATCTGGCTTGGTACCCTTAGCTGCAGGCTTTGCATGGCTGAGGTGGTCAGAAGGTGTGGTATTGAGGTAAATATCAGTAAAGGTGTTTTTATTATTTATTTATGCATGTGAGAGTGTGTGTGTGTGTGTGTGTGTCTGTGTGTGTATGTGAGTGAATGTGCTTGTGTGCGCGTGTGTGTGTCTGTGCAAGAATGACAGGGAAGGAGAGGGGAGGAAAAGTGGAAAGCCAAGACCAGACAGCCAAACCAGTTGCTTTGTCATCAGAGACTCATCTGTTTTCCCACTCTAGGGTGTGCTCCACTTCACCTTAGACTGCCCGATAAACACATTCAGACTCCACTCCACTGCCATATGGAAAAGTTCTACTGAAAACATATGATTTTTATCTGTTGAATAATGTAAGGACCATACACCTGTAAATCCCCATATACAATTTGTATAATTCAAGTCAACTTTTGTTTATGGGATTCTGCATCTAATTCTGACCTTGACCCTGCCCGAGTCTTGTTAAGGTCTGTTGGTTTGGGTCCAGTGGCTACTACATGGGTCATCCTGTAATAATTCTGGACTTTAAGGATGAGATTTTAATGTGGGCTTTGAGGGCAAAGTGCTGATGGAAAGAATGTCAGATCAGCAGATCTGAGTCTGCTGAGGAGGAGGAGGCTAGAATGCTGCCTGTGTGTGTGTGAATGTGTGTTTGTGTGTGTGAGTGGGTGTGCACGTATGCACACAGTAAAGGGGGGTAGTGTACCCCTTGGAAAGAGTTTTTATTTGTTGTCAATATGGGAGATGTAGCTATCACTTCATATACTTGAAACATGATGTTTATTTTTAACTTCATCACATGAAGATCCAAATATACATTTGGAAACTTTACTAAAATGTTCAAGAATACCATGTTTGACTGAACCACAATGCACAGAGTCCTGGTACCGGTAGTACTGGTAAACAACTAACTGTAAACAAATAACTGTATTCAAGAAATGTTTTATTGCCCCAGTTTATATACAACAACAAACAAACAAATCTGGTAAGGATATAGTCTTGCTGAATCATGCAATGTCTGACCTTTCTTTGGAAAAATGTTTATGATTTTTATGTTTAAATGATTATTTTTTTATATTGATCCACTGATGAATCATTGTATTATGCCACAATCAGATCCCTAGAGAGGTTTCTCAAAATTGTATTATGAGCAGTTTGAAATTCCACATAAACTTGGGATAAGTGTTTGACATGTTTTCCAGAGGAATTTCACTGTCTGCTGACAATAACGCAGCCATAATTTACGAGTGTAGTGGACTTGTTTCATTCTTTCAATCACATTCATACTTTCATGTGTTCTGAATAAAGTTAATTGGAAGCAGAGTTTCAGCCTGAGAAAAAGCGTGAAGATGTGACCTTCACTGATCCCTGGGAGTAAAATCTGAGATGGCAGAAGATCATTTTGCTCAGTGAGTCATAGGAACTTAGCATCATTATTTCCTCGCTGTGAAAACAAAATACATAATGTTAATGATTTCACACAAATAATAGGTTGGATAAATGTCAGTGTGGACACCCTAGCCCTTGGAGTTCCCCATTTGTGCACCATTGTGAAAGCCATAGCTGCTTATGTGCCAGACTTAGGCAATCTATTTGTCAAGTGTTCTGTGAAGGTTAACCTAATGGGGATCTGTGCTGTGTTTGTTTTTATGTTTGGCTTCAATGTTATTCTGCTAACCAAGTAGTAACATTCTGGCTACCAAGGCTTGAGAGAATTTTTTTGTTTTGGTTTTTGTTTTGGTTTGGTCGCTTTGTTTTGTTTACTGCTCTTTACATGTTTCGTTTTCTGTTCTGTTTTCTGCTTTCTTACATGAGCTGTGTTTTATTTGCTCATCTATATACATTTCTTTTCTTCTGTTGTTATGCTTGTTACCACTGGCGGAACAATTGGAGACAAGGCCCAGGGGCAAAACGTCACGATCGGGCCCCCCTAACAACCCCCCCCCCACCCCATGACTCGCTATGGGCTTACAAGGGCCCGTTTCCAAGATATACCGCTTCACATTGGCATCAGTAATATTTTCTATGAAATTGCCACGATCCGTTGGAAAACTAGCTTCCTTGTGGATGCTACTCACTTCACTCGACACTCCACACTCGCTGCTGCTAATCAAGTTGCTACTGCTTGAAGATGACGATGCATGTTCTTCCCTGTCACTGCTAGGCTGAACCCGAGAAGGAGTATTTAAGAAAGAGTCCAATTTGGGAAGTTTGGCGTTTGCCTCATCTTTATTTTTCTTTTCTTTCCTCTTTTGGGCTCCACTTTTAGCTTTAAACATGTCGAAATGTTTGCAATATCACTACACGGACACTACTTCTCATGACCTATGTCACGACCACACTGTCCTCCTGCCCCCTGCCTACTCTGGACAGGCTCGTTGAGGGGGGAGGAGGAGCGGAGGAGACGTACGTTTCACTACGTCAGGGTTACGTACGCGCTGCAGATGATGACCCAGAATGCATTACACTTTTAAAAGACAAATTACTCTGTAATAACTACATACTCAAACAGAAATATACGTATCACAAAGGGACAATGTAGCTTAGTTTTAAAACTACAATCGTTATTATATTTAGGTTCATTGTAGTGATGTTTACAAAGAATGATACATGGAAAAAAAACAGGCTTCCAAATACCCACCGTCAGCAACACAATCAATACAATGTCTTGGTATATAAAGCTTGGCGCTGCCGTTCTTTATACATGGTATTGAAATGAGTACATTGACCGCAGCAATTTCACGTGAGAATGAATGTTCATTAATATGAAAGGCCCGTCTGCGATGGGTGGGGCCGTTTAGCAGACGGGAAAAGGCCCTGGGCCCAGGGGCGATTGCCCTGCCCGCCCCGCCTATAGGTCCGCCCCTGCTTGTTACTACTATTCTTATTAATGCTTGGGCAATGCAGTCATGCCAATAAAGCTTATTGAAGTGAATTGGGATTGTCTATTTGCACCCGGGAATGCAAATAGGCAATACTTGACACAAGGCTGTTTACACCTATGAAGAAAAATAATAATAAAAAAATTGTGCATGGGCCAAAAAAACACAACAGACAGTCATATTTCTCTTATGCACGAACATTCTCAGTGATATTTGCAGTAAAGTAATCAGGTGTTTTATTTGTCTGATCTTCATTCAGTAAATGCATACAATATTTACTTTGTTAGAAGTGGATTGCAAAATGGACAAAAACAACTGAATCAGTGGTTACTAGCAGCCAGCAAAACACTAAAGCAAATGACTTACCTCTCCAGCCATGTGCAGGATGATGGTTGCCCAATAGCTAAGGGAGGTTTGTACAAAAAATATATCCAGCAGAGGGATTTGTTATGTTTTTTTTTTTTCATTAGTGCTGTCAATTGATCACAAAAATAAATCTGATTAATCACAATAGAAAATTTAGGTTAATCACAAATAATCCGAATTAATCACTCATTTAAAGTTCCAGAATACTCCTTCAATTTTTTGTGAAGAAAGAATGTTACACATGCCCCTGGTTAGCACAAGCTTCAACAAAGTGGCGATCCTCGGTTTCCTACACACCCAACGTGAAAGAGTGTAGTTGCTACAGGCTGTCTATGATGGGTGACTGACCACAGGATTTTTTAACACCCCCCCACACACACTTTCCAGATGGACAAGTTCTGCACACTCCCCCTTGCTTCAAATCTACTGTGGTTTGGCCTTGTTTGGTCATTATACATCATCTACAACTATCATTAGTCATTATGCTGCAGCTTGTATTCTGCTGCTTCTGGTTATGTTAAAGAGAAACTTTTTTATCCCCGGACGCTCCGGCTGATCTGGCTGATTTATGATTTTATTTGTATTTATATGTATTTATTTCTGCATTCACTCAATGTAAAGGACACTCGTTGCCTTGTCACTTTCATTTTCCTGTTATAGTTCTCTTTCGAGTGTGTCTGTGTTCATGTAACGCAGTTCAGAGTGGAAGTATCTACCCTTCAACCATGAAGTTGAGTCTAGTGGATTCCTTTGTCGTATAAGTTATTGGTGAATACAAGAAAATAAAAGTGCTGAGGCATTTTAACGCACCTTTATAAAAAAATATATATAGACACAATGTCAGAAAACTGTTTTGAGTAAAAAAAAGTAAGTTTTTTTTTTTTAAGTTTATGTTTAGATTTAGCAAGTGCTCTACAGTGATGCAGACCTGAATAAAACAGGTGCACCGATGTGCATGGTCATATGAAAACAAAAACAACTAAAATAGTCCAAGAATCCAGAAGAATCCTCAACAACAGGACTGTTTACTCACAAAGTTTGTTTTTGAGAACCTGGACCTTGTTCAAAAGGCGCCAGTCATCGATTTCCATCAGCACCTTCTGAAAAAATTCAAACGTGTACCTGAGGTCAGAAGGGTAGCTGAGGTTCAACACATAAATTACACCAAAGAGGAGAGCGGTGGCACAGGCAATGTCGTCAATGTTGTCGAGGACTGTGACTCCTTCAACAATGACGCCCACATCCACTCATTTCAATGAACCGAATCTTGAATCTGATCTGCAGTGCATGAAGGGGGATCCCCCCCTTGCAAAAATAGAACACGGAGGGAAACGTCAGTTGGCGACTCTCCCTCCCTCAACACTCTGGCTCAACTTTTCCGCCCACCTCGCTGATCTACATCACCAACTGCCACCTCCCAACTGAAAATAATAGAATATGCCGCTTCGCCCGCTTGCATGTATTGTAAGCGCAAGGAATTGTAAAATGCTCTACTGCGGGCAAGCTTTTCTGTCCCTGCGTTGAATGAAATATCGGCATTTCAGTGGTTATCATTTACTCTCCTACTGACTACCGCCTTCAACAGAAAATCTAACCACCGTCCCGTTGTCGAACACCGAGCCAAGCGAATGTCCAAGCAACATTCTAAAAAAACACTGCCTCTACAATGCTCAACGGCTCTCTTACAAGACTACCAATCTCTTTCAAACTCTGACACTATGTAAAGCATTTAATGCTTATTAGTCTGTCAAGCAACGTAGTTTTCCACATCACTTTACAGGAGCACGTGCACTGAAAAGCTAGGCTAGTTTCATAGCCACCAGCCGCCAGCGACCACATATACAAAAAACATACACATGCAAATTATCTATTGTAGTACATGTACTGTTTTGTTGAACATTGTAAAACAATTATTGAACTTACCACAAAATCTACGGTTAATGATGGATTATGCTACACCCAACATTCTCCACACCAGAGCAACACGTTGCTCGTAAAATGCAACCAGCAAAAAGGAGATTGAACGGTTTTCCTTCTGCTCTACTGAGCATGTGCGAGAAAGTACAGAAAGCGCATTGGGACAGCCTTCAGGCAATTTAATCAGCTGTATTACATAGATTTAATTGAACAAGGTTTCGTAATTAAAGCAATTGATGTTGTTTGGTTACTATAAAGAAACTCTTGATTTCATCATCAAAATTGGACACATTAAGCATTTTTAAATTATAAATGTTATTTAATGGCAACAATATCCATGTTTCACTTTTTTGAGTGTAGTGGTGTGCTATGGTTAGCTCACAGAAAGCATTTTAACAATAGTATTTTTTCAGTACAATAATTTCAATATACATTTCTACTAATATGGCACCAGCTCCTCTTCAGAGATCCTCCCTTCTGCAGAGTATAATCAGACAGACAGGAGAGCATGTCTATTAGACTGCATGTCTCCGTTCATGTGTGCAGGTCAGGAAATCATAGCTATTTATGTTTTGCCTCTGTCATCAGACAGTGCTCTCTCTTAACAGTCTGCACCAGATAGCTAATCTGGTTTGTTGTTGGTGCCAAAGATAATAAGAAGTAGAATTTTCTTTGCATATTTGTTATTTTCAGTTCCTTATCTTGAGATAGACAGGCATTTTCTCATGTTTTTTTTGTGTTGTTTCAGTACTCTTTTCAGAGTTCACTGCCTGTACAGTCTATAGCAGGTCTGTTCAATTAGATATTGATTCGGGACAGATTTTAAAACAAAAGACCTAAACTGGGCCGCACATTTTGAATATTGTTTGATTGACAGTAGCTTACCGTATGTGTGAACAATTAATAATGTGAATAATTCAATTCATTGCATCTTATTATTTGATAAAACACAGTGTGGTAGCCCAAAATAGATGCCTGTGTCTTAAGATTGCGCATAGCAGCCCCAAACATTTCAGAACCGAACTTCCTAGGCTGCTGAGCAGATTTTTTCCTACCAAATAAAGAGATTTACTTCGCCTAAATGTGGTCGATGTTTGGAGCAGGAGTTCCATTACTCTACGGGCACATATGTTTCATACCAATGGATGCGCCTGCTTGTCTGGTTTCGTTTAACACCTCTATCCTAGAGGTAAAGGCAGATTTACCCTCACCACAGCTTCAGAAAGAGAATAAAGCGAAATCGTGTTACTTGCGATTAAAGCGCAGTTTATGCAACCCAGCTCCTGGTTCAGACCCTGGTTATCTCTCGTCTTGACTACTGCAATGTCCTCCTATCAGGCCTACCAGCCTGTGCAGTGAGACCGCTACAGATGATCCAGAATGCAGCTGCACGTCTGGTCTTTAACCAGCCAAAAAGGGCACATGTCACACCTCTGTTCATTGAACTTCACTGGCTGCCCTTGGCTGCTCGCATTAAATTCAAGGCACTTATGTTGGCCTACAGGGTGAATGATGGCTCTGCTCCCATCTACTTGAATTCTCTTCTGAAGCCCTATGTCACCCGACGACCACTACGCTCCTCTAAGGAACGTTTTCTAGCACGGCCAACACCTTGTGCAGGTCGGTCCAGACTCTTCTCATATCTGGTTCCGCGCTGGTGGAATGACCTCCCAAGTGCTACCAGATCAACTGATACCCTCTCCACCTTCAAGAAACTCGTGAAGACTAAGCTCTTCCAAGAATATCTCCTGGTGTAAACTTTGAGAATGCACTTAATAATTTAATTTCTCTACATTGTGTTACACTATTGCACTTTCAACTTAAAACAGCGCAGATTCTATGTTAGCAATATGCACTCCTTGTTAGTTCATTGTGTTGTAGCTTGAATGTTATCCTCTTTTGTAAGTCGCTTTGGATAAAAGCGTCTGCTAAATGCCTAAATGTAAATGTAAATGTAAATGTTATTTCTAACGCGTGGAAGACGTTAATTCAAATAGTCACGCAGAAAAATACACTGAATGTCCAAACGATAAATCTAATTTATAGAAAACAATAATTGGTGGATGATTTGCCTCCCTCTATGCTATCAAGGCAGTGGAAAATGAAGTTTGTCCTCTCCTTGCAGTAAACCTGTGAGTTCAGTCGTCAGTGGATGCAGTTTAGGCTATTAAACGCAATTTGAACTTGAGCACTACTGGATCAGACAGGCAACATGTTGATGTGTAAACTATTATACAAAAGTCACAATAATTCTTCTCTGCAGAACAGCAATTATAATAGTTCATCTAGTAATCAGAAAAGCAATGACAAAAAACAGCGTGAGGAAAGGAACGTTTAAGTATTTTGCTTTTCTGTCTAGAGAATCAGCTGGGCCACGAGAGGGTGGCCAATTAAATAGGCCTGTTGTATAGCGCATGGCATTGTTTACAGAAGTCATCAAACTTGTCTTTTCACACACTTTTCATTCAATGCTTACATTCACAAAATCCCAGCAGAATCTAACTTGGCAGACATGTTTATAAGTTTCTGAATGGCTGTGTGTACAAAAGATAGATGTGGGGCAACATGCCCAGGCCTGTTCGGCAGTATCTACCATCAAGAGTCTTCAGGGGTCGAGTAAGGTGGCTTTCTTGTCAAAATGTAGTGGAGCTTCTAATATACCTGATAGTTAAAACAGTCAGTGTAAACCACATCTTTCTTACTGGCAATGCATTATGTTGATTTTGCAAGCGAACTGAGGAAACAACCAGCCAGCAGTGTGGTTAGAGTGCAGAATTTGATGCATGGTGTGGACAGCAACTGGTTGCACTCCAGTCGCACTAACCTACTCACGCCGGCCAGCACTCTGTTTGGGTCCTTCCTGGTTTCAACATCCTGGATGGCTGCCTGACCTCATCCTCTCTGTGATGGGTGACTGACGCTCCTGATCGACTGATTACATAGAATACGCAGGAGGGTGTGAAGACAAGATGGTAAGAGGAAGAAGAGGAGGAGGCTGATGTGCTTAATGTGGAAATGAGGGATTACTGAAAATTAAAGCTGATGACCAATGCAGAGAGAGGAAGAAATGTGTGTGTGTGTGTGTGTGTGTGTGTGTGTGTGTGTGTGTGTGTGTGTGTGTGTGTCTAGAGAGAGCACTTTCGTCTTGTCTTGTCTGTGTTTTAGTGGACATGTAATTTAAAGCGTCTTTAACTATGTGTGTATATTTGTGTGTGTGTGTGTGTGTTGGGTGGGATGTGATCAGCTGAAAGAAGGTATTGAATTTGTATGTGTGCTTACCTGCATTCAGTACAATGTAGTGTCTGCATGTCATCAATTCATAGTCAGAGGCTTCTCTTTGCTTATGTAGAACATGTGGAAACAGTTTTCTGGTTCACTGCATCACTGCTGTAAATGCCATGGCTAACCTGTATGTCACCCCACCCTTAAGAAACAGGGGAAAGAAGAAAAGATGAAAGAAGGAATGTTTTGAGAAAATGGCTGAATGTTGGCAGTGGGATGATGGGAATGTGTACCCTGGGAAAGTGGGAAGAGGAGGGGAAGAGGGAGCTCAGATATTTGACTACATGCTAAGTGAAAACACTACATCACAGTGGCCCACTGGGAAACGTTTATTTGAGAGAAGTCTCTCAGAGGGCTGATGTGGAGGCGGAATAGTAGTTCATGGATCCTTTTGAGATGTGGTACACGGAGGTTTGAATTTCTGAATTCAACTACATGCACGTACATACAGGCAGTGCCTCTCCAGTAAAATCCTGGAAAAGCCTCAAACTCACCCAGACAAACTCACCCAGGTGTGTGCATCAGTTTCGCTCTACCACTGACTCAGGGCTCCAGGCTAATTTGAGAGGTGAGGTAAAGACCGTTCAGATATTTTACTGACTGTCTTAGGAAAAGCCCTGGGTAATCAAGAAGTGGAATACGGCTATCACATATCAGGAAGTTGGATTGGAAAAAGGCCAATCCGATATCAAGGTATTCAGAGACTTCAGAGGGTCTAAAGAACAGCTAAAATTCCTCCATGGAAATGTATTTCAGCAGTTGATAGCAAAGATTGACAGCTTTGCTTGCTTCCTCTGTAACCATGGCAGTAGTCATGCCACAAATGTGCAAGTGCAGTGAGCAAATTGAAAATAATTTTTTAGCGCTATTTGAGTGACCTGAGAGAAGATACTTACATCATTCAATTATGATTAAAACAAGGATTCCCACAATGTACTTTTTTAAGTTCATAAGACCCACCTATCTGGAGTTATGGATTTGAATAGGGGCCTAATCTTGTTAATCCCAAATAACTGCCCCAAGAGAAGGGATGTGAGAGAAAGGACTTGAAGGACTTTGGGGTACTGAAAATATCAGCAACAGCCATGAGGAGGGGGGAAGATTTTTGTACTACTTTAGTATTACTAATCAAATTTTTTGAGTTACTTGTATAAGTTACTTGTATAAACCTACTTGTAGGCCTATTGACAGAACCTGTCCATTGACTGTACCCCTGAAATAACCGTAATTTGTTAAACTTTACTTTACATGCTACAAAATAAATGCATATCCTTGTATGGCCATGCCACTGTATTAATCTCACAACTAAAAAAGGTTTAGTCAAAATTGGTGGTTTAAAGGAAATTATGGCACATGCAATAAAGCATATTCTACCCGAAAGATTTAGTTGGCAAGATAGAACTGATGACATTATTAATCCATTAGATACTGAACATAATTACAGGTCTGATGATAGAAACTTTTTTTGGTGCAGGCCCTCATCATTGATCCAAGTAATGGTGAGCGGAGCTGAATCCCTGCCACTGATAGAAGGCAATGAACCTAGGACCAACTGGCAGCAGTGCCCACAGCATGTGTTGGAGGCAGAGTAAGCCAGGAGATGGCCCGGCGATCAATGGTGCTTGGAGAGGGGAAGGAAGACATGCTGAAGTTGGCACTCTCTGGGCAGCAGAAAGGAATGTTGGCTAGAATCATTTAAAGAAACTTCCTATTGGCTGGTAGTAGTTGCATAAATGACAATTATAGATGAAAACTATGATTGGCTAGCTCAAAGAATGAGCGACACTAATGAGTCTTCCTGGCGGAACCTTTGCCTAGGATACCATTGATACCATTATCTGCTTGGTGTTGGTCTAGTGAACAAATAGACACTTGACACAGCCAGCCGAGATGACTTCATAGCATTCTCCTGCCTCATTAGAAAACCACTAAAGACGTTAGCCCCTAAAGTTACCAAATATCTCCATATTAAGTGCTGCCTACCCTCTATTGTACTTGATACCCAACAAGCTTGTGTCCCAACAAGTGTGTCCAGTCATTCAGATAACCTTAAAAAATATAAGCAGTAAGCAGATGTCTTTATCAGAGTTCTGATCACAGGCAGTGCAACATTTAACAAGAAGTGAAGACACCCTCATTTACTGGCATCAGCTGCGTGGTTCCTCGGTGGAGATTGCTAAGTCACTGCAAGGTCAAGTCCTGCAACACGTCAGACATGCAGCTTTTACTGAAGTTCCAGTTTCAGTAGCTAGAGGATTTTGCTGTAACTAACAAATACTTTTATACCATTCATTTGTTTCAGACTGACGGAAACAGATTGATAGTCATCAGTGAGTTCTTCATGACTGTTACTCAAGACAAACATCACTTTTATCCAAGCCTGTTTTTGGTCACTGGCAATCAGTTCTGACCCTCTGTTTCTCCTTCTCCTTCTCTCTCCTTCCTGACAAGCCATGCCATACGCACATGGGGAGCACCTGAGGATTGCATGCCATGACTCCTCGTTGGCAGTGGGCATCTGTGTGCGTGCATGTGTGTCAGAGCTGAATGGAAGCCACTCACATACCAGGACACTGCCTTCCCACGTGTGGTTACATGCAAACAAATAATTGGATTTAAGTCCGATTATTCACCTGACTCCGATTAGAAATTGCCATGTAACTCAAGAAACGTGTCAAGAAACATTTTACAGGGCACACGAATGGAATAAAAAAAATCAGATTTCTCCGTGCATGCAACCGGACTTAGTGAGTGAAGTGGCCAAGTTCTCTTGAAACTTGACAGAAACTTAACAGAAAGCGACTCAGGCAAAAGCAGTTGGAACACACAGGAAAGGGCACAATACTAAGTGTGAGTGTGTGTCTGTCTGTCTTCATGTTATGTGATCTCACTCCACCCCCACACACCTAAAGTTCAAAAACATCCCCCACCCCCACCTCTGAAACACACGCAGCTCATTGTCTGTCATCTGTTTAAAACACAAGGCAGATGATCAAGCCCTTCAAGCCCACAGAACTCGCACATTAAGTCCCCTTCATATTTTGAAATAGGAGATTCTTTGCTCCAGCTTCACATATGGAACAGAATTGACTGGCTGATAAGGGCAAGCATCCACATGTTCCTCCTTAGCTTATTTCCAGTCAGCTCTCAGACACATTTCACATCACTGTCAGGTGTTTCAAACACACAAACCCCACGACTCCCTGCCAGTCTCTCTGCAATGTAAACGTCTTTGGCGCCACCTGCTGAATAATCTTACCAAAGATGCAAAGGGATACAAGGGATATCACACTTTATTTTCAATTTCAGAATCCATTCCCAACATTGTAATCCATAATAAATATATTTCACCCCACAAAGAGCCCCACATTATTTTTCCCTATCTAAATCTCTGTGCCTTGTCCCTACCAATCACAGGGAAGGATCTAAGAGTAACTGCCATCTTCAAACAGTTTTATGACGATGGCCTCCTGGGGCTTCAAGCTTAGCATATCCAGGGAGACGGTGCCCAAGCGGTCCATTCCCGTGCTGGTGACAAACACCCCACCGGTGGGCAGGCTTGGCGCCCAATCGGGAGAGAGGGCGTGGGGCTCGGAGCCCAGGTTGAGCAGAACCAGGAAGTGGACACAGCCCCAGGAGCGCAGGAAGGCCAGAGGCGGCGTGGGTGAGGAAGAGGTGTTGAAGGGAAGGAAAGTGAAGCTACCGTACAGGAGAGCCTCTTCACGAGAACGCATGCGGCTCAGGGACTGGAACAGCGCGATCGCCGAACGCCATGTCTTTCCTTCATCCTGCAGTGAGAGACAGAGAGAGAGGGAAAGAGAGAGAAAATGAAATCATCCAAGTAAAACAGAGAATAGAGAAAGTACCGAATGATAGAAACAAGGATGCGAACTTTGCTTCAAAAAGTTTTTTCCCCCCTCCTAATAAGACACAGAGATGGAAAAATACAATGTTTCTTGGGTTCATACGGAATGTGATAAACCACAGAGATTACTCTAGTATTGCAGCTCTGGGAGATAATGAAAGACTGCTTACGCAATCAAATATGTGTGTTTCTGACTAAGTGTTTGTCTTTATTGTTTAGAGGTCATGTTACTAGGAGGGCAGCCAGTTCTTCACTCTTGGCTTCTCATGTTAGGAGGAAAAACTGGACTTGGCCCAAAAGGTCTTTTGATTCTGCTCGAGATCTGATAACACAAAGTTCTCTCCTCCTGCTGTTTTGTTTGTATTTCTGCACAGACAGCTTTATTCTATTTCTCAGGCGGGGGGGGGGGGGGGATGGGGGGGGGTTGGGGAATCTCCTAATGCTAGTCCACTGAGAACTCGTTCATAATGACATTAATACGCTCACTCAACACTTGGTAGTCCAGCAGAACTAAAGCTAAACACTGTGCCAGGTGATCGGCCCCGAGGCAACCAATGACAGAGCACTCCACTTGTAAAGCAATCCTGCTCATGAGCCTAGCTGGATTATCCGATGCCAAGTGAAAAGGTAAACACGACCATGCCTGAAAAAGCTGCAAAGGAGGCATGGCACATACTAACAGCACAAACATGGTCTTAACCTCCCAGCGGTGGGGACAGGTGGAGTTTTGTTTGTGTTTCGTTCCTTCCCTCTGCCCATTTATTTCTCATTTCATTAATCTGGGGCGCACCTTCACACACACTGCAAAGCTACATGCAGGAGACTTATCAAGACTTCTTAACCTTGGTCATGATAAGCTTTGTGTGTAGCTTGCCCAGTGTCCTTTTGGAATCTCCTAGCAAAGTTGGCTATTGCTGAGTTTGACTTACTCCTATTCTGCCTGGTTTGATAACAGAATGAAAGCATAACATCCTTCACAGAAATAACTGTAGCTCAGCCAACAAGAGGATTAGAAAGCACGGACCATTACCTGCAGCTGAAGTTATGAACTCACCTGTATGTAAATCTCATCTCCAATGGCATTCACTGTGGTGTTCTGAAGAGGGTGAGAAAACGAGGGTGTTAGAGATTGAGAAGCACAAGTTGCATTACTCACTGTGGCCCTTAGGAGGCAGCCTGGCTTTTAACGTGGGCAGGTGACTTGCCTGTGCTGGGGTGACCTCTTCGCCATCACTGACCACTGGGGTACCTGGCAGAGTCATCAGCAGCACCATGGAAATCCTCTGAAGCTCTGGAGATACAGGTCCTCCCACCTGACAAACACACACATGCACACATATATGCACGCGCACACGCACACACACACACACGCACACGCAGACACACAGTGACCACATGCATACAAACAGGGTTAAATCCTAAATTTGGACACGCATTTTCCAAATTACTGATATGAGACCAGTGTTGTACTCTGGTCCATGAAAGATGACATGCACTTCTTATCATATACCATAACATGACAGCATTAAACATTTCACCAAAATGACAATGTTTAATAAAGACAGTCTCTGCATTTACATGTAGACTTTTTACTCAGATGTAATTTACATTTTAAATAAAATAAGCATAATATTAACATATTTGCATTCTTTTTGCTCCTACTGTGTGTGTGTGTGTGTGTGTTTGTGAATTTGATTTTCAATACCACCACTGACCGTCCAGCTTGGCCACTCTCGCTGAGGGGTCTGCAAGCTGTCCTCCACAGCAGTGGCCACCTCTGGGGCAGAGAGAGGGTGGGCGGAGGGGGCCAGCAGAGGCCTGCTCACCAGCTCCACCAGTGATGCATTCACCCCACCGTTGGACACGTTTGTCACCACAAAGCTGTCCGTCATTTCCCTCACCACCAAAATCCTTCCAAAGTGAAGAGATTAAAAAATGAGGTGAAAGGATCAATTAGAGAAAGTTCTTGTTTAAAGTAAGCAGAAACTTAATTTTCCATTTTGCTCTAGTCACAATTTTTCTATGCGGAAGAGAAGAGGTAAGGACATCACCTAAATGTTTTCAAAGTTAAAAAGTAGCGTAGCACACCAATATCCATTGACCAGATGTGAGTGGATGTGTATATGAGTGGATGTGAAGAATAAAAGGAAGTGGGATATCAGTTTGCAAAAGACATGTTGAAAATTGACCAAAAAGAAAATGCTTGGCTACATCAGGACAATTTTATTAGATTGCATTTATTAAATTTACTGGGCAGCCATCACATAGTCTGATTGTAAGATGATCTGTTGTGCTAAATATTGCCCTCTAAAGTTTTGGTAAAGAGGTCAAATAAGCCCATACCGTTCGTTGTCCTGCTCACTGAACTCCTGCAGCAAGGCTCTCCACTCCATCAGAGTCTAAAAGACAGGACAAAAGACAACACAGACATTACACAGGCTTCTCATAGCTGGCATCAGATCAGAAGTGGTGTTGGGTACAACGGAGCAAGGTGACAAATCGTTCAAACCAGTTTATATAAATGCACGTCTATGCAGAAGTTAAATGTGTTCGTCTCCTCAAGTGCTACGAACAAAAAGACTGATTAAGACAATACAAAATGTGCTCTTTCTGTAAAGCGCCTTGAGACAATGCTATTGTAAAAGGCACTGTATAAATAAAATTGAATTGAATAAAATCTAGGGGTCAAGTGAAGTTTTACCTTCTCAGAGTAGGCAACATCTGTATCGCATATTGCAAAACCAGAGACGCCCTGTTCCAGCCAGAACTTAAGGGAATACTAGAGCAGAGAAAAGAGTTACATCACTGGGGACCAGTATTCACATCAGATGGAAAACAGACACAGGCATGAGCTGTGCTCAGGATTATCTTTCATGGTTAAGGAGAGCTAATCTGAGGGGATTTCAAAAGAAACACCTAGTACTATTTGCATGGGTATTTCCATCGGTTTGCAGTTTAATTTGCTTGAAATGTAATTTGCTACAGTTCCTAGTTTGATACATCTTATTGACATAGCTGCAATCAAAGATCTGTGGCTAAGTATAAAAGCAAAGATTACAATGAAACCCTTGAACATTATCTATCTAGGTATGAATTAAAGTTACAGCAGATCCTTGCCCAGGTACACATGAACACAGCTTATAGTGGAAGCATAGGTGCACATGAAGGTGCACATGCAGGAAGGACATAGTGGAACCATAGTTAGTTGGCCAGGTGCACATGGGGGAAGGTTTTTGCACACCTGTATGTATCCTGAAGAGTCAGAAAGGCCCTCAGAGGTGTTTACCGATTCCTGTTCACTCACTACTACCACATCACAGAAGTCCAGCAGCATCCTCATACCTAAACACACACACACACACACACACATGCAAAGTAATGTTCAAAAGTAAAGCAAAGAACAACTATTATTCCAACGTAACTTTAACAAATGTGTATTTAATGTGTATATAATGAATGTGTATTTCTTATTTATTTAGACACAGCTAGCTACTAGACACCCAGTGGTGATGGGCGATGGTGGCGCAGGTGGTAGAGGAGCCGTTCGGAGGGTTGCAGGTTTGAGCCCCACTCTGGCTGACCCCATAGAAGTATCCTTGAGCAAGATACTGAACCCTAAATTGCTCGCGGTGGCAGGTTGGCACCTTGCATGGCAGCCTCCGCCACCGGTGTGTGAATAAGTGAATGTGAGGCAAACACTGTAAAGTGCTTTGAGTACTCGTAGGAGTACAAAAGCCCTATTTAAATTTATAATTAAATATATAAATTTACCAAATGAATCTTCCATAACACAAACACCTTTAGCTGGTATAGATCTCATACAGTTTATCATCTCTAGCAGTAAGTTAATCACTTTCCCATTCACTGCTGGGATAGGCCTAAGGACTGGTAGTCTACAGGCCTGAATCAGCTTCCTGTGCCTGAGCAGGTAAGTGTGAGTAGGCTATGGGCTACAAGTTACACACCTTTCTGGTGTCCCTCTTTGAGAAGCTTCTGGAGCTGTAGCATTGTGGCAATGTTATGGCTCAGCTCAGTCAGGTTAGACGGAGAGATGCTCTTGGGGAAAACCCCCTCCAGAATGAGTGCCCCAACTCCCATGGACTTCAGATAAGGCAGCCGCTCACGCATCACTTTATGTGGGTGGATTAAAGAAAAAAGTTAACACACATTTTATCATTCCTTTAGAATTTTCAGGTAACGTTATTTAGTTTATTTTGTGGCAAGCAAAATTATATGGACATCATTTACACTAAGCCATTGCATGGCCCAGGACCTGAACCAGATGTTGTCATGGTTTAGTGTCCTAATTCATTTTCACTTTGCACCAACACCAAAACACATACACCAAGCTCAGTAGTTGCAACGTTTTGCTACGGTTGCCATTCATAACGTTTTGGAGGGTTTTGTCATCTTGAATTTGAGGCTGGTTCACTCACCCTCAAATCCGCCGACAGGACCGCCCTCTGACTCCATGAGCTGGGCAGGCTGTATCCGGTAGAAGAGCTCCTTCTGCCACCAGTTCAGCACAGGAGCCACCGGACGAGGGCTTTGTACAATAATGGCGATAGAGGTACCGAGCATGACCAACCAGACGAGCCAGAAAAGTATCACCAGGCGGGAGCGAAACTTCCTCCAGCCGGCAGTGCCGGCAATAATCTCGAGCTCCTCCTTGCTCAGAGGTTTCCACCTGTACGATTCGGACTCCGGCTCCGGCATTAGCAAGGGGACCGTCTCCGTGCCACCCATGTTACCCGCCAGCGCTGATCCCGTCCCCGGCCCCGCACTCACACTGCCATAGCCCAGGTCACCATCCGCGTTGAGAGGCATCCTGTCCAGCTGCGCATGTATCGTTAAATATTCAGAGTGAAGTTTAAACTTATTTGAAGCATCCATCAAGGCTATGGTTTACAATGCAAATGCCCAATCCCCTGAAGGTATAACGTTAGCAGGCCTAGTTGGTAAAGCTCAAATCAACCTTTCTGTGCGAATGGTTGCTTCCACCTTATTCAAGCATTATGCCAGCCAACGTCCGCCAAAACGTTATAGGCATAGCCATGACAAGTAATCTAAGGATTTATGATAGGCAAATTAAAATAAAAAATAAAACAATTAGAACTAAAATCATACATTGATGAGGTGCTGTGGGAATCGAGAGATGTCGAAACTAGTTCGTCTGTTTGCTGTACACAGGTGTGCTGCAGTAGCACAGGGCCAGCACCAGCCGTAGTAAACTCCTGTGGCCAATTAAGACCACACAATTAAAGGTAAACTTTTTCTTAATAGAACTTCTGCAATTACACGAGTAAGACCTGGCGTAGTTTAACGCTGAATGATAGATTGCTGTCTTCATTCTTATGAAATTTCGATGTCAAACGTGAATTTAAAGGAGGCCAAATTTGATTCAGTAGTTTGGATGGTGAAGTCAGAGAAATCGAGAAAACAAATACATGCGAAATAATTAAACAAATATGTCGTAGTACTATAGTTGAATGATGTGTACTTTTTTAGTAGGAAAAAACACGTAACTCACCAGATAATGTATTTTCCTCACTGCCCCGCTTGTTGTAGTGCTTTCCCCAACTGTAATCTGGACTCCTTGAACAGTCTTGAGCAGTTAGTCAGTGTGTTTCTAAAAAAACGGTGTGTTCATCTTTGCATGTAAAGCACTAACAGGTTTGGAAAAAGTGTGAAAATGTGCCTGGGCCAATTAGCAGATGGGTGCTGTCCACACACCACTCTCACATTCTGGACATATTACTGTTAGCCTGACTCCAGCCTGACCAACTTTCACAGACACTGACATAGGCCTTTAATACTGTATGTTCATTCGCATCCATGATTCTATATTAATGGAGAATGTGAGAATAAGAGTAAACTAATACTAAAGAGCAGACAGAGTTTTCATGCTTCATTGAGCAAGACACATTAAGCAAGATGTTAACTTGTCCTGTGGAAGCTGCGTTTTATGTCTAATAAATATTAATACATAAGATACAGTGTATGTTTTACTTTATTTTAAAGATGGAATGTCTGCCCTGACCTGGTGGAGGAGTTTTAATATTATATTATTATACATATATTATTATTCAACAATAATACGTCACACTCTAAAAGTGCTGTGTTGACCCAAGGTCAGTTAGATAAACAATTTAATATACCTACCTTCAATTAGCAATAGCTATGATGGTGTGTAGGGGGTAAGAAATGCTTGCTGTTGGAATGTCTGAAGCGATTGAAATAAAGAACAACATTTTGCAGGGTTCAACACTAAAAATATTTTATTTATTTAACACTGGGAATATTGTAAATTACTGTCTTTTCTATAGAAGTTGAGGAAACAAGAAAATTAAACAAAAACAAATAAACAAGGATTTCAGTTAAATCAGATAGCCCCTGATAAGGTGGCACATGTGAAAGGTGCTCCCTGTCCTCTCCACGTCTCACATTCACATGCCCCTGTGAAGTATTCCCATCCACCTCCGTGTAACCACCCCGTCACCTCACATCACATGTGCTAGTCCTGTATCTCCAAACATCACAGCTTGGTGTCAGAGTTTAAGTTTTGATTAATTTGCGAGAGTGATTAACTTATTCACATTTCTTATTCGCATTAACAAAAATATTCAAGAATATGAGCGTTTAGCTGTGTTTCCATCAACTGTGTAATGCAATTAAAAAATAAAGATTGTCCTAATCAAGTGACGTGTTCTGACCAGCTGTTGGATCAAAACCTAATGCCGCAAGGACAACGTCTATGGATAGAAACGCGGTAAACACGAATATACGCAAATTAAACGGTTTCCATCGACTTTAATCGCACTATGCCTTAGTCGCATCAAGAGTTAATCCACCTCAAGCGAATTTTTTTAGGTGTTTCTAACTGAGGATTTTTTATTCGCAGAACTTAAACGAACATTAACAAGTTGGATGGAAACCCAGTTTGTGCTATTAAAATGGCGTTAAACAGGCACAGAGCTTTTGCAGGAACCAGCTGTTAATGTTTTAAGTAAGAGTGTAAAGATCTCAGCACGGGCTTTAGCCTAGCACCACTCTCTCTCTCTTCTGTCTTTCTTTCCCTCTCTCTTTATTGCTCCCTCTCTTTCTCTTTTCATTTTTTTCTCTCTCTCATATCAGATACTTCATGCACAAGTGGCTGCTCACAGTGCTTTATACAGTATACACAGCAGAAGTCAACAAATAGTCCCTGGATCATAGTCACAATAACATGGTAATCAGTGTCTGTTTTGAGGTCAGAAATGTCATTCTCATGTTCAACATGTCTCTCATGTTGAAACAACGTGCAGACTACAGGAGGTTGTGTGTGTGTGTGTGTGTGTGTTTGAGGTGTGTCTGCTGTGGTCACAGGCATAGCTAAACAGGCACTGAGCTTTAAGACAGTTTTCTAGTGGAATGTGAGGCTGCACGGAGGCCCTGTGTTAGCTGTATGGAGGACGCATCAATGGTATCAAGGGTTTGTTGGCAATGGAGCTATCTGTTATATGAGGAAATGGTACAAGTTGGCTGTTATTGGAAAATGTTGCCATGGAGATTCTATGCTTCTGATTCTGTTTCCAGGGGAACAGTCTCTAGTTGCTCTGGTTGGAATCATCGGAGCCTCCAGTGTCCTGAAATAACAAAAATGACACCTTGGCATAAAAAATACCATCACTTTAAAACCATAACTTGTCGGTCCAGGCTTTAATTAATTACTAAAGCCTTTAAGGAAGTTATTCTCTTCAGATGTTGGCTTTTCACATCATGTGAATGACTAGGTGTACTGCATTCACTGAGCACTTACCATGGGCTCTTGGGCCTTGCATGAGGCTGCATGTTTCTGATATGACGCTAAAATACAGTCTCTCCTGTAAGAAAGACAGAGAGGAATAAATTATTTATTTATTTATTTTCATTTGTGTAGTTATCTGTGTCCATTGTTGATTTTTAGAGTGTAACTGTAGCCCATTATGACGTTGCCAGTCTTACTTGCTTGTGATGCCTCCCCCTGGTGGCAGCCCGGGGATGTACTCAGCTGTTAGAAACCTCATGACATAGAGCAGGTCAGGATCCTCATCTCTAGACTGTAAGAGCTGGATAGCTTCTGCTCAGAAATGGAGACAAAATCTTTTCATTCGCACTTCATAAACACCATCATTTTCATTTAATGACTGTTGCTCTCATGATGGACTCACCTCCCACTTTCCCGTCAATGACTTGCTCCACTTCTGCCTCATGCTGCAATGCATCTTGTGACACCTTGGGGGCGCCAGGGAAGCTTATGATGATGATACTCATGTTATCCAGACTGCCCTGTAGAGGTAGAAAAAAATAGGCTTGCCATATTGAATTTATTTTAATATGATGTTTATTTATCCTCTTACATTCACAGTTCAATCAATCAATCATCCAATCAGTCAGTCACTAAAAGATATGTATTTTATTTCGCTGTTTGGCCATTGCTAAGAATGTTTTGGGCTGTCAAACTAGCATACTGCTGTTTTTTTTTTAACGAAAACTATTCTTGTGTTGCATTATGTATGTTAGAAAAAAAGGTTTTGTATAGACTTATATGAGGAAATATATATTTATACAATTGTAAAAATCAAGATTTTTGCAGTTCAGATTTTAAGATTTCACTCTGTTTTAAAACAATGTTTAGAGTGAGAGTGCACTTGGATTGTACTTTTATACTGATCACTAGATAGAAAAAAGAGGTCAACAAGATGTTTCAGTCCAGCAGGTTTATGTTGTGTTATGAAGTACCAGACAGATAAGTCTAGGCGACCTCATTGCCATTGATAACCAAGAGTTTGTTCCTTGGAAGGGCTAAGATGTTTTCTTCAGGCCACGCTGAGTCCTCAGGCCATGCTGAGCCCTCAGACGGTCACACACACACACACACACACACACACACATCTAATCCCTGGTTTCTGGCCTACTCTCTCTCTCTTTCTCTCCACTTCTCCTTCTGCTATAATCCACCTATTTACAGGACAGGCAATCCTAGTCATCTGGAACAGGTCATGACGATGCTACATAGATGCACTTCCATAAGCTCCTGGGGGGTGTGATGAAGAAGCTCAGAGTTATGTAATGTTATGTAATGCAAGACCCCAATGTGTATCAAGATATTCATTTTGGTTGTTATTGTTGTTATTTACAAGGGTCTTATTACACCTCTCTGTCCCATCTCTGGAGAGTGGAATTCAAATCAAGTCAAGTCAAAAGGAACCTCTAATAAGGATACTGTAAAATTAACTGAACTAAACCTTTTTAACTTTGATGGAGTGCATCTGAGTCCAGCAACTGACCTCCAGTTAGGGTCAACTAAGCTGACAAGTAATAACACTTGGCAAACCTTGCCTGACTTCTCAATTGCACTATAAATGTCTCACATGCCGACCCGCTTCTTGCGTAGCTTAAAGACGAAAAAGTGTCCTTAACAAGATTAAAACAAAACATTTAGCTTTAGCGTGTCATGTGTCATGACCACTATATCCTTAACAGTACTCCATAAGACTTCTGGATAGCATAAATTGTGTGCTTGGGACTGTGCTTACTGCTGAATTGCAGAATTGATACAGCAAAGCATAGTTTAGTATATAGCACTCTTCTTGTCCTGTTTTGTACTTTATGAAGTTTTTTCACCCCATGTCTCGATCAGGCACTTTGTGCAGTGTAGAAAAGATGAACTATGTCTGGGTTGGAGACTGAGAGATCTGCCTCTGTTATTAATTATGTGTTTGGCTGATACTCATTTTCCTAGGCCCTTCAGAGCAGTTAAGGCTGAGGGCCCTTTCACAGGGGTGCAATGGTGGCAGCAGGGAATCCCATAAGTCTCTCCTGTGGAAGCCCAGGTGTCATTCCATTACAGCCCCATTATAGAAGGCCTGATTCTGCAAAGCACGGCACAAACGAGCACATATACTGACCTTATAGAGGCAAAGGTCGAGAACTTGCGTGCAGACCTCCCGCAGGTCATCACACAACTCCATGCGAGAGTGGACGAAGGCGCACAGGTCCTCGTTGCTCAGGGCATCCCAGACGCCATCGCAGGCCACCACCAGGAACTCATCCTCATCAGAGCGCTCCAGTTCATAGACCTCAGGTTCTGGGGAGACCAGCTGCTCTGTCTCTGTACGCCAGCCCACCTCCTTGAAGTCAAAGTCGCCAAGGGCACGCGAGACAGCCAGCGAGCCGTTGACCCGCTGTAGCGTCACCGAGCCGCCGGCGTTCTGGATGCGCTCCCGTTCGCGTGGGTTGAACGGCTTGTGGTCCTCTGTGTAGAAGTGCACGCGGCCGGAGCGGCACAGCAGGGCCCGCGAGTCGCCACAGTTGATGAAGTAGATGTGGCGCGGCGACACCATGACCGCTGTTGCCGTGGAGCCACTGCGGTCCCAGTTGTCGCGGCGTGCCATGTCGTGCATGTGCCGATCAATGGCCAGGAAGCCTTCGCGGATCCCCTCCTTTACCTGCTCGGGGTCCTCCTCTACCTTAACGCCACCTAGTGGACAGGAGAGGAGACATACACAGCCTCTGACCGAGGGCTGGAACATGGTCCTATTCAACTTAGAACCACTAAATAGATAAATTAGATTCTGTATCGTGATTAACTTGTAAATAAGTAAGTAACAGCACTTTGCAAGAGCATAAAAGCTCAAAAGCAAGATACTAGACCAAGCTATACTACAAACATCCACTCTACTCAGATTAAGTAATCTACCAATATTGTATAATAAAATGTAGACTTTGAAATGAGCTGTCAGCACTAGCAGCAATATATTTCAATTAGAGTTCTCAAGTTTAAATATGTGCCTATCTGCATACTTAAACCAAGTTATTACTCAATACAGAGCTACTGACATGACTTTATTGTTGATCAGGCGTGTTGGCATGACTTTGGTCGTTTATCCTGTGCCTGTAAGAGTTTTGCGCTGTGCCAGCTAAATGAAAGAGAGATTAAATGAGCCTGCACATGCCTTGGCGCTTAAGGACCCCCATGGAGAGTTTCAGGTGGCCTTAGAGAATGCCTGCTGAGGAGTCATTGTCTCGACATTGTCTGTTTGGCATTGTCTCTTTCTGTTTATGTGTGCTGCCTTTTAACTCGCACATGCACTGACATGAGGGCATTCTCAGACAACAAAATTCAATAGTCACTTCCTATGGATATGAGGATGTAAAGGTTAATATAAGGACTTTACGTTTTTAAATGTTGGCTAATAGGTAAAAATGGTCTGCACAGCTAACTCTGATGCATATGTTTTTTTGATCTGTTAATCAAAGATTGATTGATTGACTGATCAATCAATCAATTGACTGATTGAATTTGATAAATAAATAAATAAATAAATAAATAAACAGTCCGTCGCAAAGTGATGCATTTTCGCAAAGTAATCCACTTTCAGTATAATTTCTCAGTGTTTAGTGTTTTTAATTGTTTATTACGTAATTCACTGATACAAAGCTGAAAATGTTTACCGGCTTACTATGCACAATAATGTACTCAATAAAAGCTTTGAAATTGAATCAGCAATAAATATGGTATTATCACGTGTGAGTCACGCTTCCTGCTGTGCCCCGCAGGGTGTAATGAGATGAGATTAGTGTGGGTACAGTGATGGCACGGTACGTACCTGTGGCCAAGATGTGTGTGAGCAGGTTGCGGGCACAGTATTGTGCCACGGTGGTTCCCGCGTGCCCGTCGAACACAGCGTAGTAGCCCCACTCTGCCAGCTCTCCGTCCAGCTCGGGCACGCAGGCATGGGCGTCCTCCATCTGTGCCCTCCAGCCCTGCATGCCCGCTAGCGCATAGTTCATGCTATACTTGGTGCCACCTTCGGCCGTGTGCTTGGTCAGCTGGGGCCGGTCCAGGTAGGGGCTAGGTATAGCATCCTCATCCTCCTCTTCCTCTGCGGTGTCGCGTGGCGACCCATTGCTGCTGCGGAAGAAGAAGGTGACCATACGTTCAGTCTCGCGCGCCAGCTGACGCAGGAACGTCGGCACCTCGACGGTGCTCGCCCGGCGTGCCGTACGCATGACGCCACGGATCCGGTGCTCGAGCTTCCGAGCGACTCTCCTGCTCCTGCTCCGACTCCGGCTCCTCCTGCTCCTGCTGAGCTCGAACCTGTGACCCAAGGGGCCTGTCCTCCTCCTCTGCCTCCTGCGTCGGTCACTCCTCAGTAGGTCCAGGGTCCAGTACCTCAGGTGGGGCTCGGGGGAATAACTCACCCGGCGCAAAGTACACACAGAAATCCCGTGACTCACGAAGCAGAGAGAGATTCACAGCTCACCTGTAGCTCCAGGTGTGGTCTGAAACACTTTACTGACAGTTCATGTGATGCTGCAGAGAAAAACTTAGTTTATTCATCTCCATTGTCTCAGTAAAAATGTTTCTTCTCCCTCAGGCCTTGGCAGGTTTGTGAGGCTCAGCGCGGTCGTCCCTGTGGTTGTCCTAGCTCTGACTCAGACACTGTTTGCTGTTTATGCCGACTGACTGGTTGTGTTCTGCGTGGGTGCCCAGGCTTACCTGGACAAGTCATTCTCACAGAAAGCACTCTGATTGGTCAGTTCAGCGGGGGGGAGCTATTTATGTTTGCTCATCCTTAGACACACGCATACATGCCCTCCCTCTCTCTCTCTGCACACACTTTCTCTCTCTCTCTCTCTCTCTCCCTCTCTCTATGAGAGGGTAGTCAGTCACTAATCCCTGCCAGTAGTAGAGAACAAGGGGATTACTTCAGTGAGCACCTTTACTCACCGGGCTCTGAGTGTTTGATAAGGGTGTGAAGAATAAGAATGGATGAGTGCTTTGGACAGTGTGTGAGCACTGGGGGATCAGAGATGCTGAGGCATGCAGTGTGCATGTCTCCTAATAAATACTGCACAACAAACACACACACACACACACACACACACACACACACACATACATTCAAATACATGAATGGTTCTGTAAAATTGTTCTCAATGGGGTCATGGCACAGGTCAGGTCATGGCACAGGTCAGATGAGGCTAGTGAAGATGGTTATGATCAAGGCTTTGAACATGTTCATGGAACGAAAATGAAAACCAGAAACTTTATAATGTTTATGTTCTTGAACTGAAATGTTTATTTCAAATAATGGTAATAGGTTACAGTAATGGCGGTTCTTTTTTGTTCTGGAAAGGTTTTCTGTTGCACGGTGAATTGGTGATGGTCAGGTCCCGTCATTTACTCTATGCGTGGAGAAAGCAGGCAAAAGCATAACCAATACCACAAGCAGATACTCAAAAGGCCTTTACAGTTTCACTGTCTGAATTATAATTATAAGAGATTGATATTGTAGGCAATCAATGTTTAGACACAAATTTCATCAATTTTAGAAATATTGCAATAACCCTATATTATGGTACACCCTTTTAAAAATAAAAAATATGACAGCATTTTTCATTTGATCTGGTAACTGACAAATTCAAATGCAACATTGAAGGATGTGAAAATTATTCAGTTCACATATAAGAATACACAGATTATAAGAACTACAGTGAAGCAGCTTGTGTAAAACAGAGATCTAGTGTTTTTGTGTTGTTTGCTATTATAAAATAGGCCTACAATATGTAAACCATTAATAGACAATTTGAAAGTCCTAAAACTAAGCTTACCTTTTTATGTCCTACAGAACATAGAACACTATTCAGAAGCTTATTTATATTTTCTATATATTTAATCCAATATTTAATATTTTTTAATTGAAAAAAAAAAACAGGTCTGGATGATGATAATGAAAATGATGACTTTATCAGTGGTCAATACTATTGAACAGTTACAGTACTGTGTATCAGTAGGCTAAATGAACAACTGTATAAAATTATAAATGAGGATTTACTTTGTTTATAACTCTTGATCTGTGCAGACCCAGCAAGGTGCTGGTTACCTGCCTCTGGCTCTGACGTGGTAGTTCCCACCTTGGTTTGTGTGGCTAATCTAATTATGCTTGTAGTTGCATGCAGAGTTGTCCTACTTTCAAAGAAGTGATTCTCTGGTGGTCTTACAGATTAGTCAACTTAAATCCATGCTGTCTGACGTTTTCCTTTTCATAAATAGAAGTTATGCCTGTGTATTACTCACATCAGTGTGAGTGGGATAGGTGAGATTGTAGGGTCATGCTTTTTTACTTTGATTCCATTTCATCAGTCAAGTCGATCACCTGGGTTGAATACGGGATCTTAGCAATCAAAGAGCCCAGAGTCCTGATATTCATATTACATACATTATTCATATTAGTTCTGTACTATGTATTACCAATACATAGTACAGAACAGACCATCCACAATACAACACAGACCAGCACACAGTACGCCACAGTGCACAGAGACTACTGTGCATAGTTAGCATCTACTCTGCTTGCATACGATTGGCTTTTTATGAAGCCATGAAAATGTAAGGAGATGCTTTTAATATCCATGAAAACCATTGTAGCTGTCTCTGGATGTGTTTGAGATTTATTTGTATCTCTTAAGCTCAGGCAAAATATTATAGATATTTTTCCCTCTTTCATGTGCTTATCAAGAAGAGGGAACACTTTCAATTAGAGGCAAATTTCTTTGTGCGTAACTAGATTTTGACAAACTACATTTCCTGTGACAGTGTTGTGTTTGCAAAGTGTGTCGCTCGCTGTGTGGGTGAACAAGAAAGCCCTTTAATTGGTTTGACACACATGGTAAACTTGGCCATGTCATGAAGAGGAGGATTTAGTAGCTATTTGTAGTTGAAAGTATTCCAATTGGTGTTTTGAAACAGGTGTTAAATGCAAATGTCTATATTTATTTAACAGTTTGAAGTAGAGCAGAGCTTTTCCTGTATGTATTTCTGAGAAGCTTCACTTGCACAACCATGATATTATTTACCAATGTTAGAGGTAACTAATTATGTAACAAATTACTATGATTTCTCTTCTGAGTAACTAAGTTACTGCATTACAGTTCAAATTTAAGCATTTGAAATAGTTGATACTCAGTTACTGAATACTTAGCCACAAATTGCCTCAGAGGAAATATTTACATAACACAATGATTTGCTCTTTAAAACAAAGACTATGCATGGACAAAATATTGTTTTGCTGTAGACTTATATGGAGGGTAACACCACTCTTTTTCCATGCTTGTTCCTTTTCTCCCTCTCTTTCTCTCTGTGAAATAAAATTTAAATTAAAAAAAAAATAAAAAAAAAATACTGTCAATAAAAGATGGGAAAAAAGGAATTCTATAAAACTAGAGAAAGTACTTATAAGGATGCTAAAAGGAAACTCACTAGAAATGTTAAGAGTAACTACTTTGCCAAAGTAAAGTAATTTCATTCAAATTTTAAAAAGCAACTATAACTTGTGACTAATAATTTTAGTAATGACACCAGTACATAGGTTAATAAATGTAACTGCACTGTGTTATGTTCCCATAGGTGGACTGCTTGTGTAAGTGTAGCATGTTACTATCTCTACAGGCTAAGTACTACACCAAATTATAAACAGTTAACCTGAGTGATTTCCAGTAGTGTTGGTTTTCCAGTGAGTTTTATCAAAGTCTTTCTATGGCAAGTTCATTCACACGGCCGCCATCTTGAAACTCCTTTGGGCAGCTATATTGGATTAAAATGACCAGGCCCTATCAAAAGATATCTAAAACTCCACATCGGTAGGTCATTCGGACATAATTTAAGTCTGAGTTGAACGTCATCAAAATCTACCCTTAGATCGCTCTAATAAAGCCTTTATTTAAAACTGCAATTTGCTCACTATACATGCGCCAACAATATTCGTGGCATGACTATCACCATAGTGACAGAGATAGTAAACAAAAGGTTAACGTCAGTCATACCGCGTCCAAAAATGCGATTGGTTACTTTCACTGCAGGGCAGGACTTCCAATTTCTCAACTCTGCCATCTTTGTGTTACGAACTGCCACAGTACATTTCTATGGGAAATGTCTTTTGAAGTGATGTGTCTCCTCCTGTGTACGTCTCTCTAGTTTCATGTAACATCTTCCTTTTAACTCAGTGACACACGCCACACACATGTCAGCATAGGAACAATCCAAGATGACCAAATCACATTAACTCTGTTCATGTTTATGTCCATGTGAGATTGAACTCCATACTGCCGCCAGAGGTCAGTTGTGGAAGTGTGTGTGTAAGTATGAAACATGTAAAGTACATTTGTGTGTGAGTGCAGGCTGTGGAGGAAGATTGTTGTGTTTGTGAATGTGTGTGTGTGTGTGTGTGAGAGAGAGCGAGAGAGAGAGAGAGAGGATGTGTGTTTTTTCTGCCCTTGTAGATGTGGACAGCAATTCATAGGAGATCAGAGGTGATCTGTGTGTGTGTGTGTGTGTGTGTGTGTGTGTGTGTGTGTGTGTGTGTGCGATTGCATGTCATGTCTGAATGGCTGAATATAACCCAGGGTGACAGCAGGCAGAGGTGCTCTCACATGCATGGCTGCACACATAGACAAATCAGCCATGAGCACGGCCACCCACCCACACACACACACACACACACACACACACACACACACTACATACAGTATGTCCACCACACACACACTTGACCGCTATGTCCACCAACCACACAAAAAAAACGTTTACCTCATAATTACACACTCCAGGATTTGGACAATAGCTCTCTCGATTATGCAGACACACACATATAGTATGAATAAATAAATAAACTGGAAAAGCACTTGGAGAGCGCAGACCTCCGCCAAGGCAACATAGGGTCACTAACAATTTAACCATCTGTTCCTTGTCCTAACACCCATGTTTCATCCAAATTCATCCAGTAGTTTTCGAGTTATCTTGTTCACAGACAAACAGACAAACGCTGGCAAAAACATAACCTCCTTGGCAGAGGTAACAATACATATACACTCAGCACACAGCACACAGACATGTCCTCACATAACCTTACACACATGGATATACAGCTGATCACCATCATCTGCTTTCTGCCTGATGCATCTCCCCTGCAGTCATCCTGTAGCTAGTAAGAGGGAGAGGGAGAGGCAGAGAGAGACGGAGAGAAAAGCAGAGATAGCGAGACGGCAGAGAGAGAGGAAGAGGCAGAGAGGCAGAGAGATAGAGAGAGGGAGAGGCAGAGAGAGAGAGAGGGAGAGGCAGACAAGCAGAGAGATAGAGAGAGGGAGAGGCAGACAGGCAGAGAGATAGAGAGAGGGAGAGGCAGAGAAAGATGGGGGAGAGAGAGAGAGACAGGGAGGGGCTATTCTCTAGTGAGCACCAGAGGAAACTGGAAGGGGAGGGGACGCTGTGAGCAAACAGGCAATTGAGCGAGAAACGGTGTGTGTGTGTGTGTGCGTGTGTGTGTGCGTGTGTGTGTGTGTGTGAGTGAGTGAACCAGCGGTGCACTGGAGAAAACCTCCAAGAGCAAAGGGAGGGGGAGGCAGTGGAGGCGGAGGAGGAGAAGAGAGAGAGGCAGGGAGGGAGGGAAGGAGGGAGAAACAGACAACAGAAGCGAGAGAGAGAGAGAGAGAGAGAGAGAGAGAGAGAGAGAGAGAGCAAGGTATAGATCCATCGGAGGAGAGTGCAGTCCGGACAAGAGCACAGGCGCGGAGAGGAGAAGAGAGAAAAGGAGAGGAGACGCTCGTAGTGAAGAGAGGAGAGGAGAGGAGGGAGCGGCAGTCTGGATGGGCCCAGCAGAGCGGTGCCTGTATGGAGCATGGGGCAGGTTCTAGGCTTCGCCCACTGCAGTAGGTGCCCAGCTTGCTCTTTTGTCTCCATACCACTCAGCATCTGTGTGGTGTGTGTGAGTGTGTGTGTGTGTGTGTGTATGGGTGTGTGTGTGCTTGCCTTGCCAACTCATCACATGGCTTATGTCAGCGACAGCCTAGACTCTGTGCATGCATGTGTATATGTGTAAGGGTTAGCCTAGCCACCTCATGTCATCCAGCATGCCTTGTGTGTATGTACATGTGCGTGTGTGTGTGTGTGTGTGTGTGTGTGTGTGTGAGAGAGAGAGAGAGTAAAAGGATGCATACTGTCACCCACAGTGCAGTGTTCTTTCTGTGGCTTTCTACGCTCTTTTTATTTGTGTTTGTTTTTCAGCACACTACAGAATCAAAACATAGCATCCTTCTCCCCAGCACATACTTTAGCTGACTCATCATGTTTTACCTCCTACTCCATTCCTCTCCTTCCCCCTTTCTTTTTCTCTGTTATACCTGTCCTCTCTTTTCTTTTGTCTCCTCTTTTCTTACTCTCCTCTAATGCTTCTACCCCATTTACATCTTCTCTTTTTTCTCCTCTCCTCTTATTTTTGACCCCCCCCTCCCCAACTCTCCCCTCCCCTCGGTGTCGACCTTTGAAAGGCACAGCACCAGCATAGTGTGGTGTGCTGGGTAAAGTCTGAAACTAATGTGTGAGCTAAAAAGGCTGAAAAATGGCGATATCTTCTACTTTATTCTGCAGCTGCCTGTACAATGTCCTAGCTAACCACATCTGTGCATCTGAATGTGTTTGTGTGTGACCTGCTACACAATCTCCACGTTGTGAGACATGTCTGAAAGCTATTTATTTCTGCATTTGTGCGCACGTGTGTCTGTGTGTGTGTGTGTGTGTGTGTATGTGTGCAAGGATAACATTGTTAAGGCCCGTTCACAGCTAGCTGAAGGCATTAGCCCCCTCCTCCTTTAGGAAAAACCTTGTTTGCATGTAGCATCATTCTGTGCAAAAGTTTGTGACAGGTACTGAATTTTGCACTACTACATATAATGCTGTAGACTGAAAACTTTAAAGAACATCTTAATCTATTTAAAATGGAATTTTAAAATGATTTCATAGTAGAGGAATACTGTGTATGATACAGCCAGAAACAGTTCTTTGACCCAGCATTTAACTAGCTTTTGAAACAGCATTTAAGGAGGATGTTCGGCATCTTGTAACGTTGCACTTTTAAGATCAAACCTATTGCACACTAGATGGGTATTTCTGGCCTGTATTTCTCTTTCTAAACTCTGGTTAGATACTCAGGGAAAATGGGGTTTGTCTAAACCTTTGAAATCAGCAAATAGCACTTTCCTGCTGAGAAAACTTTAAGGTGATGCAGAGGCATACTTTGTTTGATTTATTTAACATATGAATCATATAGGGCAACATGATGCCATACAAACAGTGAATCTTGCTACTGGTCAATGCTGACAGTGGTGTATAAAGAGTAATTTGGTGCCTTCTGATTGATCATGTGTAATACTGTAGTTATTTGAAAATATCTATTGCTAAGCGACTGTAATGCATGGCCTCAAGTGTTTCTGGTTTCTAGTCTCTAGTTTGAGGTGTGCAGCTCTGATAACCAGTGATGATAACAGAGGGCAGTGTGTCTGTTGGTGGATGGCTGGTTGTTTGAGTTAGTTGCTGATTTGCCTATACCACCACCAACCACAACCACTGATCCTTGACCCTGCCCAGATACAAGCCGACACCGTCCTATCTCTGGACCTTATCTGGGACTCGTGCATACAAACGTTAGCTACTATTAGAAGACTGTCTTCCTGTTACACTTTGGCCTCTGTCAACAATGCATTTCATTAGGTGACACATTCACTCCTTTTGAAACTGATGAAAGCCTTACCAAATTAAATTATACCAATGAAATGATTTGGCATTGGCACGCATTGACCAGCTCAGATAGATATTAGTGTGGCCAGTCTTAGGAAGGCGTTTGGGTACAGAATATGACCATGTCTGGAGTGGACATGCAGGAAAAGCTCTGGTTTAATTTTACAGAGAGATGGATCTGTTGGCTGAGCAGGAGCCTATGATTGCCAAACTAATCCATAGATTGAACAGCCTATAAATGTTGAGACAGTATAACGCTCACAGCATCTGAAAGGCTCTTTTTACCCAATCCCTTTCTTTTTCTCCATCCCCCCATTCTCTCTCTCTCTCTATTCTCTCCTCCACACTTCTCTCTTTTCCTCTCCCTTCCCCCTTCACTCCATGTTACATTGCCTCCATCTTAAATCTCTCTCTCTCTTTCTCTTTTCTCTCTCTCTCTCTCCATCCAGAGGAGATTGGCTCTGTGTCTTCCACTCCTGACTCTACGCCTCCCTGCACAGATGGTAAGAATGATGGGTACCACTGATAAGACCATGTATTTGTATCTTTATTTGAACTTTTAGGCTACACCCAGTACCGATCTATACTGAGAAATCTGAGCCTATAGGGTATATACTCTGTGTATACTACAGATGGTTTGGATGGTGGCTGTACAACCTGGAAGATCACAATTTGTTTAGGCTACTGAACCAACTCATGGATAGGGTATACACAAGTCAAATATATGTGGTGTCATTAATGATCATATTGACTGCATGCAAAGACGTGGTCACAAGGTAGGTGTGTGGGGGGGGGGGGGATTGGGTGTAATACATCAGATAATAGGGATGATGACTACAGTTGTTGAGACCTCATGTATCTTTCACTGACTCAAACACATGTTGACAACATGTGTGATGTGATAAGAGATGGTTAAGAGATCTGTTGAACTAATGAGATGTTACCTATTGCATTTTCAAGTAAACGCACACATCAGTAGCTTCTGTGCTATAGGGCACAGAACTAAATTGAACATATTGTCACAGGGCAGTGCTTCAATACAAGAGACAAGAGACAAGAGATGGCGAGAGCTGATAAAAAACATTATGGGTTTTTAGTAAATTGGCCTACATAGGCTATGCATGATATCTGCTGTCTGAGAGACACAGCCAACTGTATGACCACATTAGATAGGAGATGGCTGATCTTGCAAGATCTAATGTGTATCCAGTCTTTCTAGACTCAAAACATTTTGTTGTCTCCTGTCACACTTAGTTTCATGTGTATGAAAAATGTTCTTGACTGTTGTTTTTGATGTTCATTCAATTTTGTTTAACCTCCATGCAGCTGAAAGGCTTGAAACTTGCTCATGCTTTGTGGACACTGAAATGAGATGAGATGACAGATTTGATCAGAGTTTGCGTAGCTTGTCCTCTCCCTTTTATCCAGACTCAAAGGCTTCTGAAAGTGCAAGTCAGCTTTGATGTCGGTATTCAGCAGCATCTCAGCCATCAAGAACAAAGCCTTACAAGCAACTGAGCTCTGTTCCTGCTTGATGAAACATCAGAAACATCTACATACAACATTAGCAATGCTAATGCTAAAGGTCTACATTGTGTTGAATGATTCTAAAACCATGTTTGTTCTGAGTGGAGACATTTTCTTTTGGGGTTGCTAGTTCAGTTCGATTTTTTGTTGTGTGCTTGTAGTTATTATGAGGGAATTTTTTTAACAGGTAGACCTGCCTGATCGTGGACCCGTAGCCTCTCAGAATCAGGCTATTTATTTCAAGCCACGAAGGGCAGTGCTCAAATAAGAATATTCATCAGTACATGCACTCTCTACATTAAGTATGTTCTTCCAAGACATGTGGACCAAAAACCTGAACAACGGTAATGTAGGCTAAGATTTCCATGAAGATCTGTGGTGCTAATATGACCTTTAGCATGTACACATAACATTGCAGACCTCTTATTACCGCCTATTAGCCACCTGATTGTTCGATTTCTTCATTTTCTGCACCCACCCTCAGGTGGGAATGAGGAGTCTGACTTTCCCGAGCTTCAGACAGCACGAGACTGGTCTGACGATGAGGACGGGCGTGGGGGTCCGGACGATGAAGACGACGGTGGTGCCAGCAGCCCGTCAATTTGGGGTACTCCCCGCCAGAGCTCCCAGGAGCTCACCTTCTCCTACATTGCCCTGTCTGAGGCCGAGGCCTCCATGCGGAGGGAACACGGTGGGCGCCGCCGCAGCAGGGGGGGATCCGGGGGGACGGGGAACCTCACTGACTCGCACGGACACAGCTGAGACCCTCCTGCCCCCCTTAGACTCACCCCTGGAGCAGTGGGACCCCCATTTCTTATCAGGGGATGGGGAGGAGGAACAGGAGGTAGAACAGGAGGTGGCGGAGGAGAGGAGGAGGAGAAAAGAGGAGCGAGATGTTCTCAGAGAGCAGATGTGTCTCGAACAGCTGGAAATCCACTCGCGGACAATGCAGCCTCTGGGCCAGGACATAACCCCAGAAACCCAGGATGTAAATACAGGAAGTGACATCACAGAGGAGCAAGAAATCTCAGGCACACAACATGAATCCACAGACAGTCAATCAGGTGAGTTTTGCTCTCTTTTGTTTACATTAAATAAGCAAGGACTAATATTTCGAGGCTAAAATATATGAATATGACGTAGAAACAACAGAGCTGTATTGACATTATGTCAGAAACTCCTAAGCATCACAATGTCCAGATATCCACTGAAGTTAGCATGCAAATCAACTAGCTTTAACCTGGGTCTACTATAATATCATGATCTGCTATGCCACTGATGGGGGAAATGTGGAGAACCTCCACAATCCACTCATTTACAACATACTGTAAACCTTTATCTTTTACACACATGTGCCCAAGGCAGTATAATAGACAAGCTAACAGTCTGGAAATACAGGACTTTATCATGCTGGCCCTGAGAGGCTCATGGGAAATGATAGTAGTTTTGCAGCCTGAGTGCTTCACAACACTGCAGTATGATTAATTAACTGGGGAAGCACAGGGAGTGAAGAACACACACAGCATGGTGGATCTCTGTCATTATGTTTGATTCAGAAAGCAATGTTTTGACAAGGCAGATTGTAGGACACTATAATCTCATTATGTCATAACTTATTCAGTCTCTTCATGACACATAATAATATGTGTAACGCTGATGCTATTCATTTGAGCAGACAGTGTTCACACACTGAAGCATGTGGACTGAGATGGATTAATGGCATCATTTCATTAGTTCTGAGTCCATCTTCATCTCATGCCATGAGTCACCTGACTTCCTGGAAACTGACGGTGATGTCATAATGACCTCACTTTGACTCCACTGCTTTACTTTGCAGTGCTGCAACTCCAGGAGCCTGCCCTGCCTGTTGCCATGGAAACCTCACCGGCGGTGCCACATGTCGAGCATGCTGACGAGGCGGCCCTGAGCACATCGCCCGCTCCCACTGGTCGATCCACTCAGGAAGAGTTGGCCAGTGACGGCCAATCAGAAAGGGCCTTGTTGTGTGCAGCACATAGAGCAGGTAGGTTAACAAGGTCGCCATGGCATTGTCACTCACTTGCACTTCTAGTGACTGATTGGCTTTCTCTGACAATCCCCCCCCCACCCCCTGACACACACACATACTTAAATATACACACACACACACACACACACACACACACACACACACAAACATTTCTTCAGTGTGTCTGAAGTTTTATGACTTCTTCTGTTTCCATCCTGAAGTTGCATTCTTTCAGCCTGTACTAATTGCCTCCATTCTTTGTTCTTTTCACTCCCATATGGATTTCTGCTGTAGTTCAGCATTCTGTTTCAACTATTTGTTCTCAGTCAGTCAGAATCCTTTCACAGTCTGGCATCAACACACACACACACACACACACACACACACACACACACTTACACACACACCCACACAAGCGCACACAGTGACTGCCCAGTCTCAATACTGCATCTCGGCCCTGCTTTGACGTGAGCTGGCTGTCTGTCCTGTCGCACATTCCAGTTGATCCTCTGTCTGTCACAGCGTTCTTGGGGAATCAATGAATCAATTCTCCAGAGAGCCAAACATATCGCTTTCCCCCTGTGCAGCACAGCAGCCTCTCTCCTGTGTGTGTCTCTCTCACACACACACACACAGGCAGACACATGCACACTCTGAAGATGTCCTGTCGCGTCTCCATGGTGACAGACCCCAGGGGTTGGCTGGGGGGTAGTTAATGGATTTGTATGGCAGGCAGAAGGTTTGGGGGGGGGGGGGATTAGTGGGCCTTTGTGTTGGCATAGACACATACTGAGACGGAACAGGTAGCACCTTCTTTCTTCTTCTTCTTCTTTTCTTATTCCCCTTTTTTCTTTTTCTTCCGCTGCTGCTGCTCTAAAAGTCTCTCTCTCCAACTCGCACACATACATTTTCTATGCCCCTCTCTCTCTCTCTCTCTCTCTTTCACTCTCTCCTCCTATTTCCATGTCTTCAACTTTTTGTCTATTGCTCTGTCATTCCGTCATTATCACTCCTTGCCTTTAATTTCAGACGTTGCTCTCATTCACAGCACAGCCCTTACATGTTCATGACGAGGGATTTTCTTTCTTCCTACCAGTACAAAAGCTAGCAGGAGACATCTCATGAGAACAAAAACTCACATGTAAACTGTAAACTGTATATGCTGAAATGTGGGGTTGATTACTAAACTCACAACGAAGAAACTAGATGCAGACAGGCAGAATCATTTCACAAATGATTTCACGAATTTCTGTAATCTGAAAATTCTATCTTGGTTGAAAATGAGAGGATGACCCCTTCAGGAGAGGCCATGAAGGTCAAAGTTCAAGGGTCAGGGTCTCTCAGTGGAGACCAGGGACTCCTGTTACCGTGGAGACCCGTGATAGAGGATGAGTGATGGATTGCTGAGAAGCTGTCATCAGGATCTTCACATGACACCTGAAATTCCCTAGCAACTGCAACTCAGTCTGACTAGTCTACACTTACACAGATCCACTGCATATATGTGTGTGTGTGTGTGTGTGTGTGTGTGTGTGCCCCTTAACAAATTCTAAAGCCTGAAGCATGTTGTATTGGTGTGTATGGAGTACAGATGTGTGTGATGCATGTGTATTGTGCCGTGTGTGTGTGTGTTGTTATTGTTTTAGTGTGGGTGCGTCTGTCTATGAGTGTAGTAAATATCCTTGTCTTGTCTTAGTGGCTACTTAGGCTGTGTGTATATGTTTGATATATTAGTTTGCATGTGAATGGCTGTTCATTTGTGTGTGTGGAGAGAGAGAGAGAGAGGGAGAGAGGGTGTGTGTGTGTGTTGTGGGGGTGGGTCCAGTTGGCCAGTGTATTTTTGGCTGGTGGGCTGCTGTAATGCTGACAGAGCAGTGGCCTCCAAAAACAGCCCTGGGGGGGTGGAGAGAGAGAGTGGGAGAGGGAAAAAGAGAGAGAGAGAGAGAGAGGGAGTGTTAGGAGGGACAGAGAAAGGGAGAGGGAAGCAAAGGAGAGAAGGAAGAAAGGAACAAGAGAGGGAGAGCCTGAGAAAGAGAGGAGGGAGAACCTAAGGAGCAATCCAGAATGTCCACTAAAGGTGAGATCCAAGAACAAGGGCCCATAATTGTGTCTGTGTATGTGTTGTGTGTGTGTGTCTGTTTTTAAGTGTTCAGAAACCTGAGCCAGTGCTCTCCTTCCTGCTCTGTCGGTCTGATCCCCATAGAGGTAAGGGACTGGGCAGTCTGTTGTGAGGACTATCGGTGTGTCGTGTCGTGCGGATCATCAGCTGTGCGCTCGTCACACTAACGGGACTCGTTTTCGGTGAGGATTTGGGTGGTGGCCCTCAGCCAGGGTCTCATTGTTCTCCATAACTGCTTTCATTGTGGGTGGAGGCCCAGTGTTCCGTTCTGTAGGCTGGCTCTGGGAGGTGTTGGGTTTGTTTACCAAGAACGGGTTCTGACGTTGCTATGTTTGGTATGACTGAGCAAAAGCACTGAATGAATGGAGTGATCAGACAAGGGTGAAGAGACGTGAATTTGATTTGGTGTTTGGTTTCAGCTTTCTGATCTTGAATATTGCTCTGATTAGATTAGTCTGCACTGAACAACTTTGAAAGCTCTGGAGTTTTAGAATGTTTATTTAGCAGGATAGTAGCTTAATCCTCATTCAGAATATATGTCTCTACCTTTGCATTGTTATTGACTTGCATGTGTGTGCTTGAATGTGTATGTGTGAGAGTGTGTGAGAGAGTGTGTGTGTGTTTGTGTGGGTGTGTGTGCGTCTGTCAGCATTTGTGAGAGGCAGAGTGCTTGTGTTTGTGGAGTGGGAGTGGTCAAAGAGCGGTGGAGTGCCACTACTCGTTTCTGTTATTACTTTTAGAAGCAGTTGCCCCTGGGTAATTACTTTCCATCATATTAGAAGAGTGTTGAGCATCTCCAGATACTGTCATCTAAACTCAAGCTAGCATGCCTTGCTCTTATTAGCCCTGGTGTGCACAGTCCTGCACCTCCTTCTTTTCAATGCAGCCCTGATATAGACTCTTTCTTTTGACTATTAGCGTAATAAGCTAGCTGTTTCTATAGGGTTTACGTTTTAACATTCCATATGGCTGTTTGATATGATTGATGTGTAAACATAAACAGAACTATTTTGGGATCTAAATGGCACATTGTGTTTGTTTTATACCACGGATACGGTCCACAGACAGAGCTTCTGCTTGTCATCTGGGAGGATTCCTCAGAGCTGAGTGCTCTGGCTAATGAGCTCTAACCTCTGGAGAGATGGAGGCCAAATGTCTGTGTCACAAATGCCTTACCTCATTGTGTTCACCACCACCACACAAACCCATAATGGGACACTGGATTTCCACCATCCTGTGACCGTGAGTGCACCGCAGCCCGCGGCCTCAGGGCCGTGTTCAGTACAGTGCATTGGTGGCTATAGATAGCGGGCAGCAGAGGAGCGCTCATTCTCCACACCTGTTGGGAGAGTAGAATAGGGGACGCTCCTTGCCAAGCTTATGTCATCTTTCAGCTCCAGCTACAGTATAAATAGACCACCTGCTGCTGGTCTTTCCCTTCAGTGACGATGGCAGGTTGTGGCAGCAATGGGCAGGCGGGTGGGTGGTCAGCAGTGGGCATCGATCAGAGCTGATGTCATGGACATGTGGATGGATGGATGGGGGCGTGTGTTGGCTGGTGTCACCGATATTGTGATTGGTGAAATGGATTGTATGCGTCTGTGTGTGTGTGTGTGTGTGGGGGGGGGGGGGTTGAGTGGTGCGCTTGGAATGCATGAAAGTGTGTGTGTAGTGTAGAGTGTGTGTGTGTGTGTGTGGCTGTGGTTGTTTATGTGTGTATGTGTGTGTGATTGCTGTGCTACAGACCCAGAGGTGGACAGCAGCAGGAAAGAGATGCGTGAGGTGTGTGAATGCAACCTGACAGGTGAGCCGCTGTTGCCAAGGCCAAACACAGTGGAGCTCAGTCAGAGTAGGAACTACACAGCCCACAATGCAAAACAACTCACAGTCTCCGAGAAGGATCCTCGCTGTGTTTGGAAGCTTTGATGTTTAATGACCATAGTAATACACAGTGACAACATTTGCAAATTATAATTTCGACATGACAAAACAACAGCTGTTGCACAGTAACTCTCTCTCTGGAAACTCACTATGAGACCCTTGCTACCAGAAACTATGGCTTTGTTCAGGCTTACTGAAGTCAGCTGCGACAGGAATGGATTGGATATTTAGTCAAAGGTCAGGGGAAAACTAGAGAAGCACTTTTTTTATTATTCTCCTCCCCAGTCCACTTCCATAATGGGGCTGTGACATGAGGGAATGATTAGGAGTGCTAACGCTCATGGCTGGACCAAACAGGACCGCTAATGCGGGCGGTCTGCAATGCCGATCGGATTTCTCTTACTGCACTCTCACACTAGAGTGGAGAGATGAGTACCCTGTGTGTGTGTTAGAGAGAGAGAGAGACAGAGAGAGAGAGAAAGAGAAAGAGAGTTAGAGAGAGATACAACCAAAGCTTGTTATTAGGGTTGTTTGTGAGGGTGTGTCGACATCGGCTTTAACTATTGACTCCACCAACTGTTTTCAGTTTGTTTTACCTTACTGCACCATATCTATAGTATAATTCACAATGCATTGCCCTCATTTAGGCTGCATATCTATATACTATATACATATCTATATACTATATCAAGTCTGTCCTTATGTTAGTGACCTGTCCTTTTCTTCTGTTCATTATAGATTTTTTTCCTGATGTATACTTCATCTGGATAGGCACTATCCCCACAGTATCACAGTATCTGCACAGACGCCATGTTGGATTTGCCTTCTCTGGCTCTTGTGTTATCAGTGTGTAAGGTAGGGGGGTGTAAGTGGAAGGATGGCGCCAGAAGGAGAAAGCTAGAGATACAGAAAGAGAGAGGGAGTGAAGGAAGAGGAAAAGAGAGGGAGGGAGGGAGGAAAAGAGAGGGAGAGGGAGAGGGGGGCTGAAGCCTGTCAGCAGGTGCTTTAAGAGCCTCCGTTTAAATGTTGAATTCCTCCCATCTCTTCTGTGATCTCCTCTCCTCTTCACTCTTGCCCCTTCCTGCACCCTATATTTAGCTGAAACAGCTCCCTGAGCTAGTCTAACGCCTCCTATTCACTGGACACTGCTCTCTGTCTCTACTGCCTCTGTCTTTCTAGACTGCTCCTCTCTATTTACTGGGTCTACCTTTCTTAACTAGGTCTATCTTTCTTTATTGGTTCTATCTGAAGAGATGCATTTACATGCATGAAACCTCCAAGTCCATTGTCAAAAATGAAATTGTTTTTATATGTGGATTTATTTTGTTTATAATTTACAAGCAATTTCTATCAAACTGCAATTTGAATGTTGTCATCAAGTAAAAACAAATTAAGCCAAAACAATCCAAGTGGAGTTGAACTGATAGTAAAGTTTATCAAAATTATATAAATTTATTTCTGTAAATTCATCGCAAATGGACTTGGAGAGTTTTGCATCTGAACTCCTCATCTTTGCTTACTGCTTCCGTCTTTGGCTCAGTTTCAGTATCCTCCTAATAACTAAGCCCTGAACTCTCAAAGACTTCATTGACATGAATTGATTTGATGATTGGCTAACTCATGTCAGTTAAGTCTTGGAGGGGGGCATTGAGATTCTCCCCATCACTGCTGGTTCTCTGGTCCCTCACTTCCTCTGTTCAGCCAGTCAGTCACTGTTTGACCTTTGCTCTGCCTCATCTGGCGCTGTTGAATTCTCTTCTCAGACTTCCTCTACATCCCGTTGTTTTTTTTTTCCTTTCCCTTGGTTTCCTCTCTTTGCCTCAGCACTTCACTGTCCTACATCATGTTGTAAACAGTGTGTGTGGCTTTGGGGTGTGGCTATGTGCGTATCGCTGTGTGTGTGTGTGTGTGTGTGTGTGTGTGTGAGTGTGTGGGTGTGCGCCTTTGGCCTTTCTTAGGGCTATTTCAGTGTAAGACTAATGACTGATTATGTTAGGCCTTGACTGAAGAAGTGCAGCCTATTATTCCCTACCACTAAACAGAGACAGACAGACACACGCACACACACACACACTCAACACACGCACACACAATCACATTCCCTCTTTCTCTCTTTACCTCACACTATCACACTCTCACACTCTCACACACACACATACTTACACCCACGCGTACACACAGAGCTGTGCTTGAACTGTGCTGACATGTTTAGTACACTGACTCATCTTATTTGATTCATCTCCTCTATCTGTCTACACTTGAATCCTCCTGTCCTCCTTAATTCTCTCACTCAACTCTCATTCTTCTCAGCCTTCCTTTTACGGCTCTGTCTCTCCTTTCTTCTGTTCCCTCTATTCTTTTGGCTTCCCCCCTTTTCTGTGCCATTAGTCAGTCCTTCTCTTCTCTTCTTTTCTCTTCTCTTCTTTTCTCCTCTCTTCCTCTCTCTCCCATGAAAAGTGATTAACCCCAAGGCTTAGGCAGGATATTTGCCAGACACACATAACACACACAATCATATTTCAGCAGATTTGTGCAGGTGCTACAAAGAGGTGATGGTGTGTTTTGTGTTTCTGTGCTGTGGCTGGTGGAGAGCTTCTTCTTTACACTCTGTGGTGTTGAGTTTCATTCAGAGGTTGTAGTAAATGAATTCAGTTAAACAGGCTAATTGCTCATGTGAATTAAGGACAGGTCTTGTTCAACACGCTAGGCTAATATGTATTGTTTTTGTACAAAAAGTTTTTAATAGTTTTTCATAATTTCTCTTTTTCTCTCTCCCTCCATTCTTCTTTCATTCACACATTCCTTCTCTCTCCCTCTTCTGCCCCACACACTCTCATTCTTCTTCTATCTCTCTGTATTTCCTTCTCTATATCCCCCCCATTATTTTTCTCTCCCCTGTCTTTTCTCTCCTTCTCTGCCCTTTCCCTCTCCTCTATTTCTCTTTTTCTAACTTGGCCTCTCATCTATTTTTCTCTCCCCCTCTCTCTTCTCGCCCTATTTCTCTGTCTCCATCACCCTTCTTCTCCCCTTATCTATTTTTCTCTCCTCTTTTTTTCTCTATCTCTCTCTCTCTTTCTCCATCTATCTTCCTCCACAACTCTATCTGCCTCTCTGTTACTGTGCCCCCCCTTCCCCTCCTCCTGTGCTGTGTTCAGCAATGGACCTGATCTACTGGAAGGACACGGAGCGGACGGGGATGGTGCTGACGGGGATCGTGGTGGTGCTGCTCTCCCTGTTCCAGCTGAGCATCATCACAGTCATGTCCACCCTGTCCCTGGCCATCATGTGCTTCACCATCTCCGTGCGTATTTACTACCGTGTGCTGCAGGCCATCCAGTGGGCCGACGACTCCCACCCCTTCCAGTGAGTGTACACACATACATGCAGGTACATGGAGCGAGGGTGGCGCAGGTGGGAGAGGTGCCACTTGGCAACCGGAGGGTTGCAGGCTCGAGCCCTGCTCCGCCCGACCCCATCAAAGTGTCCTTAAGCAAGATATTAAACCCCAACTTGCTCCCAGTGAGCAGGTTGGCACCTTTCATGGCAGCCTCTGCCAACGGTGTGTGAATGGATGAAAGTGAGACAAACATTTTAAAGCACTTTGAGTGCTCATATAAGTAGAAAAGCGCTACATAAATGCATTCCATTTATGATTTACACACACGCACATACACACATGCACACACTCACACAAATTCAACCTCTCAACCTATCATTTCCTCTGCCTACTAATGATTGGCCAGCAGAACACTTTTCAGCCCTGTTCTTTTTCATCCCTGTTCCATTTGGTTCTTACAGTTCTGTGAAATAATTTTATGTGTATGTGCTTTTGGACATCCAATCTTATCCAATGGTTTAAAAGTTTTTATTGAGCCTTTTGTCCTCTGTATCCTTTATATATGTATGTATCGCTCATAAGTAGTGTTCCTCTAGTCAGTGTTTTGCATTTCTACCACATGTCCTCGCATGGTCCTGGTTTAATTTAAGAGGCATTTTAATTGGTTTAACACCAATCTCCTCACATCTATATTTACACTCTAAGAATATACTATATATAGTATTTTATCTTGTGCTCAATTTGTGTATGCTGTCTGCGTGTTTGTGTTCTTGTTTCTATATAGGAGTGAATATATGTGAGTTTATTTATCATTAACATTTGTCTGTGTAACAATATACAGTATGTTGCTTACACCATGTTGAGTGGGAGTTTGTGTGTGTGTGTGTGTGTGTGTGTGTGTGTGTGTGTGTGTGTGTTTATGTATCTAATGCCTCTACTTCCCGCTGTCTATCAGAAAATATCTGGATCTGGACATTACCCTGCATGGTGAGGAGGCTGATCGCTACATGCAAAAGGCCATTGTCTTGGCCTGCTCTGCAGTCGACTCCCTCAAGAGCCTTTTCTTTGTGGGCAGCCTCTTTGACTCTCTGAAGGTGAGCTCTTCATCTCTCCTCATCATATAGGATTGTAGTGACAGTTAGCATCACCATTAGCATTAGCAGTCTGACAGGATGTTTGGACGACCATCTTGTGGGGCATTAGGATCTCAACAATCAGAAATAGACCCTTGTGGATGTGAGCCATTTTTTTTCTCTTCAGACTCAATTGACAGACATGCTGTGACTGACTCATAACCCAGTCTTAATAATACCTCTGGGCTTTGAGTTGGACTCTGATGCCAGTCCAAAACATCCAGCAACAGCCCAAAACAATCAGGCCACGCTTGCCGAGGAACTTAGGGCTGTGTTGTGAAATATTGTGCAGTTGTATTTGTAGTGTTTCCCAATGCCCTCTGATCCTCAGGGGATCGTTTAATGCTGCCTTAAAGATGAAAGTGCCTCAGCAGCTCGTTTAAGTCTCCTCTGAATCAGTTTTGGGAGGGATGTTTTTCGCTGCTCCCTTTGGTTTGCCTTTGAGCTTAATGCATCATGAAAACAGCAGAGACAGCCATTACTGTGGTTGTCATTTGGCATTAATGGTTGGTTACATTCACCTCATGGCCTTATTTTCTTGTTTGTTGTATCTGTGTATCTGTGTGTGTGTGTGTGCGCGAGCGGGCACGTGTGTGTGTGTGTGTGTGTGTGTGCTCCTAACCTCAATGTTTTGGAGTAATTATACATCATGGATTCAAGACTCAAAAACTAAAATTGTGTCAGCGAGGTTGCAACGGCAGAATCACTCGCGGGGAAAAAACAAAAATAAAACACAGTGTTTCTCATTCCCCTTCCACACACTCCTGCCCCCACCCACCACCCCCTCCCCTCCATCTCTCCACTGGTCCACCCCTCCACCTCCACCCACACTCCTGCATCGTTATTACTCTACTGCAGCATCTGCGTTCTCTTCCGTCTATGGAACACTTCGTTTTATTTCACATCATTCTTCCTGTCTTTCTTCTTTCTCCCTTACTTCTCTCACTCTGTGGTTCTTTCTGTTGCTCTCTCACTCCCCCGCTGTCTCCCTACATCTGTCTTTTCATGAATCTGTGACACTGCTAATGCTCTCACACTTGCCTCATCTTTTCTCACTCTCTCTCTCTCCCATTCGTCTCTCTTTCTCTCTTTTTCCATTCTATCATTATCTGGTTTCATTCAATCTCTCTCTCTCTCTCTCTCTCTCTCTCAAACAGACTCTCTCTTTCTGTTTCCTTCTTTTTTCCCATTTTATCATTATCTGGTTTCAATTTCTCTCTTTCTCTCTTTCCTTCCCTCTCTCTCTCTCTCCCTCTCTCCCCTCGGCTCAGTCATGCAGCCTGTCCCCTCCCTTGCTACATGTGTGTAGGCTATAACATTTCTCTGGGTGTATTTCCAGGCATGTCCTGCCTATGTCAGCTGAGAGCACACTGCTGCTGCGTGGCGACACAGTAATACTATACGTTCAGAACATTTTGCACCCATCGCTGTGAGAAAATCACGTCGGCTACATTTTCATTCACATCATGATTACATAGGAATCATGATTTAGACTATCCAATAGAAATTCTATCCAATTAGTCATTAGTCTAGGCTTAACCTTATGGAGTTCCTAATGAGCTGATTCACCTTATAGAAAGCCAAGGTAGTTGCTGGCACCATTTGTGTGTTAGTTAAATACTTCTTGGCCTCATTCACAACATGATATTCAGGTCACAGACGCAAGTGACCCTTGGCAACCAGTCTTTGTTTTGCATCAAATGGTTTTGCATGGACTTACACTCGCAGTGCCAGTTTAACTAGGCTGATCAGTGCTCAGGGCCTATAGGCCATTCACAGAGCTTCACTGCAGGCAAATGATTTCATATGATGTACGTTTTATATTTCTGTTGACTCATGTTATCACTGCATGTATGTGCAAAGAGGCTTGGGAGGTAAACATTTCAACTGTGTGTGCGTGTGCGTGCGTGTTGCGTGTGTGTGTGCGTGTGTGTGTGTGCGTGTGTGTGTGTGACCCCTAAGCTGCCAGTGTGTTTGATGCAATCACAAGGGCTTTATTCCAGGATAAGGAGAACAAGATTTCTTACTGTACAGAGAGTCTGAACAAGCAAATAAACGAACAAGAGGGTATGCTGGTCTCAAAACAATAATGCTTTTACCTCTAGCTGTTGATAGCTGTTGTTCTCTGAGACTCTCTACGAAACAGCTAGAGAGTTACAGAGATTGCAAACCAACAAAATATACAGGCCTATACCAGGGTGTGTTTTAGGACACTTCCTTTGCAGGTCAAACAGACAAATTCACAATGACAAGATTCCCAAATTTAGAGAAATCACAAAAATACTTTTAAAATGAATGAAATAGATTATTAGAAGGAAGTCCTTGTTCTCTGCTTAGAGTAAGTGAGTGAATTCAAATGTCCTTTCTAAGCCTAAGATGTCTGAAGCAGCCAATCATAAACTCGATTCATGCCAGTTAAGTCTTTGAGAGTGCAGGTCCTGGCGCATAGGGGCAGCTTTGGTATTTAGCCTGTGAGCGAGTGAGCGAGCGGACCAGCGAGTGAGTGAGTGAATGAGTGAGTGAATGAGTGAGCGAGCGAGTGAGTGAGTTAGTGAGTGAGTGAGTGAGTGAGTGAGTGAGTGAGTGAAAGATCTTTGTTAAACGAGTGAGGACATAAATGAGTAAGTCAGCAAGTGAATGAACGAGTGCATGAGTTAAAGGTGATAAAGTACAGACAGTCACCCCTTTTTACCCACTGGGGTCTGAAGCACCTATTAGAGGCAACACCCCCCCTCCACCCGTCCCCAAAAGCTCAACCCTGACCTGAATGGCATGTAAGATGGATTGGGGAGGGGAGGGTGTAAGTGTCGTCACGGCACAGAATGGTTTGAGGGGGGGCGGGGGTTATGTCTCTTTCTCTCTCATCTGGAAGGGTGTAAGGGTGTCCAGTTTCAGCTTTGCAGCATCTGATACCCATAGCTTGGGTGTCAAGAGAGGGGAAGAACTAAAGCCATCACGAACTATAACCAGGAACTATTCCTGGGCTATATGTTCTATGAACTATACCCAGGAACAATCCCAGAGCTATATGTTCTATGAACAATACCCATGAACTGGCTATCACAATCGTATACATAAAAAACTCATTTTTACCCTATCTCTGTAAAAAAAAAAAGTAGTGAAAAGATATCACTTTCTTTTTTGGTTACTTCTAAAACATTGGACTGTATGGCAGATTAGTGCATAGAGAGCAATTAAATCAGGCATTTTGCTGTGAGGTTCTATGTAGAATGTTGTAGCTTTTTTGCGTTGTCTTTTCTGTCTCATGGTTTCATCAACTATGAAGCAGATACTGCATTTAGGCATACTGTGCTAGACATCTGTTAGGTAGAACACCCCATCCACACACTCACACTCACACACACACACACATACACACACACAAACACAGACACACACACACACACACACACTGCACATACTGTGAGACTGTGAGAAAACCCACTGTGATAGATTGCAGATTCTTTAGAGATTCCATTACACGATGTGCTAACTTAAATAGTGTTTATGGTTGGTCAGTTTAATATTACAGCTTTATGTTTGCTCAGTCAGCCTCTTTGTTGTTTTGTTTTATTTGTGTTTGTTTGTTTTGTTTGATCCCTGCAATGTCTCTAGTTCCTGTTGCTGATGTACCTGATGACGTTCCTTGGAAACCTGTGCAATGGCCTCACCCTTCTCATCATTGGTAAGAACCTCAGAGTTAAGCACTGATAGACGTGCTGTGTCTTTATCCCTGTGTTATGATGTCATAACAGAGAAAAATTCCTTACATTATCCCTTTTGAAGGTTCCTCAACATTTTTTCGTCTAGGGTTATTGAATAGCCTGGCCTTGCCTTCCTAGCACTTCTGCTTGATTATCATTGCCTTACAGTACTGATCCCATTCAGCTTCTTGTCTCAGGACGCATTTTAACCTGTCCAATCAGTGAACAGAGGGAGATGTGAATGCAGAGCTAGAATATTACCAGTCAAGGCAAGCTATCAGTCAGGGGCTGATCCAATCTTTTTAAACTTAAACACCTCAAGCAAGCAATCGAATCTCACTAGCAAATGTCCAGACCCTCTGTACGAAACAAAAATGTAGAACGAGGGTTTGGTTTTATTACCAGGCTAATTACTGAAGTATTGAGTATAGAAATTCAAATTATAGTTCACATGTATGCCTACTGTTAAGTCTGTGTTTGTTGCACTTAGACTGTAGTTGGTCAAGTAAATAAACTTGACCACAGCTATTTCTGTTGTGTTCTATATATGTGGCTCTGCTTCTTTTGTGTGCCTCTATTTCTGTCCAGTTCCTGAGTATGTCCTTGTGTGACTATGGTCTTCATGTGGTGTCAAAAACACAGTCACAACCATTAAGATGTTTTTCATTTCCATTCGTTTTTTTTTTAGTTCTCGTAAAGTGTTAAATGGTGTTTCATTCTTCACCCACAACATAAGAATAAAGAGAACTGCTCTTATAGAAGTATCTTTAAAATGGTTTTGTAGGTACTTAAAAACATTCACTTTCTCAATCTAATACTCTAAACTGTTTGACATAATAACTTTGTAAACACACATACACACACACACACACACACACACACACACACACACAGAGAGCCCTGTCTAACACACCTTTGTCTTTCTCTCGTCTCTCTGCAGGAGTCATCGCTGTGTTCTCTCTTCCTCTCTTCTACAAGCAGCACCAGGTGAGACACAGGAGAACACAGCACAGATACAGTCTGCAGAATCACCCAGCACATAATATTATAGCTCATCACTGAGAGCAGCTCACATACTGGACTGCATCTGGGCCAGCTCCATGCCAGATGGGCACCAAAACCAGGACTAGATGTGGAATAGAACCAGACTAGATCAGAATCAGATTAGAGCTGATCCAAATTCATGTTTCATTCATTCATGCTTGTCCATGCTAAAGAAACTCAGAGCTCAGAGTAGTACAACACATAAATTATCTCTGACTAATGCAGCATATGCGTCTAAGGCTTTTATAGGCACCGATTAGTCTAAACTAGCATGAGTAAGCATGTCTTTAATTCACACACACTCACACACACACTCACACACACACACACACACACACACACACACACACACACACACACACACACACAAGCACACACACACACACAGAGGCTACTCTGAGGTCCAGAGGATTATGGCTAAACCAGCTCTGTGATTGAGGTGCACTGCTGACTGCCTGAATGAACTTGGGACTGCGGCTTATCAGGCTTCTGTTGCTATTTCAGGACAAGGTGGACAGCGTCATTGCAGGACTGTATGCAAACGTCGATAATGTCAAAGACTTGTGAGTATGCTGCCCCCATGTGGCAGAACTGCACATCACATGTAGAACTGCATCAGTCTTGGTGCAAGTCGTCTCAGATAGTTAAATCTATAGTTTAACTTAGTTTAAGCTTCTATAGATAGTTAAATTTGCTTTGATTTGTTTGTTTTGTTTTATTTAGTGTAGTAGAGTATCTATTTGATTGTCCTGGTAACATATGCTGCTGTGTCCTGTGTAGCTTTCAACGATTGGCCCAGGGCGGCGGACCTCCTGCAGACCCCACACCTGGTGGCGCCAAACCCAAAGCCAAGTGAGAGATATGACCCAGAACAGGAGGAGGAGCCAGGGAGGAGATGGGCGGAGCTACAGGCTGTCACTCAGATGTCTTAACCAGCAGTCTGTGCTCGGAGCCCCTGCATCACAGAGAAAGATGGAGGCGGAGGTTGTGATGCGGGGGCGGGGTTAAAGTTTTGGGGGGATGAGGGAGGGACGAACGGTTCTGAGAATGGGAGAATCTGACTGGAGGGGACAGTCAGAGGTTTTGGGGTGGGGTTTGGCGTGAGGGCGGATGTCGGACGTAGCAGGTGAATCAACAGATCAGCAGCTTGTGTCCAAACTGTCCATTTTAAAGTATGTTTCAGAGAAGGACTCACAATGGTCAGGTACTGCTGTCAACACAAGTAATACAAGAAAAGAAAACAAATAAACAAACAAAAAGACTAAAATGACCTCCAAAAGTGACAAACCCCTCTTATGTAGAGATCAGGGTTTCTGAAAGCCAAACTAAAAGAAGCTCCACACCACAGAGTTTTGACTAAAGCATTGCGCAGAGAGATAGAGAGAAAGAGAGAGAGAGAGAGAGAGAGAGAAAGTGACAGAGGTCATTTATTTGTTGAGAGAGGCAAATGGAGGGGTCGTGAGTCCAGCGATTCTGCCCTCTGCGTCTCTGTCCCTGGCTGAAGATCAGACACTCTCTGAATCGGACCACTGGTGGCTCTGCCAACCACCAACAACAGCAGCCAGCAGCAGCAGCATGATAATGTTTTGATGTCAAAAGGGAGTGTGTGTGTGTGTGTGTGTGTGTGTGTGCGCGTGCGTGCACGTGTGTGCATATGTGTGTGTGTGTGTGTGTGTGTGAGTGTGTTTGTGTGTGTAAGACAATGAATTGCAACCCACCAGACCTGCTACCTGAAAACTATTAAAAACCACATTCTATTTTTCTTTTTCTTCATCCTTTTTTCTGACACACACACACACACACACACACACACACACACACACACAAACAAACTTTTTTTCCTTGTTCCCCACACACAAACACAGAGAAGTAGTAGTTTCTGGGTACATAAGTGCACAGGCACTGAGGAGATACTTGAAATAAAATCACACAGTTTCATACTAAAACCAGGAAAGTCTGTTATTGTGAATGCAAGGCTTGTTATTTACAAGTGACCTTCTGCTTGTGTCTCATGTTACTGAATGATGATTTATATCTAAAATGGTAACAAGCATGTCCAGCAACACGTACCCAAGTCTTATGATTTCCAGTTGTCATCCTTTCATTTCATGAAGTCAAATATCTTTTGGATGTTAACGTGAAGTTATTTTTGTGGTCATTACTGCAGTATATTTCTACCACAGTCACATGTATCGTTGCCTTATTGGTATGGTGGCTAACAATCTGAGTGATTTTGACTTGGTGAACGGCCCTCTGTTAAAAGAATCTCATCCCATCCACTCCTGAAGTCAACCTGTTCATTCATCCATGGCCTGCAGTCAGGGGTGAAAGTAGTGTCATATTTTTGCTCTTGCCATGCAGTAGAAATGTGCATGTGTAGTGGCACACACAGAAACATTTTCATCATACATACATCTATACTATTAGTGGAAGAGCACTTATCAAGGCCTGTTATCTGAACCGTTCCTGCTATGTGCTTTCTTTGAACCCCTATTGCCTTTCAACACTCCAGGATATGTTGATTATGATCGTGTTCCTTTTTTGTGGTAACATCTAAATAAGCCAGTGAGTTGGTATTATTTAAAAGTCGAAAAGATTGCGCAGTTTCATATGATATGCAGATGTTATCTGTATGTTGACAACTCCATGTGCAATTTAGCAGAGACAAATATGAATTTGAAATGTATAGTAACTAAGTAAAAATACTTCACTAAAGTACTTAGTATGTTTTGGGAGTATATATACTTTTATATGTAATTGTTAATGTAGTTGTTAAAAATCTACCAACTTCTACTTTTGCTTCACAACATTTCCTGAGTTCATTTCATACTTTTACTCCACTACATTTTTTACTGGCAGCATAGTTACAAGTATCAGATGAAATTGAATTTGGTGGTCGACTGAGTGATTCCAACAAAGTTTTGTGTGAAGCCGGCATATCATTGGACAAGTGCAGACAACAAATTCTCCATTAAACCTGCAGATGTGATGTAGGCACCATTTTTCATTCTGACTTTCATTTTCAGGCTTTTTAAATATTTTTAATATATATATATATTTTTTACTTTTTTTTAGCCTACTTGTCACTTTTACTTTTATTACTTAAGTACATGTAATTTCTTCTCATACTTAGGTACAGTAGATAGGAAGTACTTTTAGACCTACATGACTAACATGCTAGTGTGTGGCTTGAACTTCTACCAAAGTAATATTTTGGTAGGGTATCTGTACTTCTACCAAAGTAAAGTTTTGGTAGGGTATCTGTACTTCTACCAAAGTAATGTTTTGGTAGGGTATCTGTACTTCTACCACAGTGGGACTTTCAGGTACTTTATACAACACTGCCTGAACCCCAGGAATACATATACAGAACGTTATGTGTACAGAATCTTTGACAGATCTGATGACGTCCAGATAGGTCAGGACTACACTGGAGGAAAGCATAGACAAAAAGGTAGCGAGATAAAAGGCATTTAGGCAGGAGTCTAACATTCATTAGGCTACACTCAGATATCAGATCTGATTTTCCTTGGCGGTATGCACCACCTCGGAATCTTTTAAGGGTGCAGAGCACCGGAGCATACCGGCCTACTTTCACTCCTGCCTGCAGTACATCTGGACCACACACATGCCTGCAGACTCCATGACTGCCCTAAGCTGATAGAAGGCTATCCACTGACCATAGTGTTTACAGCATGAACTAAATCTATTCTGTGACATTGAGCTCATTTTGCTGACCCACCAGTGTTTGTACTTGACATCTGCTCTTGGTATTAATTCAGCAGAATGTTAACAGTTAAATTATTATGTTAAATGAAATTAAAAAGTTAAAGGTAAGATATTTAAGTAATGAATTAAATTAGGGCCCTCTGCATTATTGATACACTTGAATACTATCAGACTCATAGCCTCAGTTGTTTATCAATGGGACTGCAGGAAACTCAAGCTGGGGCAGCAGCTTAACCTCTGAGAGCTCAGGCCAAGGAATGTAGCTGATGGAGCTCTCAAGTGTTCAGGTGTCCATTCATCTCACACGTGTCATTATTCATTGATGGTGGCCATCCCATACACACACACCACACCTATGTACAGAGACACACACACACACACACACACACACAGACTACACACAAGTGTTGACACATATTGCTACACACACGACAGACAAGTACAGGCACACACACAAGACTGCACATACACTCATAGCCACCACCACTACTGATACGATCAGGAACTTTCACGCCTTGAGGATCTCAAGGTGCCTGTTGGGTAATCAATCTGGGAGCAGGTGCCCTCCCCCTGGCGTGAGCTTCCTGACTGTGAGGGAGGTGATTTAGTACACAGCCCATGACCCCTGATGGCTGAGCTGAATGCCACTGTGCAGAGGACGAGCTGGAGGACTGCAGAGCTATTTTGCCCACAGATCACTGATCCTCTTGAGCCATGCTCTCACACTGCAAAACCTATGCATACACAATATACAATGTGGAGGCACACCACTGCATATAACTTAGTATTAATGGATCCATGTTAATGGAATGTGAGTGTCCTCCCACTGCTTTATGTTAGCAGTGTAAGCCTCATAATACATTTATTTATTTATTTGTTTGTTTGTTTGTTTGTATGTTTATTTGACAGAGCCATGCAGCATTCATAGACAGCATGCATAACATAAAGTTTACAGTTAATGCTAATTTTCCATCTCTCCATCTGCACTATTTGAATTTTTCCATCTCTTAGTGTGTTTGGGGGTAAAATAATCTATCTATCTATCTATCTATCTATCTATCTATCTGTCTGTCTGTCTGTCTGTCTGTCTGTCTGTCTGTCTGTCTGTCGGTCTGTCTGCCTGCCTGCCTGCCTGCCTGCCTGTCTGTCTATCTATCTATCTATCTTTTGATTTGCTGCCTGAGCTGCTTGCCCTCACTGCCTTCCCCTCACTGCCTCCAGTTGCTGCTAGATGCCTTACCATTTCTGAGTCGCATAGCAGTGCAAGGGTGAGCTGCTTTGCCTTAATGTCTTCATGGCTCATTGGTCTTCAGAACATGCAGAGTTTAATTGGATTTTCTATGCAGGCTTTAAGTTATGTGGGAGAGTATGTGTGGATACTTTACCAACAGCAGGACAAGAGTTTGGAGCCTTGTAAAAAGTCAAATTATATCCTCAGATGTCCTCACTGTTTTCTCTCCAGTGACTCTGTGACAATCTATTTTTCTTTCCTCTCATCATTTAACAACGTATAGTTTGTGAGAGTGCCAGAGTGTCAGCAGACCTGAACCTTTTTAGTAAATCCATTGGAGGAGCTAATGTCATGTGATTTATGGTGTGCAAATCAGTTGCAGAACTAGGGAGCCTACACTGCTGAACATCTATCAGACCTGGGCCAGTCCTGGCCTGCAGTTATCTATGCACTAACTCTCCAAGAAGACCGAAACTCCACAGAGTATTATGTTTTGTACTGAGCATCTGAGTTTGAGATGTGAAGTTTGCCTCTAATATGACTGTTGTTGATATAGAGGACTGCCTCAGAGTCGATAGGCCGCAGGCAAAACTACCTGTGTGGGAAATGCTCCAAGGCAGCCACAAGTTGTTTGATTGTTTTTAAGACTGATTTGTGAGGGAGGGAGGGATGAACAGGCCTCCTTACTTCATACACTCTTTTCAGTTGTTACAGCCTGAGAAATCACCACTTTTGTATATCCACTGAAAACGCAATTCAAACCTTTAATCTTGCAATAATAAAGGTATGAACGACCCCTGGATGGCCTCTCTTTTCTGTGCCTGAGGTGCCAATATCAGCCAGAGGGAGGCGACAGTGCCACACGGTCAAAGTCCTAGGGGTTCAAATTGTATGGATCAGGGACTCAATTAAACTTTAACACCTTAAATTCATAGCTATTGTTATGAAGTCTTTTTCATCCGTCAGTAGTACAAACCTAATATGCAGACCGTATTAGCGAGTCAGTTGACCAAGAGTGAGTATCATTCTCACGGTAAAAAGTGGATTATAGACTACTTCTGCCTCTACTGCCAAAGGGATAAGTCTGAACACGCCTAGTAAACTGCAAGAGAATAAAAACCCGTTTGTTTATAATGACGCATAGATGCGTTGGTGCGCCTTTGACAGGGCGCTGAAGTTGCACCATTTGTTTCATGCGAAAGACTTTAATCTCTGGTGGAGCAACTCGTTTAACGCAATAATCGTGAGTTTCATTCCCACGGGACAGACTCTCGATGGATATTCCGTGGGAACTCTCCCTTAGGGTCTACCCACAAGCAAATTTGAATAAACATCACACATGCAGCCATCATACTCTGTTTGTCATTAGTCATAGGCCCATGACCATGAACCTTTAGATTGATTGACAATAGATTGATGAAATTGACATATTGACAACATATTTGACCCACATACAGGCAGACCTAGACCTAATATTACTTTTTTATATTATAAATGTTTTAGATATTGTTTCTTTACATAACCTAAAAAACTAGAGCTTGGCATAGGTAGGCCTATGTTACTGTAATATGCCAGGCCTACTCTTAATAAATTATTCCTTCGTGTAAATCTGTTATTAATCACCAGGAAATTAGCTTACATTTTGTCGACTTCATGGATTGTAAATAAAAAGTTAGTGCGACCCCATAATAAAACCTTGCAGAAATGCATATGGGTGTGACAGGGTGTCCAAGCGCACTCGTTTTCAAACGCTGTTGCGAAAGGGGAGGGGATAGGCAAATGAAGGCTGGGTTTAAACAGTTTTCCGTTCAGCCAGCGGGATAACCGCTCACAAGTCACTTCACCCTGTTCCCAATGCCAGACAGTGCGAACGTAACCCCTCGCGTGGACGGACCCTTACCAGGACTGTATGGATTTCGCATTGTCTGCTGGCATTAACGTGAACGTCTCTTCTACTATGCAACTGAGTAATACGCGGTGAAAATTTAAAAAGCGTCAGTTTAAGCAGTCTTTGATGGTGGTTTACGCGAACACTCCGTTTGGAGTGCAGAGTAGGGCAAGAGCGACGTCCTTGTGCCATTAAATCCCGATGGACTACGGCAATTCCATGGCTCCTCCAGTACCGCCGCACAAACCCAAGCCTTCCCGACCGGCCGAGCCGCAGGAGCGGGTACTGAAATGTGTCCTCCTCGGTGATGGTGCGGTGGGCAAAACAAGTATGATCGTGAGCTACACGACTAATGGATATCCCACAAAATATGTCCCGACAGCCTTCGATGACTTCTCGGGTAAGTTTGGAAAGTTTTGCCATTTCAGCGTTTTCTCTACAGGTGCGCGATAAAGCAATAAACAGATGCCTCGTTTAAGCAATGAATAAGCAGACGAACGCGTCTGAGAGTCTCACTGGTCATTTACAGTACAGCGGCCACGCGCTTAAAGGTCATTTGGGCAAGTGCGTAATTTTTACCAACAATGAAGAAGACGCGAAACATACACCTTTCATCAACTTCAGCTAAACTCCTGATAAGATAGGTCCGATCATATATAACATCATATATCCGTGTTAAAAGTAGTTACGCCTTCATACTTTTTGTAAAAACGTTGTTAGTGTTTAGCTTTACAATTTTGCAGCCTATTTTTGAAGGGGGTTGTTTGATTTTTGCTAAACAGACTTTTTTCCATCGTGGAAATTACATGAAGTGGAAAAAAACTTTTACACACTTGTCCTTGCAGTCTTTGTCAGGGACTTTGCCTCACTCTTCAACATTGTCTCTCGGTCACTCTCTCTCTCTCTCTCACACGCACACGCACACACAGTTTCACAAGTGAATTATACCAAGTGCTTATGGCCCATTATGATCACGTCTGGCCCTCATGCAAACCCACCTGTTGCAAAATCTCTCGGCAGAGATTGTCTTACAAACCCTCTGTTGCCCTAACACACACAGACACTCTCACTCCTCTCTCCTCTCTCTCTCTCTCACTCACACACACACACACACAGTAAGTATTATATTCACAGAGGGATTGTGTTTTAGGGGGCCCACTGTGATGTCATGCTCCAGTCTCCATAACCCAAAGGAGAGCTAGACCTCTGCGCTAACACCCCACCACCACCACCATCTCCTTTCCTCAGTTATGCAATGGCACAGGTGGCACCCGACTAATGGGGATTAGAGACAGGGGGAGTGCTACACACATACACACAGATAGAGGTATAAAGATGGAAACACAATCTAACATTAACACATGTAAAGAGATGCCAGCTAACACTCACACGCACACACACACACACACACACACACACACACACACACACACACACACAACACACACACATAGTGAGAGACACAAACATACACGCACACACATTATTTTATACGAAGACATAGATACTCAGACACATAAGCGCACACACACACACTATGAGAGAGGAATAGATAGGGAGAAGGAGCTGACAGGATCAGAGGGGGCCTTCGTGTGATTTGGACTGAGAGAGGGAGAAAGAAAGAAAAGGGAGAGAGGGGGTTGCTGAGTAGCTCCAAAGTCCCAGTTAGCAGAGTACAAGGCAGTGCACAGCGCTGTGGACTTAGACCTGCTATACAGTCTCCACGTTGTGAGACATGTCTGAAAGCTTTTTTCTGTCTGTCTGTGTGTGTGCGTGTGTGTGTGTGTGTGTGTGTGTTTGAGAGTATATGAGAGTAAGAGGAAGGGAGAGAGAGAGACGGGGAGACGGTGAGATTTGTCCATAATTTCCTGTTTTTTTTGTTTTGTTTTGTTTTCCCAGACATGTGGCAGTCTGAGAGAGCTTGTTGTTTCTTCTCCGAGTGCAGTTAGTGGTTTGAGACCTGTAGTCAGCAGGCCCAGCGAGGCCTAAAAGAATGCTGTGGGATAAGGCTGTGTGTGTGTGTGTGTGTGTGTGTGTGTGTGTGTGTGTGTGTGTGTGTGTGTGTGTGTGTGTGATATTGCTGTCTTAGGCCTCAGACACGCTAGAGATTTAACAGCTGAGTGTTCATAGCTGTTGGGTCAGGCTGAAGTTTCCAAACAGATTTCAAAATATTTGCTCTCTTACAGCCTTGGATCTGTGTGTGTGTGTGTGTTTGTGGGTGGGTGTTTGTGTGTGTTAGGTGTCAGGTGGACAAGTGGAAGCAGGTGTGTGTCTAGTGCAGTGTTTTGTGTGGGCAGAAAATGTGACTCATTCTTTTTTTTTCTTTCTTTCTTTCTCTCTCTCTCTTTCTCTCTCTCTCTATCTCTCTCTCTATCTCTCACTCAACAGCCATTGTGCAGGTGGATGGAAGCCCCGTGCGCCTGCAGCTTTGTGACACAGCTGGTCAGGTGAGTTCTACACCACAAACAAACATATCAACAAATTAGCAAAAGCGATCAACCCTGCATATCTGCCGCCACACTGTCCTTACCCTCTGGCAGATGTGCATTCTTACCCCCAAACACACACACACACACACACACACACACACACACACACACACACAGACATGAGCATGGACACACACACACACACATATATAAGCTCACTCAAACATAAGTGCACACACACACACACACAGAACTGCTTCCAGCCCAGTTGTGTTGAAACGTGTTCAGTGAGAAACTGGGCCAGGTAACTCCTGCAGTGATCTGAAACAGTAACTAATGCTCTGGCTGCGTCCACGCGTGCGTCTGCTGGGATGGCCACGTTGCTTCCCTACAAACACACACAACACACACACACACACACACACACACACACACACACACAAAGATACGTGTTTGGCCCTAGCGTGTGCATCTGGCCATCTGTGGCTCTACACACACAAACACACACACACACACAGTAGAGCTTGGCTTGTCCCATTATGTGTCCTTGTTCTCTGCTCAAAAACTTTTGTGTCTCTACTGCAGGGGCCCAGGGTGTGTGTGTGTGTGTGTGTGTGTGTGTGTGTTTTCAATCAGAGGCTTGGTAGAAGTGAAGGATAGTAATTAAAATAGACAGGAGGTGACGTACACATTGTGTGGAAGCCACAAAAACTGTGGAGTGAAAGGGAAGGCAAAACCAGAGCAGTTGGTTGGTGTGCTTGGTCTCTCTCAGTCTTTCTTTCTTTCTTTCTTTCTTTCTTTCTTTCTTTCTTTCTTTCTTTCTTTCTTTCTTTCTTTCTTTCTTTTTCTTTCTTTCACAATATGTGCTGTGCAGGCATGTTTTTCCAAGTCTCTACCATGTTGCCAACTCTTTGATATGTTTTTGGGGCATATTGTGAAACATACATACACATCACATACGCATATAAATACACACACACACACACACATTCAGGCACACACATACAAGCACACACACGTGTGTGTTCTCTGCAGGGCGTAGAGCGTAACGTGTGCAATATCACACAGTGTGCCCTCTGTTAACCTCCTCCCCATTAAACAGTATGAACACTCCTTTGACTGTGCTGCCTTTGAAGGTAGTGCAGGTCAATTGGCAAACTCACACGCACACACACACACACACACACACACACACATATACACATATATACACACAGACACCACACACACACACACATAGACACCACACACACCCCCACACACAGACACCACACACACACACACACATATACACATATATACACACATACACACACACACACAAACACATATACACATATATACACACATACACACACACACACTCCTCCCACAGGGGGATGGCTGGGCTCACCTTCCATAACAGGGCGGGTAAAGGAGAGGAGTGTTATGGCTAAGCGCCCTCTAAGGTCTTTATCTGCAGAAGGAGAGATGAATGCCTGGATCTGCATCTGCCCTCTTAGCACACAACCAATAAATCCCCCCCTCTCACCTACACACAGACACACACACACACACACAGTAATACATAGACTAGCCAGGACAAACATGACCAGATAAGAAACTCTTTTCTGGGTTGGTGTATACTTTCATGTCAAGTGAAGAGAACAAGACAGAAGGAACTCACTGTGTGTGCCACTGTTTAACACGCTGTACGTCACACACACACACACACACACACACACACACACACAAACACACACACACATACAAACACGCATGCACACACACACACACAAACACACACACACACTCTTAAGAAACCGCAACAGATCAGCCCTTCAACTATTCATAAATTGAACGTGTGATTGTAAATTTTGTATGTGTGTGTGTGTGTGTGTGTGTGTTGTGCTGTGGCTATGTCATAGTGGGTGATTGGGAAATATGTGATTGTAATCCGTTATGCAAGGAGGCATTATCTGGAGCGCATAGAGTGGATGGGGAGGGTTATAGAGGAACTGCACAGAGACAGGAGAGGGAGAGAGAGAGAGGGGCAGGCAGAGAGAGAGACAGAGGGAGACACAGGCGTGAGGTAAGGATTGAGTACTGACATGCGACGGAAGTAAGATGACAGGATCTTCAGGGTAGGGATGTGTGAGAGTAAGGCAGACTGACAGACATTAGCTAAGGGTGGCGTAAGGCTTGGTCAACATATGGTCTTGACGCAGACGGTTGAGGCAGTATGCACAGGAGAATAGCATATAGACTTGTTCACTGTAAGGTATTGAAGTAGAGGATTGAGGCCAAATCACACAGGCCAATGGCACATACATAGTCTTGGTCATTGTAAGGTATTGCAGCTGAGGGTTGAGGCGGTATGCACAGGAGAGTAGCACACAGCACACTTGGTCACCCAGAGAGGAGAGCACAGAGGAAGATGAGCAAAGCCCAGGGCCATTTGATAGTGGCACAGACAGGGTTAAAGTTTGGTTTATTTGCACTGGGAGGCCCAATAGTCCTCCTTTCTTCTCCCTTTAATCCGCGCTGGAGGATTTAGAAAAGACTGCTGCTCGAGCAGTAACTGGGTGTGTGGTGTAAGCTTACCAGAACTGTGCATTAACTCAGGAGACAGAGAGAGGGGAGGGAGGGTGTAGCAGAACCGAAACTCATTTTCACGTAAACAGAAAAAGAAAGGGTCGACGGAACAGGTTCTAAGAGGAGTTTAGAGATCCGCTGTGCTGGAATGAGCTGCGCCTGTTTTATTCTCTCTGTTTAAAAATCTGAAATAAAACAGTCAAATTGTGACCTTCTCAGAATCCACCCCTGAGAATAAACACTAAACAGAAAGCGCAGTCAATCTAGTCTGTCCAGCTCCAGGAAACGAAATGGCATTTAATGAAACAAAATGGCAGATTCATTGTAATGAAACGTTTCTGCCACGTCCCTTCCCGAGTGAGTGACTCACCTGTGATTAATGGAATCATAAAAATCCCCTGAGGGAAAAGGGCAAAAGAAGTCAGCCTCTGACTGATGAGGTCATTCAGAGCAGAGCTGAAGTATATTAGCATAACACTCAATGAAGCCAATTTAAAGAACAAGCACTAATGGAGCCAGCAAGATGAACTGTGCATTAGTTGAGCAAGACAATAACAAAACAGAGTTTTTGGGCACTAATAGCTATTAATACATTTTAAAGGTATTGTAATGTTGAATAATCCCCCCCCCCCAATCTAACAATATGTATTTTATGGGTGTATTAAAATTTCAGTATTGGCAGAATGAGATTTTAATAGGGTTTCATAAACAAATGTGTTAAACCTTTCTTTCTCTCTCTCTTTTTTTCCCATCTCCAGGAGGAGTTTGACAAGCTGCGTCACTTCTGCTATGCACGCACAGACGTGCTTCTGCTGTGCTTCAGCGTGGTGAGCCCGGCCTCTTTCCAGAACGTGTGGGAGAAGTGGCTGCCCGAGATCAACCGCCGGTGCCCACGCGTGCCCCTGCTCCTGGTTGGCACGCAGAGCGACCTGCGGCAGGACGTCAAAGTGCTCATCGAGCTGGCACGCCGGCGGGAGCGCCCGTCGAAGAGCACGAGGCTCGGGCCTTGGCGGCGAAGGCGGGCGCCGTAGCGTACGTGGAGTGCTCGGCGCTGACCCAGAAAAACCTCAAGGAGGTGTTCGACGGTGCCATCGCCGCGGGGTTGAGGCACGCAGAGCGACGAGCCAGACGGGAGAGGAAGGTGCGCAGCACGGCCGACAAGATGAAGATGCTCTCCAAGGCTTGGTGGAAGAAATATGTCTGCATACAGTAATGGGATGGAGGGAAGTGGAGAGAGATGGAGAGAGAGAGAGAGATGAAGAGAAAGAGGGATGAAGGTGGACAGAAAAACCTGAGCCTCCTCTCGGAAAAAACCATGCAAATGGCTTTTCAAGACTTTCTCTGTGTGTTATCCAGACAGAACTTTTCTAAGGGGAACCTTGAGGACTATTGGAAGTGGTTCCTATGGGTTAATAGTTTCCCAAAGGAACAGTATTGGGGAAGTTGAGAGAGAAAGGCATGTGATCTCCGATGGACTTATGGAACCATATGGACAGGAAATAGGAGCATGAAGAATGGTACACAATGGACTGATCCTGCCTCTGCCTCCGCCTCCTACCAAGCCCTTTTCTCTCTCCTGTCTGACCTCAGCAGACTGACTCTGGATCAGTGGATCGCGCATACACACATACATACACACACACACAAACACACACACTCTCACACACTGAATCACATATAAGACTTGATACAAAATCCAAATCAGGCTCCTGTCAATCAGTTTGCTGCGAAAAAGACTGTTTTACTGGACTTTTGAAAGAAAGAGCATCCACTTTTTCTCTCTTATTTTTCTCCTCCCAACAAATACTAATATTTTGTTTTGTATTTATCAATCTTTTAATGTCTTGTATGTCTGCCTATGTATGTAAGTATCTGTGTGTATGTGTGTGTGTGGCTCTCAAAAACAGACGATTCTCATGATCTAAGCTCAGGCTCCTAGCAGTCTTGACCAACATCCAGAAGAGCTGTGTTTATACTATCTCTCCAGACAAGGACCCCCTCACTGGCCAAAATGCACAGATGTATGTGTGTGTGTGTGCGCATGTGTGTGTGCGTGTGTGTGTGTGTGTGTGTGTGTAGAAGAGAGCAATATCCAGACCTCTTTGCTTGCCAAGGCAGGGGTGATTTCATCCTCTTGTCAAGTTTCCTTTTGAAACTTGAGGTCACAAAGCCACATCCTCCCCTCTCCCCTCTTGAGTGTGAGGAGTGTGTGTGTGTGTGTGTGTGTGTGTGTGTGTGTGTGTGTGTGTGTGTGTGTGTGTTTAGATTGCTGCAGCTGTTTCTGATGATGACCCCAACCACCCTCCAGGCAACCTCCTGGGCTGCTTCCAAAACAACCCTTGCTTGACTCATCGTCAGCAGCCATCCACACACACACACACACACATATATATACTTCTCACTCTGTTTGTCGTTATCTGTTCCAATCGGTCAATTAATTTACATTCTACAAAAACACAGTCTATCATCCTTTAATCTCTGATCTGTGCTAGTCTAGTGGAGAGAGAAAGTACTTAGTGGCTAAAAGCATCTGGCTGTGGTGAAGAGGGTGTATGTGGAACCACTGCAGCGTTCCTCTACTGCCCAGAACTAGAGTGAGTTCCTCTTAGAGTCATTTGGAATTCTGAAATGGAACAAAATGAACTTCTAAAGGTTACATTGACTGAAGTTAAACATCTGTGTTAGTTAAAAAAAAAAAAAGTTAAAATATTTTGTGCATGATATGGCTACTGGAACCTTTGAGTCATAATGGTCAAAGGTTGCTGATAGCCTTAAAGTGGGGTTGATCCACGTGGTCACCTTTACAAGGTCAGTTTCACAGCCACTGTTGTTATCACACACAACCCAAACACAGTCTCAAGCTGAGAACCATACAGTAACACAGGAACAAGTTAACATGCAGAACAGCAATTAGAAAGAAGAGTCAAAGGTACTAAGTGAGTATTTATTTCATGAAACGCTTAGATACAGTACAACGCTTGTTTCTGGTTGATTTACAATGTGTGAATGTTTTTCTCTCTGAGTTTTTGGTTTGGTTTTATTTAATGTACTTGTCCGTCTGAGTGGCTATCCACCCCCCCAGTCACCCCCCATCCCTCTGGTACCCCTGTGGGTGTGGACCTCACCCTGTCCATATTTGCTTCTCATTATTCAGAAGCCCAACTCCAGCCCAGACACCTGGCCTAGCCATGACTCAGGACCTGAACTCCGTCCACACTGAGATGTGTGTGTGTGTGTGTGTGTGTCTGCTTCTGTGTGTGTGAGAGAGAGAGAGCTTGTGCCTCTGGGAGTCATGTCTTGATCAGGGTAACTCTGTGTAGATTTGTAAATTGATATAACGCTATATTAGGGACTCGCGTCTGTCCTGCTTTGTTTTGTCCTCCTCTACACACACTCACTCAGGTGTCTGGTGTAGTGTGCGTCTGAAAGAGGGGGTGTTGCTGATGGCTATTGGCTATTTGTGTGGTGATAATCATACAAACAGCAACTGAAAAATAAAATGTGAAATATTAAAAACAACAACAGCTCTCCTGCCTTTCATTTGATATCAATGGATTGAGTTATTAATGAGGTTATTAACATGTTATATGTGTCTAACTATATTACATCTCTCTCTCTCTCTCTCTCTCTCTCTCTCTCTATATATATATATATATATATATATATATATATTAATAACATATGTGTAGATAGATGGCAGTTCTCCTCCTGGCTGTTCACGTTGCTCATACTGACTTTAGGGTTTAAGAGGCCAGGGTTGTAGAAAGTTAAGTACACTCACCAAATTACTTTATGAGCCTGTCTAAGACCCTCAATGTGTGTCATAAACTCACTCTGGTGTGTGTGTGTTTGTGTGTGTTTATCTCCTGGCTGAGGTGGATTTTGGGAAATAAACTGACTCTTCCCAGGCTCGGGAACATTTATGTGAGCAGGGGAGAGGTGGGGCACACCCTGAGGCGGGGAGCACACAGACAGTCACTGAGCCAATTAGCTTCACCTTAAGTGTTAGCATTAAATGTTTCAGGTTCAGGTTTAGTGTTACTATTGGTGTTCATCTTAAGCATTATTGTTAGCATACCATAGCATCAGCTTTATTGTTCGCATTTGATAGCTTTAGCATTATTGTTAGCATTAGTTAGCCACAACATTGTCTGCGTCTTTACTGTTAGCTTAGTTTTAATGTTATTTATACCTTTGGCACTGAAAGTGGGGAAAGTAAAGGCCAAACGGCCCTTTACTTTGGCCCTCTTACTCATTGTTGAGTGTTGCCTGATCCTCCAGCTAGAGACGGGTAAATTATTTTATAATAGTGTCCTTCTAGTGGTAATCATAGCTGCCTGGCTTCACAGTTCCACTGGGCTGAATTCTGGTAATAATATAGTAATGATGGCTGCCTGGTTACACAGTGGAGAGTTATGCTGTTGTGGTTTGTCTGGATAGCAGAGGTTTGAGGATGGAGAGATTGAGGACATTTACATTTATGCATTTAGCAGGCGCTTTTATCCAAAGCAACTTACATTTTGTCAGCTATCAGTTGTTTAGGGCCAGTCTCCCCTAGAGCAACTTAGGGTTAAGCGCCTTGCTCAGGGGCACAACGGTGGCAGCTGGGATTCGAACCCAGTTTTTCTTGCTACTTGTACGCTAGCCAGGTTCCTTAACCGCTACGTTACCACCGCTCACGCTGAGGACTGCAGAGTGAGTGGGGTGCTGACATCTGACTAAACCTTTTACAGGTATAGTGTGTGTGTGTGTGGTTGTTTACAGTGAACTTTATGGTAAGTAAAATATGATGTGTGTGTGGAAGGAAACACTATGATGGAAGCATATGCCAGTATGTGTATGTTGAATGGAATGGAAGAACCTCTGGTCTATGGAAGGGACACCCTGCTGTTTGTGTGTGTGTGTGTGTGTGTGTGTGTGTTGAGAACAGTGGTTATGCCACACTGGCAGTTATGGCTGGAGCCTAGTGTTTTGTCTCGCTTGGATAAGCACTTTCCAAGGGGAGACGCTCCCGTAGACTCGCCTGGCTCCTGACTATCCCATAATAATCAGTCTCTCTCCCAAGGCTGAGGGCTGCCATTGGCAACAGACCCGAAACAGCCCCTCTCTCTGAGCTGGCTAGCGCCTTGCGTGATGAACCATAAAAGATTCAGCAGCTGTGTGGTCCTTGGCCAGAGCTGACACAGGCACCATTTCCCAGATTTTACAATCCACGTTACCTAAGGGAGGTCAGGTCCACAGACCCTGGCCAGAGATCACCTCAGAGTTACGCAAGAGCCAGTCAACCACAGGCAGGCAGGCAGTCAGACATGCAAGCTTACTCAAGCATAGTCAAAAGACCCATATAGGCTAAGCAAGGCATTGAAATGTGACCTTGATCTCAAAGAACAAACCCTGACAAGGTTACTGACCCAC
>PYXC01000452.1:2380000-2387500 GCA_015244755.2 Tenualosa ilisha | reverse complement strand
CACACACAGACATGCACAGACACATATTCATCTTCATACACACACACACACATACATAGACATGCACAGACACATATACATCTACACACACAAACACACACACACACACACACACACACACACACACACACACACACACACACACACACACACACAAACCTCTGGTGCTGTATAGTGTTGAACACCAGTACACGCAGAGGGTGGATTCTATCCAGATGCTGCCTTGTTCTCTCTCTCTCTCTCTGACAATCTCGAGTATTGTTCTCCTTCGCTGCTGGCTGCCCCCTTAACTCTCTGGTCCTCTTTCCGCCCTCTGCAATCACTTGCTCCATCTGATTCCTCCTCCACTCATCCTACTCTTTCACTCATTCTCTCTCTCCTTCTCTTTTGCTCCCTCCTCCTTCTTTCCCTCTCTCTGACTTTTGGAATGGTTAAACAAAGCTCCTTCAAAAGTCTAAATCTTTCTCTCGTTTTCTTTCCATTACCCCACCCCCTAGCTCCCATCCCCCACATCTTATCCAAGAGTTTCTGTGTTTGAATGCCTGCACTCATTGTCAGTGGAAAGTTGTAGGAACAAATTCCTACTGTTACGCAACAAGTCAACACAAATCCATACCATTCATTGGCATTTCAGTTTCTCCATGAACTGACAGGGAAGATGGAGGAAGTGTTCTGCACAAAGATCGCATAGGACTGACTGCGAGTGAGTGTTCCGTGTGCAAACATTTCAGATTTTTTTCTCAGATTTTCGCCTTTTCTAATTGTAAAAATGTTGCATTATGTCCAGTATCCATTGTGGTGGTAGTTTAATGGAGCATTTACCCATTACATTTTTTCCCCCCAAATCTTCAAATTCAATTGTTAAAATATAGTTCATCATTGTTTGGCAAAATTGAATGCTGGACTGAAAAAAGAGACCCATAAGAGACCTGAACCACACTTGGGTCTTCTCTTATGTTTGGCAATTCATTGTTCTGGCCTGGTCTGTTGGTCTCCCCTGGGCCGGCCTTTTCTTTCAGCAAGGTGATTGATGCATTGACTGTATGCCCATGCAACACTATGTACACTTTACTCTGACAGGTGGGGAAATGGAACTCTGTTTGTTCCGTATTCCTGTACGTGTTTCGTATTACATCAGTCATTTTTGTTATCTAATCTTTGACTTGAGGAATGTGGGCCATGGTGCCAGAGGACATCACAGAAGAAACCACTGGTGCGTCACGAGTGGGGACTCTATAGAAATAAAATAGTTTTCCATGCAAAGCTGAGGGAGATGATGAATTGGCCTGATCTGCTTCTTAGAGGCTGCACACACGGGAACTGATTTTTAAAAATTGTTTTGGTCTCTCATCCACATACTGGTGCCCTGAAACAATATTTTTTAAATTCAGGTTCCACGGTGGAAAAATCTCCCAATGCCAGAGTGGCGTTACACACTACGATGTGGCAACGATGACCACATAGCTTCAGCTCCACCCCTAACCTGTGTGGCAACCATCCAAAAACACAGTGTCTGTCAGCCAGTTTGTCTTTTCCTACCTGTGATCATTTCCATAAATCTTTTCTGCAAGTATTGCCTATTTCCTGCTAGCATAGAAATGTAATGTTAGCTCTGTGAAACTTACTCTATCAAAAACTACACCAAGTAACTAGCATGCTCACAATCCGGCTTCACAAACATTCAACTTGAAAGTTTATTAAAAATAGCATGTTAGAAGAATGGACAATTCCAAATCAACCTTTTGGCTTAACTTCCAAGCTTTTGCTGTGAAAGTTCTCCATGTCAATTCTTTACCGACATTCTGACCACTACTCCGCAACACGCCACCTACTGTCCTGGCGTATGTATTACATTGTTTTCACACAGTGTTCTGTTCCCATCTGTACGTGAATATTTATTGATCCGATCTCTGTGTGAGCGCTGTCGTGTACTACATTGGAGGCTACACTAGATGTTTTAAGTCAAAGACATATCTGCTGTAACAGTTATCTTCCACTATAATCAGTGGAACTAGTTACATCAGACACGGCAGTGCTGCAAACATTCTAAATAAATAGACCAGTCTTTTCGATATTTATTATTTAGTATTTTTGATGCGACTTGACTTGAATGCTTGAATGCTTTTCTGTAGCCCTAGGGTTAGACCTCTGCCCTATTCTGTAGCTAGCAAAGGAGTAGACACACACACACACACACACACACACACACACACACACACACACACACACACACATGCAGAGGCACTCAGATCAGAATGATCTTTTCAGGAAGGAGTTGGAGGCCCCCAGCGAGTGAGAGTTCATAATTGTGCTCTAGAACTTTCCATTCAGACTGCTGAGATGGGGGCTCCTCAGTGGCTGCTGTTAGTGGCTGATCTCTTTCAGGGATTATTTTCTATTATCCTGTCTGTTCCCTCTCTCTTTCTCTCTCTTTTCTTTCAAATGAAGACCATGGGCCCTGCAGGTCACCAGAGGGGTCAGTTGAGGATAAGAGGGCACAAGAGCAGGAGAAAGGTGAGGGGGATGGGAGAGAGGTTCCAGAACTTCAGAATTTGAGACTTAATGGGAGAGAGAATGAGAGAGAGAGAGAGAGAGAGCTCTTTAGAAACTGTATTTCTATCATGTTATGTGTCATATTGCTATATATTTATGTATATATATAGTGCTTAGTATACATTTTCATAGTAGAATTTTTTTCTTGGTTTAGGCTGTCATGCCAGTGATACACAGGTTTATTTATATCAGGGAGACATTTCTTTACTATTTCAAATCCAGTAAAGAACATCTCTATGTGCAGACAACCAACTAGAGTTAATTCCCCAAAGTTCATTCCCAAAAGTTAGTTAAGTTAGTTAGTTACTGTTCCTCAGTTTTATGTTGAAAAGGTGTATTGCAAAAAAGGGAAAGGAACTTAGAGCAAAGGGAAGGAAAGAGAGAGAGAGAAAGACAAAGAAAGAGAGAGAGAGGAATTGAGTGGATGGATGTATTCATTTTGCAGGCCCCTAATTGCTCTCATTAGTTGGAGACTTCCTTGTTTGAGTAGGCTGCTGTGACCTTGGCTTTGAAATGTAGACTAACGACGTCTGGGGGGCCCACTGACCAACCAGCCTCTGTGTCTGTGTGTGTGAGTGTGCGTTTGCATGTGAATGAGTGTAAAACTGTGAGACAGAGAGTTGTGTGTGTGTGTGTGTGTGTGTGTGTGTCCATGTGTGGGCCGGCTGGGGGAGTGAGAGGAGAAGGGCTTTACAACAGCCCTCTTGACGTCAAACCGTAACAATGATAAAGTGCATGCACGTCACAGCTCTCCTGTGAGCAAGCACACGACACAGACTCCTCTCCCCCAAACACTGGAGCATAGCAACTCCGATGCAATAAACCCTCTCTCAGTCACACACACACATACACATACACATGCGCGCACGCACGCACACACACACACACACACACACACACACACACACACACACACACACACACACACACACTAAAGAAAACAAAGGAGTTTTCCTTGGCTTTATAAGCAAGTGCTTTTCTTATTAAAGGATTCATTTATCATCTTGTGTGTGATCTACTGAGAGCCTCCTAAGATTCCAGCTGACATGGAAGGTCATTTAGAGGTTTCACCTCTAAATCAGTTTATCTTTAGAAGAAACACTGATAGCATCTCAGCACACAAACTTAATATTTTCCTCTAAGATAACTTTTAACGGTTCAGCATCGCTGATAAAGTAACTTTTCTGCTATGGTTATCCTTTGGTGTGGTTCATATCTTAAATGCAATGTGGTTTCTGCATATGTGTGTGTGTGTGTGTGTGTGTAAGTGTGTATGCATGCATGCTTGAGTGTGTGTGTGTGTGCGCACGTGTGTGTGTGTGCGTGCCTGTGTGCATGTGTGTGCTTTTTGTGTGTGTGGGCAATGGGCGTGTGTGTGTGTGTGTGTGTGTGTGTGTTTGTGTGTGTGTGTGTGTGTGTGTGTGTGTGTAGGCAGTCCATTCCTCTCTATGTTAAGCACCTGTCCATGACAATCAGTTCCTGTGTCCTGTTTGCATACATCCAGAAAAGGGCCCCCTATAAGAGTGCTCCTGAACTGGCCCTCTCCTGGCTCACCTCTGGCCCTGATCTCACTTTGATCTGACTCTAATATCACTTTGATCTGATCCTGGAATGACTGTTACATGGCTCTAATCTGGCTCTGATCTGGCCCTGATCTGGCTCTGATTATATGCTGCTGGTTTGGGTTTGTTTTCAGCATGGTGCTGCTTTGGGTCTGTAAGGTACATGGTGCTGGTTTAGGTGTGTGTTGAACATGGTGTTGATGTAGGTGTGTGTTGTTTAAGTTGCTAGTTTGGGCATGCAGTGTACATGATTCTCTGAAGTATGTGGTGTTAGTTTGCAATGGATCTAACTAGGTGAGTGTGTGTGTGTGTGTGTGTGTGTGTGTGGTGTGTGTGTGTGTATAAAGTGCTGAATTGCAGTGTGTGGTTAGAGATATGAATCAGTGTTGCTAGTCTCATCTCCTCCAAACTTATGGGATCCCTCTGAGCTCTGCGACAGCATGGGGAATTCAGAGCAGTGGGTTGTGTTTGGAAACACACGGTTTGTCATCAAAACAAATAAACCATCCAGAAAACAGAGCTTGGACAAAGCTCCTACCTTGCCTCTCTGCTCCCCCCAACCCTGCATAACGGCCCAGCTAGCCTGTTGCGTCTCCTCAGGGTGACAAGCAGAAATAAAAGTCTAGATGAATGTGTGGGCTTCAGCCCTGTTTCCATGGCTGTGCTTCCAAATGTCAGCCATGAGTGTTTGGAAACTCTATCATGTACCCTTAAACAGTACAGCAGGCTTGCAGATTGAGTGTGTGTGTGTGTGTGTGTGTGTGTGTGTGTGCGGTGCCCATGTGTGTGTGTGTGTGTGTGTGTGTGTGTGTGTGTTACTGTGTGTGTGTGTGAGTGCGTGTGCATGTTCTGCGTATCTGCGTTTGTGTGTGTGTGTGTGTGTGTGTGTGTGTGTGTGTGTGTGTGTGTGTGTGTGTGCGTGCGTGCGTGAGAGAGAGAAAGAGAAAGAGAGAACAAACAGTGGAAAATCTAGCCCTCCCTCAGAGATATCCACACCTGATACTTCTTTTAATGCAAACGCACCAACCTTGGCCCAGCACACTGCCCTAGTGCATGTTTACAGAGACTGCAAACACTCACACACACACAGACAGACACAGACACACACACACAACACATATGCATGTCCACGTGTGTACACAAAAACAAATACCGACAAACACACACCAATTGGTGTACAGACATAAGAGAGGCACTATATATAGACGTACCTTTGCAGGCAGCTCAGTCTCCAGGTCTAAACCAGCTGATCTAACAATATTCACAGTATACACAGTCTCCAAACACACACTAGCCCTTTTCATTCACCGCATGGGGTTTTGTATACATGCTGACAGATTCAGCAAACACTTTGATTAAATATGAAAAGACTTGGCAATGGCTGTTTGTGCAACTTTGCACACTATGCTGTCAAGTCAGTCTCGGTGAATTATTACCTTAAAATATGAAGTTAATGGATTCTATGGACCTGTCTGTATTAATGTTGAAAACTATGCACCCATATGTTCAAAACTACAATATATGATATTTATCTGTCCTAATAGAATAATATAAGGAGCATATCCCCATCATCCCCATGGAGAATCTACATAAAGTACATAATTCATTTTTTGTGGATGACCCGTGGGCGTAGCCTTGGAGGATCTCTCCTTGGCCCTCGTAATACTGATTACTACTAACTTCAGACTAGGCCACTGAGGTCTCAATTTGGACTCGATTTGGAATCACAGGGACTTGACTCAAGCGTTTTGTTTTTAATTTAACTTATATAACTTATATTTATAATATTTTTATTTATAACATATTTTTTTAACATTAAAAAAAGACTTGGACTTCAATTGGACTCGAACACAGGGACATGAGGTGGACTTGGACTCAAGATTTTGTTACTTAGCTACAAAACTGCTGCATGCACTGGCACTGACAGAGGAACAGCCCCTTCTCTTAAACAGAGATCACACTGACCACTGGCACTGACAAAGGAACAGCCCCTTCTCTTAGACAGAGATCACACAGACCGCTGACACTGACTATGTTTTCATGTACTTGTTTACATGTACTGAATATGAGGCGTATCCCGGTTTTGATCATGCTCGGGACAAAGTGTTTACAAATCGGGTCCCTTAATATCCCTGTTTACATGATAAATACTAATATTCCGGTTACTGATTATAGTGTTCTTTGCGGTGTTCTCACCAAGGATTCTAAAGAGCACCACTTGATTGTCTTGGCGCTTCTTAGCATTCCATCTCGCCACCACACCACTCTCTAGTCAACTCGTAACTAAGTTGTGTGAAATGTCCTGTTCGGCGTTACATTCTGAGAGTTGTACCAAGGTCAATGCTCAGATCACTTGCTGCTAGTATAACGCCTCTGGTAGCAACCATTCCGCTCCTGAGCCATAACCAACAATGAAAAATGGGCCTCTTTCCGCTGGCTAGTGTGATTCCTGTCTTAGAAAGAGCCTCTGAAGATGCTCCCATTGTGAATGCACAAAGAGACAATGACCTGGCTATGTGGAAAAAAGGAAGAAAGAAGAAAGAGAGAAGGGTGGAAATAAGGAAGGGAATAAGGAACAGAGGTAGGGGGAAAGGAAGACAGACATTGTGTATTGTGTGTGTCTGTGTGTGTGTGTGTGCGTGTGTGTGTCTGTCTGGTAGTGAATAATGCTGTAACTATCAGTTATTAAATGTATTGCCAATTTAACTTTATTTCCTACTTTGAGTCATTTGTGAGAAAAAAGCAAAAGCTCTTTTCTGACAGTTAAGTGAGCGTCTTTGGAGTGCAATCAAAACAAGACATTTGTGAATGCTATTAGGCTTTGGGAAACACCAAACACTTCTGAATGTGAGCAAGAGACAAGCTGACTGACACAGAGAGAGAGGGAGAGAGGGGGCTGGGAGCATGTGCACAAGAGAGACAGAGAGAAAGAAAAAGAGAGAGAGAGAGAGAGAGAGAGACAGAGAGAGAGAATCAGATTGTCTTTTGCTTTTCTACCCTTGTCCATCTCATGTCTCCTCACACAGCTGGTGTTCATGCACCGAGACAAGCTAAGCCACACACACATGCACACACACACACACACACACACACACACACACACACACACACACACACACACACAAAATCTGAATGACAGCACAGGTGACCTGACCTCCAGGTGATCTGGTCAGATCATGACCCTGAGAGAAGATTACATCTGAGCTTGTGTGTGTGTGTGTGTGTGTGTGTGTGTGTGTGTGTGTGTGTGTGTGAGTGTGTGAAAAAAGAGGGAGTCTTTGTGTGTACCATTGTTTAGATGATACTTGTATTTCTGTGTTTGTCTGCATCTATGTTTGTGTGTGAGTGTGTGTGTGTGTGTGTGTGTGTGTGTGTGTGTGTGTGT
>PYXC01000452.1:2350000-2375000 GCA_015244755.2 Tenualosa ilisha | reverse complement strand
GTCTCAGCTCTCAGGCTAAGCTCCGGTGATTCAGCTGGCTTCCGCCCCTTAGTGAGCCATCTAGATGAATGACTTCCCATATTCTATGAATATTCTGTGCATTGCTTTTGCATTCTCACTAACATGTGCTTCTTACAGATTTAGTAGCAACATGAGCCGCAGCCAACATGCCGACCGTTATAAAGAGGCAAAGCTATCCCCCTCACCGATGGCCACGGCAGGTGTCTGCTGTGCCTGAGGCTCGACCAAACACAAGCCGCCCTATGCCTGCCAGGTGAGTGTCTGCACTGCTACATCATGGGACCGTCCAGGCTTCACTTCTGTGCCAGGTTGTGCAGACAACGTCCCAGAGTCCAAGTCCCAGACAACAAGCTATCCAAGAGGCTACAGGCCAGTTACCTAGCTCGCCTAGTCCCCCTGCTACCTAGAGGAGCACACCCAGCCATCCTCCTGTTTCCTTATTGAGCCTGTGGGAACTAGCACCAGACCCCCACCACTTGGCATGTGCTTCCATTCTCCCCCGAAGCTTCTGATGGAGAATGCCTCACCAACCAGGAGGACGACGGCAGCGCCTCACCCTCCTCCAAGCCCAGTGGGCACAAGGTCCCAAGGACGCTCCTAGCGACCAAGTTCCATGCAGTGGTTGAGCATGCGGCCAAGCCATCTAACATCCACTACCCAGTTGCTCTCCCCACCTCACGCTCCCGGCTGAATGGATGCTACTTCGACACTTGCAGAAGAAGAGCTTGGGCTGGCAAGACTCCCCCCTGTCAAAGACATGGTGGCATCCTATCCTACCTCACACCCTCGCCCGCGGCGTGGCAGGGTAAAGCGACTCTCCCCTCCCGGCCCTGTCGCACTTCAGCTGGGCTAATGGAGAAGACATACACCTGCAAGACACTGAGTACAGCGGCGCCCTTCCAGGTGCACCAAGTGGACCTCCTCCAGAGAATGGGCTCTGCGTTGACAGAGGAAGACGTGGACAACCTCCACAAAGCCACGGATTTTGCGGTTGATTAAGTTCAAGACCCTGGCAGAAGGGAAATCCTGGTGGCGATGCAGTGCCACCTCTGACTCACGCTTGCTAGCTTCCCAGACTGTGAACACATAGATGTTCCAAGATGGCAGCATAGTGAGGGGACTTGTCTTCGAAGGACTTTGACGGGTGTTTGATTGTTCAATGATGGGACACTGATTGGCCAACAGTACGTTTAAATAGGAACATTCCCTTAGTTCGAGGAGGGGTGCAGGTCAACAGCACAGACAAGGACTTGGACACTGGGACCATGTAGAGAAAGGCCGGTTGTTTGCATGGTTGTGTGTTTTTGTTGCTCTCTTCCTTTCTCTCTCCTTTCCCGAGTGTATATCAGAGTGGTGTCTGCCCAACAGCATGTTTGGATCTGGTCACTGCAGTGGAGTACAGGATCATGAGACTGGTCTAGAATTCCAGTTTGATTCTGCGCTCTCAAATCTTCTTAAAGGAACATAAGCCTTCTCTGTGTGTGCATGTGGCTATCTCCTGGGCTGGAGGCTGGGCGTATGTTTGCTGTTCAGATGTGGCATTTAGAAAATAACTTTAATGATGACACGGTTGGTTTTGTTTTGTTATTTTCTTCTAGGGGTTGGAGATTTCGAGTGTTGGCTAGGGAAGCCACTAAACTGCCCCCAGATAGACTTGATCTTTTGTGTGCATGTTTGTCTTGTGCTATTAACTCCCTGCAGGTTAATGGAGGGACTTACAACTGTAACCTGCCAGCTTGTGTGTGTGCGTGGGTGTGTGTGTGTGTACAAGATACTGTGATTGTGTTCACTCTTATCTTGAACTCTGCTGTGTTGAAGTGAACTCTTTCTTATCTTGAATGTGCACTTGTTTTGCTGTGAGTTGCTATGTTTATTCTGGAGGGTTTTCTAGAGAATCATAATTTGGCTCGGTCGTAAAATATGTTCCTTTAGCTCTGGTCACAAAGGCAATAAAAAATGATACTAACAAGAAATAAACCCATTCCCACTTTACTTTACACACAAGGGTTTTTTTAACCCTTCACAGGTCGCAAATGTCCTGTTTTTTGTGTAAAGTGGTTAATTTAAACTTGTTTGGTGTGATTGGTGAGCTCTTGCAGACAATAAGTAAAGTGACATGTTTCTCTAGCATTGAACGACCAAAGAAGCTTATAAGGCTTTGTGACACTTTATGTTGTAAGGCATATACAATATCATTATAATGTCTTATGAATACAGTCATGAGCATGTATAACAGTTATGAATACTGTCATTACTTATAAGGCTTTATAAATGCATTATAAACCTTTAATAAATGCATTTAAATAGCTTTATGAAAACTGGGTTCATAGAAACTGTTACCAGTCTTCTCTACTTACAACAGTGCCTCTCCTGACTTGCATGTTAAATTGACCACTACTTTTGCCCGATGCTAACCCTGCCCTCGCAATACAGTAGATTTAATCAGACTAGCTGTCTGTATCTTTGCTCAGTTCCTGTTGTTTCAGGAAGCTTACCCAACTGTCATTTCGCCTGGGAGGAGGACACGTATGCAGCAGAAAAGGTACTGCTTGTACATCTTATTTTTAATCAATTATAACAGAAAAGTTCATTTAACTTAATGATTGATTATCATTGGTGGTCATAAAAATATCTTTTTTATCTGTTTTAACTAAATCATGCTCTTATTTAATCAAAACATGCTTTAACATTCCTAAATTGTGCTCGTCATTTTGGTGTCTTGTCAAGTTCCTCATCTCATAAAATACACACTTTATAAAATAATGAGCCATTTCAGTGGAAAGCGAAACATTTTATACAGTATTTCATCATTGTTTAAATTACAAGCAACAGTCTAGTGATTGGCTTTTCATTTTACAGTGGAGAATTTAAAATGGGGAAATCAGGCATGTTATTCTGCTATATTCTGTGTTATTATGGGAGAGTGATCAAACAGAGAAAGTTCTTTCATTGTTGGGACATAAGTGAGCTGCACATGTATGCACACACATACACACACACACACTGTGTGGGTCTTTATCAGTAATATTTATCAGGTGTGTGTGCAAGAGAGACAAAAAGAAAGACTAGTTGTACAGTCATACTTGAAATCCTTTTTAGAACCATGACCTCCAAAAAATGGTGAGCAAGTAGTCACACTAGAGTGATAAAAAAACACTTTATATCAGGGTTCTTGCTCAAACTGAAATCGAAAGAGTGTCTGATTTCCTGTTGTACGAAGACAGGGCGGCTACACAGCAGAAAAACAGTAGGCCTAGAGCACGTGCAGTCTATGTCTAATCAGGATACAAATAAGTAAGGAGGTCTGCAGGACGCATATTTCACTAAAGTGTCTCAATATGTATCGGGATGTCGATGTGTATGTATGCAGGAGAGACAAAGCGAAAGACTAGTTGTACAGTAACAATTTAAATCCTTTTAATAACCATGACATACCTGCCTGATAAAGGAACACATCAATTCAGGTTTTCCCCAAAAAACACCACAAATCACCATGGGGCCATTTTTCAAATCTCCACTCTACAGTGGAAGTCCCCTGAAATGCCATAGCCATAGCACCGGAAAGCAATGTGTGCTTCTTTTAACAATATCTCTTGCAATTCTCATTACAGTATCAGCTTTGGCAGTGCAGTTACTCATACCCTTCAAATCACCAACTGTGAAGCGAATCAAGCGAACCATGTCTAGTTAACCTTGAAACTAGATAGGATTATCTAAGGAAAATGTCATTTAGACTTGTAAGCTTAATTCATATCAACCTTAAATAATATATCACTGAGCTTTAACTTTTCTTTTTCACAGATCTGTGTGAGATAACATGGCTGAAAATGAACTGGAAAAGAATGAAAAACTTTCTGTAGAGAAACAAACTCAATATGTCTGTGAAGAAATGCCAGAGACACTCAACATTGGCAATTTTACAACTTCTCTGGAAATCAGTGAAAGTCAGGGGACTCGTACTAAATCTCACACAGATCAAAGATTTGAAGATGGAATTAAGAGTAATCAACCAGAGAGCAGTGTCAGTCAGCAGTGCAGTGAAGAGAGAAGTGAACATACAGGAAGCGAACAGCAGCGAAGGGGTGATCAGGCTGAAAAGGGCAGTGGCAATGAGAATGATGGGGAAAGTAAAGCAGTGAATGTGGATGATAAAGTGACGATTTTGGTGGGGTTGCTCGATGTTCGGTCGATTACCAACAAAGGAGACCAAATCTTTACTCTCCTAAGAAAAAAGAAATTGGATGTATTTCTAACTACAGAGACATGGCTTAGAAAGGATGAAGAAGGAGAAATCCTTCTTCGTATGTCTCAGGAAAACTTTGATTTTTGTCATCCGTTAAGGGACGGCGTAGGGGGAGGTGTCACCATGCAGTTTTTGGATGGGTTGCAGGTTGATCGAAATCCTTTTGACTTCAAAATAAACTCTGAATGTGTGATCACTGCTCTTAAACATCCTAAATGGGAACAATATATCCTAGTCATCGTTGTGTATTTTCCACCAAAATACACATCAACCAATTTGCGAGAATTCCTGAGAGAGCTTCAAATGCTTTTGGATAAGGCCAGCACCAGAGGTTATGATAATATCATCGTGTCAGGCGATTTCAATATCTGGGCTGAAATTAAAAACAAGATGTCAGTCACAGAGTTTGAATCCTTCCTTAGGTATAATGACCTTGTTCAAGTAGATGACCCAACATGCCAATCAGATAACAGTGTGGATCTGATCATCAGCAGAAATGTTGAGGTCTCAGATTTCTCTGTTTGGGACAACGGAGTATCAGATCACCATGCCATGTATTTCACTGCTAGGCCAAAAAAGATAAAGAATGACAGATTACTATGATGGTGATTTCATAAACAAAACAACTGAAAGTGAAGGGATCACAGCTGTGAAACATCCTATAAAAACAATATCCTGGTTGTCAATATGTCGGATAGACCAGAACTCATCCTGAATGCTGACATCCCTCATTACAGCTACCAGACTGTTTTCCTTCGGTCAAAAATGGCAAGTCTGTACCTAAACTGATGGCCACATGCTTGCATCTAATGTTTTGTGACTTTTTTGTGGCTTGCTGATAAATAAATGTTGTTAATTAACAAAGCAATAAAGTATCAATTTAATTACTGCACTAAATGACACTTCACAGTCTTTGGGTAATGATGTTGGCAATTAAGGTTTGTACCTTTTTTACTGAATCATATGGCAGATGTTCCAAAACACATCTGTGCAAAATAATCTAATCCATTTACTTGAACAATTAGATGGCTTCTTTTCACTTTCATTCATCATGTTATAAGTTCAGTGTTAGTATGAATGACAAACCTGGGAAAAGAAAAACAAGAAAGCATGCCATTTATAATATCAAACCTGGAACCATTCCAAAAAGCAATTCATAAGCATATATAAGGAGTAATTTATTTTACTACTACTACTATTACCCATAATAATAATAATAATAATAATAATTTTGTTTACAAAATGTATGTTTACACAGGGACAGCAACTGTCACCAAAATGATGGCTTGTACACAGCATCCCTGAGTACTCCACTAGACAACCATGTGGTCTGTTTCTACAAGCAGTAGCAGTCATTGCTGCATGATGGTGCACAGTTCTATAAGATAGATTGGAGTTGTTTATAGGAGCACTTTTGTCTACTTAACGTCTTCATATGGCCTTTTTACTGATAGTCCAGAAGTTAAGATCTAGGTCTTCCCAATCCATGGGGCGGCACCAATGGATGCCCATCAAAATGCTTCTGCACTCAATTGGATGTGACTATGATTACAGGCTGCTTGCTCATCTTGCTATTGTGTTCGCTCTTTGATTGATGTGTAAATTGATTTGTAATAATGGGTATTTCGTGAATATTAACATGCCAAAAAAAAAAATATGGTGGAAAAAAAGAAAAACAAAGGTGTTGAGGGCTCCCTCTTCTCCTCCCGCTGCGGGCCGGGACAGAGTCAAGACCGAGTCTCTACTTTTAAACCCGAGGTGAGACCAAGAAAGAAGAAAATGGTCTTGAGACCGGTCTTTAGTCCAAGACCAGACTTGAGTTCTACAACACTAGATAGTTCATCACAACTTTTGCTTGAACAACAACTTAGTCATGCCTGTCTCTACAAAAAGTGTGATTGTTCAGTTGCAAATGGGAAGCTCCGCATTCAAAACAGTCCCATTTAATGATGTCAAGCACAATATTTTGAATAAAAAACTAATTCTAAACAGAATCTACAGCAAGTTACAATATGTGTGGTAAAATGTTTATAATGTTTATAATGTTCAAAATATTTTCTTAAACGTGCACTTACAGTGTGGCCATGGTAAGAAAGTGGGTATCACTAACTGACAATGTGATTAACAATGTAGCACCCGCAGGGCTCAGGAGGAATGAATGCACATTCAAAATGTAATAATTTATGTTTACAACAGCAAATATCCATCGATGCATCTAACTATTTAGCCAGGCTAGCACCACCTAGTGTTTCCCCTCAATTTCTCATTTAGCTGCACCACTGGTCAGGGAGCCAGCCACAGGCTGAAGTGATAATGTTCTAAAATGAAGATGTCGATGGAATGTAATTGCCTGATCATAAAGGTGCTCTCAGATCGCACACAGTAGCAGCACCACTGTACGCTGAACCCTATCGGGTTCAATTGTTTCTCCTGCACCAAAGCAGTTTGCAGCTGCTGCAGAGCAGTACAGGAAGTGTTGCAGTCAGGTTGCATTACAACGCCCATGACTGCCCGCAACAACACCTCTACCATTGTAATGCTTGATGTTTGTTTGCACAACCAACGAGAAAGCCAGAAAATCAACCCATTGGTTGATGCAAGCTAAAGTTAGCCATCATGGATATTTGGCGATATCCTCATGTCAGAGGATAAAATCAGAGGACAAATCAGAGGATTTGTTGTTGTCAAATGGTTTTGTCTGTATTTACCTGCTCCCATTGGGTTATGTGATACAGCATATGTTGGTCATAAATAGAAATATCTCCATTGCTGGCCAAAAACAATAGCAAACTGATAACATAAGTTAGCTTGCTAACGTTAGCTACATATTACAATACAAGCCAATATAGCGTACTAGTTGCTAGTGATTAGCAGCCTGTCTGGTATGTTACTTGATGATAAGAAACAGTGTTTTTAAACTCTGCACAATCAGTCAGCATTATGTAGAATTAACCAACGTTGGTGAAACTTGGAAACTGGGGGATTTATGTGTATTTGAGTGTGAAGCATCGTTATTAGCTATACAGCAAATTCAGTGGCCAGTACAGCTGTAGGTAGTGATTTTGTGATCTAAAGTGCTTTTGGACTGAGCAAAAGCAGCAGGTGAAATTGGCCCGCGTCAAGCAGAGTGGAATGCAAAGCGGCATACTTCTGGTGATGTGAAAGCCGTGTCACGAGAATACTGAAGTGCAAGTAAAGTTAGTCATTGATTGTAAGCTGCAAAACTGTGTGAGACTGTGTTTCTTGGAAAGTCACTTTGTGCCACTTATAGAACTTTATAACGATGGAACTCATGGGAAGAGTTCTTTGGTGAATTAAAAACAACTTGAGTTATATAACCCAGATAGTTCCTTAGAAGGATTTATGAATTGTCCTCTGATTTCCTCCTCCTCCCAGGCTCCCATTGATCTCACTGTGACATTGTTCTGCTCTCTGGTTGAGAAATCAAATGGACTTCACTTGGCTCCTCGATGGCCCCAGCATGTCAGGGATTTGCATCTGCACTTATCTGAGGTGTGTTTGGAATTACATACAGGTGGAGGTATCTGTAAGAGTTGCTGTGCATTCACGGTACATCTGTGTCTCTGTATTCACACCTGATATGGTCTCCTGTGCAAACTGACTGCCCAAGCAAGTCAAATACCCCATTGAGAGGTTAATGATGTTGACCAAGCCTATATGTCTATTTTCTAAGTGTTTTCTAAGTATGGAGACGACAGTGAACGTAGTGACTTGCGGTGAGGTCTGTGCCAGTGTAGGCAGTATGCCTAACAATTCAAAATTTCTATCTAAATATTTAATATAAATATCTAACTATGGGCTACAATAACTATAAGCCTCCCACTTTTTTCTACTGTAGCAGAATAAAGTGGGAGGCGGGGTGTCACCTTGTGGCCCTGGGTATTATTTTGTCAGGCTACTCCATACTCACACAATCACCTAATTTGCTGATTAAAATGTTACAGAGAAAGATTGATTAGTTATTGGGGTATAGGGTTATGTTGTCTTTTTGCAGGTTCTAAAACAACTCAGTGTCTGAAATGCTTTTTACATTATTTAGGTTGTTATCACTCAATGATTGGCTGTATTTTAATTGCTCTGGTTATATGGCCAACATGTGGTGAATGTAGATTATTATGGAAGAAGAGCAACTCCTTCCTCTCAAATTGAACTAAACTAATTTCACTCTATTGTGCTACATTTGGTTATTGACTTGTACGGACTTTGCCACAAACAGAGTGGAAGGTGAGTCTTGCAAAATTGTCATTTTAATAGACTCTACAAGTACACTTACAAAGTTCTAGGTACTTTGTTTCAGGTGTTTGGTGCTATTCTGAGTTTTGTTAGTGGTTAAAAAATTGTGGTTTTGTTGTGTGGGGAGCATGATGCCATTCATCTCCATAGTTTGCGATTAAGTGGTAAATAGAAAACACATAGAAATCCAGACATAGACTTGGTCAAAGTCATCAACTTCTCAATAGGGTATTCCTCGCTGTCATGGACTAAATAACCTGGTGTCAGGATTGCCCGAACAATGGGTTGTGATTTGTAGGCTAACTTATTTCACCTAAATGAGCTCAACTTCAGATCTGATTTATTTTATTTTATTTATTTTTAACATATATATATAAGAATGTTGTGACAAATAATATTTTGCTCTGAGCACCTCCACTCCTCACTCAGCTCAAAATAGCAATTGTTCTGCGGGTTTCCATCAAATTTGTTAATACACATTTTGGGTATTCAACAAGGAAATCCTCACTTTTTTAACACCTGGTATGACAGCAAACCTACCAAACTGGAACAACATCCTAACTGCTTAGTCCTTCAAAAATACTAATTTAGAGAAACTGTGCTATGCCAGTCACATCATATTTTACATTTTGTTATTTCAATGCAAATATACATATTGCTAATTGTACTTTCAATGGATTTATTCACAGGAATTTGTTAGAGGAGAAGGCTAAAAATCAACTGAATTACCAAGAAAAGCTTTCTAAGAATGCTCAAGAGGAAAAATTCAATGATGCAAAAATGATGTCGGACACAAAAAGTGTTAATTTAAGTACAGAAAAAAATCAGCAGAATGAAGGTGGGCAAAAGGGAGGAGCTGAGGACAATGATAGTGGCTATGGGGATGAAGACAGCAGGACTATAACAAGTGAGGATAGTGGTACCACAATGAGTAGTTACATAAGTAGTAGTGAGAGTAGCCAGAATGTTACTTCAGAGGAAAGTTCAAGTGATGAGACCCACCAAGATCGCTCATGGGTAAGGGTGGTGTTCCTAAATGTTCGATCAGTTTATGGGGAGGAGAGTATTGATGAATTGCGTGACATACAAGAACGTCACAAACCAGATGTCCTTGCCATGGTAGAAACGTTTCAGAGAAAAAGAAGTATAAGAAAAACCCTCAAAGAAATTGCACTAGGCAAACAAATATTTCATTTTGGACAAATTGAGGGCAGAAGAGGGGTTGCCACCCTGGTTTCACCAAATTTTAGAGCCAGAGAGAATGGCAATATGTATCTGGATATTGATGAGTATCAGGCTGTAGAAATTGAACATGATGAGTGGCATCAGCCTATTCTGTTTATCAATTTATATCGAGGTCCGGGATTCAACCGGACCAAGTTTCAAAATTTCCTGATTGAGTTTCAAAAGCTCTTGGAAACTTTTTCCTCATATCACAGCATCGTTATAACCTGTGATGCCAATATATATGATGAACGTGAAGAGGACCCGAATACTCGGCGTTTTCACGAGGTCTTGGATCAAAATAACCTTGAGCAGCATGTCAGAGGGCCAACTCAACGGACAGGGGGCCACACTCTGGATCTGGTCATCACCAGAAATGTTGAAATTGATGATTTACATACCGAGCAAAATGGAGTGTCAGATCATGTCACTATATATTTCAAAGCAAGGCCAAAAAAAAAAAACTAAACAGAAAAAAACTAAAGCAAAACGACACAAAAAAGGGAAGGAGTAGGAAACAGGTGAAAAATGACAAATCCTTAAATGACATCATTAAAATATGTGTCAGTTTATTTGCATGAAGGATGTGACAAAATGTCCATGCTGTATAGAACTGTAACTGCTTGATTATTTTAGATGTGATGGTATGTATAGTAAACTGTTTATGATAGGTAGCTAGTGCCTGGAGCGTTATGGGTGCAGAAAAGGTTATAATACTCAAAACTCTGATGTCTACTCAGGCTCTATATTGTTCCAAATGTTCTCTTTGGCAAGCTTGTACAACAGGGCTTTGGTTGGAATCGCTCCATACTATTGATTTAGGGCAAGAGGTAGTCTCAGAGGAGCTGGGCTCAATTAACAGAGAGGTGACGAGCCCTTTTGCGTGTACAATGTTTGTTTCATTTTTCTTCATCTCAGGTATGCCACATTCTGATATTTGTTCATTTACTCTTAATGTCAGGCATGGCACATTTGATACTTTTTGATAATTCAGATGTGTTTTCCTGTATGGTGGGTCTATTGTAGTGCACACTCATTGTAACATTACTTCTAAAACGGATAGTTCCGGTCCTTGTTTATGATTGGCTGTGCTATATTCACTGTAAAGAACGGTCTCTCAGAGCTTATTGCTTAATTGTAGGCCTACTGTATCAAAATGATGTGATTGTATCAAAATGATGTGATTGTGAGGAGTTGTACATGAAGTACAACTACATGAAGTACAACTAAGTACGTAATCACAGATTTTAATATAATACAATACAAATAAATGAAGTGGTATTTTAGCATGTTCTGTTTGGTCTTTTGTGATTGTCCTGAGGCAGAGGGGTTGTATACGACTGACTCGCTCCATGCCAGATATTTGATTCTGCTTTTGATTTTATGTCATGTTATGCTTTTTTAAATTCAATTGCATTTCACTGTATGTTATGGTGCACACAGTATAACATCACTTGTGTTGTGCACCTTATATTAAATTTGACTCTTTTGCAATATGCCTCAGGTAGAGGAGATGCATGCAACTGGCTCACTCCATGCCTGATGTTTGTTTTGTTTTTCTTTCAGTCAATAAAGCAGCACAATCAAAGTTGTTTGTGGCATCACATTCTTCAAAACAACACAATGCAATGCAACACAGCGATACACTCTAAACCCCAACTGCTCAGTGAACTTGAAATATTTGTGGAAACTGATTACCACTATTATTTACCACTAAGTTTTAAACTTTTAAAATATTTCAAGTTTTTGAAAATTTTAAATACTCAATCAATCTGTGCTGATGATTGTTAGATTTGAGTGCTAGACAGTTACTAAAATAGTTTAATTGATGGCTTAACAAAATTATGTCAGTGAGACTCTGGACCAAAACCATTACAAATAGTGTTTTCTAGAGTAAGTGGATTATATTGACATCATCACAGAATACACAAACAACAATCTGGCATTTAATTAAATCCAAACTGTCATTCAGGTGTTACTCAATGTCACTAGCATATGAAATCTAGTTTACATGAAGAGCATTTGTTTGATTATCTCTGAAAAAAACTGCAAAATGATACTACAAAAGATACTAATACACAGTCTTCATCATGAAAGTGCATTTAACCTTCCCCTAATCAATCCAACAGGGGTTTATATGATATTTAGCCACTAGATATTTCAGCAAAGGATTATGGGACTTAATTTCAGCTCCTACTCCAGCACACCAATTAGAGTTGTTCGAACTTAAATGTTTTGAGTTTATTCAGAATTAGCTGTTACTTAGCTTTGGTGAGAATAGTGGTTTTAACTCAACAATGGGACATATGTCCTTATTAAGTTGATATATTAATGCAATGAGTGTTGTATCACAAATTCTAAAAGTTGCATTTTGATGGCTTTGGTGTATTGTAAAGTATAATGAGAGTGAAGAAAAACTCAAAATGTTTGAGGCAACAAATCAAAGAATTTGAGTTGATGTGAAAGCTATTTATTTTTGGGAAAATGTAGGCTCCTTACATTTTTAAATTGAAAACAAAACAAAACAAAACAAAAACACGTTCATCAAACATGTCGGGGTTTACAGAAAGTGTGGGGAGAGATAATCACTGTTATGAAGTAACAGAAAAAGTCTATCTAAAGGCACCTACACATTCAGACCTACTCACAATTGCACACAAAAGACCAATGTGTTTTCAGTGTCCTTGGTTGTAAGGTGAAAATAAATATGGCGTTAAGTATATGTGTGTCTAACTGAACATGCGTGTGTGTGTGTGTGTGTAAAGATGTCTGATGCATGTCAGCCTGAATGTGTGTGCATGTAAGCAGACAGCTAAGTTGATATTTCAGCCAAACCTGATGTTTATGCATCTAGTTTGCATTTGTACTGAGAATGTCCCTCCTGCTGGGCATAATCGTGTGTGTGTGTGTGTGTGTGTGTGTGACTGTGGTGGTGACAACCATGGCACAGGGGCAAACCACCTCAGGCCAGTTCTCGCAGTACAGCCCTAGTGTGGGGGAGCTGAGAGATTCTCCCCAGAACTCTTTGCACTAACTGACTGAGGTCAACACAGGTCAATGAAAACTCAACTCAAAAAATAAAGGCATTCACTTAAGTCATCCATACAACCTCCTGAACTAGAAACATGGGTGATTACATCCTTTGTAACTCATCTGAAAAAAACTCTCTTATCTTCTTAGGTTGTATCTCAGCTGATATGAAAAAATGTAGAAGAAAATTGGAATTTAGAATGAATACAAATAGTTTCACAGTCTTTCAAGACTGAAGCTTAGCTCAGTTGGTATCAGTTTATACTAAGATGCTGGAGACCTGGGTTCAACTCCCAGTTGCTGTGGTATTTCAAAGATGGTGTTTAGAGAAAATCATTACTCACAGCTGAACCAAGCCTGTAGCCTTTCAATAGCCTCAGTGAAGTATAGGCTACATAGTCCTCGCTTTAGATTAGGGGCTGCAAAACATTCTACTAATTGGTAAGAAAGGTCTTATGACTGTATTAGTTATTATTTTCTTGTTTACTAATAGCCGACAATTGGTTTATTAAGCATTTACAGTATGTTTGTAAGTGACTTACAAGCTGCTTGTTCACACTTACAAGCTGCATGTGAACAGTTAAGTAATATGTTGGTGAGTGACTTTCACACTGTATGTTAACACTTACAAGCTCCATGTTAACAGTTAACTAATGTAATTAAAAAATACCAACAGTTAATTAACTGTTAGTAATACCTTGTTAACTATTATTAATGAATTATTAATACCTTATTAACACATGTTATTTTAAAGTGTTACGAAGTCCCATTATTAGTAGTTCCCAGCACGTTTCAATTTTAATATTCCAAACGGAGAGACACACCCTTCCTCCTTAGCAGAAGTTTTTGGGAGCAAAATAGATTGTTCAAGCACTGTTTATGGGTTTACTGTTGGACTGGTGTATAATGCTGCACCAGTCAGAGTTAAAGCCTCAGATGCCCTCATCACTCAGATCCAGAAATTCCACAGTGTGTGTATCAGTACATTGGAGGAGAAAACTGGACCCAGATGTGTGTCTGTCTGTGTGTGTGTGAGTGTGTGTGTGTGTGAGAGGGTGTGTGAGTGTGTGTGTGTGTGTGTGTGTATGAGAGATAGCGGCTTGGGGAGGTATGAACAGTCCACTGTACGTGCAGAATGTGAACACGAAAAGTCGGGGGCATAATCTCCGAGCTGCATAAGTCACCCGGAAGAGAAACAACAACTCCATCCTCATAAAACAAACTGTGACTAGTCTGTTTGGACATGCACACACACACATTTACTCACTGACACAGCAAAATGAACACGCAGTCATACATTACACAAATGACACAACACAGAAAAACACCACACACACTCTCTCTTACTCACTCTCTTATATAAACACACTCACACATACACACACATACACAAAAAGGCAGCATCAGCGGACACATTGGCTCTGCTGAGGGTGACCCTGTAGAATGCCCCCCCCCCTCCCCGCCCCCTCAGACTGTGTGAGTCACTGAGCACTGTAACTCTGCCTGTGTGTATCTCTTTCTCTCTCACAGTTGCACACACATTCACATAAACACTTTCTTTATCACACACACACACACACACACACACAGAGCCCCAGTGGATTTAAATGGAATTACCAGAGACATGGCCCAATGCCATGTCCTCACAGGAGGAACGAAAGAGGGAGAGGGAAAGACACACACTGGAACAACTGGCCAGTGAATATAAAATATAAAGCAGAAAAAAGGAAAAGTGTGTGTGTGTGTGTGTGTGTGTGTGTGTGTGTGTGTGAGTGAGTGTGTGTGCATGAATCAGTCAGTTATTGGAGCAGTGTTCAAACTTTTACTTTACTAAACAACACATACCCATCATATAGTGAGATGGGTGAAGTGGGGCAGTGGAAAAGAGCTTGTGCTTGCCTAATAGAGGTCAAATGTGATGGAGAAATATAGGAGACAGAGAGAGATGGAAACACACCTAGACACAGATGGAAGGGAGAGAGAGAGAGGGAGAGTGTGTGTGTGTGTGTGTGTGTGTGTGTGTGTGTGTGTGTGTGTGTGTGTGTGTGTGAGAGAGAGAGAGAGAGAGAGAGAGAGAGAGGAAAGATTCAGGAAAAGCAGGAGTGACTGTTAGGGAGTGAAGGGAGAGAGAGACTAACAGCACACAGAGTTAACAGGAGAGAAGAGACAGTGCACACACACACACACACACACACACACACACACACACACACACACACACGCTAAAACAGGGCACAGGACAGGAGAGCCACACTGAGAACGAGAGAAAGGAGAGAAGCAAAAAGAGGCTGGTCACCCTGGGGCCTCTCTGATTGCAGAAGGCCCATCTGCCATGCCACACATACACACACACATACACACACACACACAGACCATTACAGTCTCTGTCACACACACACACACACACACACACACACACACACACACACACACACACACACACACACAGACCATTACAGTTTTCTGTAACACACACACACACACACACACACACACACACAGACCATTACAGTTTCTGTCACATACACACACACACACACACACACACACAATTATGCACAATCACTCATTGTGTCTCACACACATCATTCCAGCCTGACGCTCGACCTCCAGATTCCTCCTGCCAGTAAATGGCCCTAAAAACCACTCCACCTCCTCCCCTCTGCCTCCTCTCCCCCATTCCCTCTCTCTTTTCACTCCTCTGCACTTCCCTACACTCCCCTCTCTCAATCACTTTTCTTTAACTACTCTATCTCTCCCTCCCACAGAGTCTTGTTTCTCTCTCTCTGTCTTTCCCTCTCTCTCTCTCCCTCTCACACTTTCACCTCTCAAATTCAAATTCAAGAAGCCTTATTAGCATGGCCTTAATGTTATACAGTATTGCAAAGTACATTCATTGCAAAGTACACGTAATAACTTTCCCTCTCTTTCTCTCTCTGTCTCCATCTCACTCTCACTGACACCTCAGTTCCTCTCCCAGCACTAGCGAAGGTCGTGACCCTCTAGATAAGTTCAGTGGTAACACATTTAAGAGCCCAAACACTCATACCATAACGTAACGCTTTTCCCAGAAGACATCAGCCACTCAGAGAGCGAGATGAGAGCATGTTCCGGTAAAAACACTCCACCGCTAAGCCTCTGTACCGACATCATGACTCACATTCAGATTAAGTCCTTGTCTACACAATATCACTATATTATCTGATGTAGTGTTCTGTCAGTTCTAATGAGGAACTCACACTTCCATGAGTATCAACAGATGATAAAGTTTTTTAGGAAATTGCTGTCATGTGTCAGTATGCAATGGGAAACTTCTCAAAATGTAAAGCAGCCTGTACCATAGCAACAGGGACTATGTTTGCATGCACTTCATATTCCAGGATTAATTGGAACAATGGCAATATTTTGATTGTGTATGCAGGTCATATAAACACCTTAACCCAAGTAAACCTGATTAAGATTTTATTCTGAATAGGCCTAGTAAAAGCCTGAAATAGATCCATGGGATATGTCAGTACTAACAAGAATACTGGATAATGTAAAACACATTTGAGAGAACATGTCTCTTATTAATTTATGTCTGCATGTATTTGTATTTGTGTTTGTCTTCGTGAAATTTGGTAGCATGGTTGGTTTCTCTGGTAATATGGCAATATGGAGATATATTCGCTGAACGTTTGTGCATCTGGCTCAAAGATGAGACCAATCCTGACTCAGACTCATAGAAGCAGTCATGTTTATTCAAGTGATTTCAATACAATACACAAACATTTTGATTATACGCCTCACACCATCTATGATCCAGCGTGACCAAGAAACTGAGCCAGTGTTTTTGAGCATATTTGAGCATATCCGCCTTGGTTTGAATAAAGCCTGAAAACCAGAATAACCGGACTAATGCCCTCTTCCCTAATGACGTCAAGGTCTTAACTGCCTCTCCATCCTCAGGTAGTAATCTTTTATTCATTCAGAATTCTCATTTCTTTCTTCATTAAGTTTTTAATACCTAGCAAAGACCATCGCCACACAAAGCCCCACTAAAGAGATTTCTAAGCTTAGCCAGTTACGCACAAAAAAACAAAGGAATGTTGGCGGCAGCTTATGACAAACCCAAACTGCCTGCCTCTGCTGTCTGATAGTGGTAGAAATGAATATCCTAAATAAAAGTTTGGGCGCATCTTGTGGCTGACTGACTGACTGCACATGAAGAATATGCTTTGAGCCAGGGGGGTGTGGGGTGTGCATGTGTGTGTGTGTGTGTGTGTGTGTGTGTGTTGGGGGGTTGCGTGGCACTGTTATTAAGGGCAGGACTGAAAGCTCATTTAAAAGGGATAATTATAGGAGGAAATGAAATTTCAGCTCAACATCCCCCCTCCCCCCTCCCCCTCCTCCCAGTCACACACATACGTGCACACATACACACAAACACAAACACCACACACCCTCCAACCCCCTCCATGGGTTAGCAAAACACTGGGGGTTAGTTTTCCTGTGGAATCAGTCCAGGTCACCAGACAAACACACACACACACACACACACACACACACACACACACACACACAATCTACCATACATTAACTCAAAGCCACAAGAATACATACAAAAGCATACCTGCACAGTCAGATATGCACATTCAACCCCCCCCCCCCCCTTTTCTTTCTTCCTCTCTCATCCAAAATTTTTTCCTTCACACAGACACACACACACATGCACGCACACACATTCACACAGAAACACAAACAAGTACATGTACACACACATCCTCACAGAAACACACATGCACACAAGCACCCACACGTGCTTACACACACATACATACACACACATTTCTCCCCTTGCATGAATGGTATCTATGGAAGGGTGTGAGTGTGTGTGATGTTGCTTCTGTGTGATTTGTGTGTTGAGCAGGTAAGTGGTACAGTGTAAGCTAATCTCCTTCTGTTCTGCCACACACAGCCAACCCTTCCCCCGCCCCCCCCACACAAACACACACACACACACAGAGGATTTCCAGGTGCTCTTCAGACACTCATACACCGAAACAATTGTTTCTGCTTATATGTCATTTCTCTGTCAACCATTTCCTCCCCCATTCCACCCCCCCCCCCCCAAACACACACACACACACACACACACACACACACACACACACACAGCTGCTATTGTTGTGTCTTTGCTGTTTCCTGGGCCTCTGCTTTACCTGCCAGCGCATTCCAACCTTCCAGGCTATGTGAGAGACTGCAGTCAAGCCGCACACAAGTACAACACACACACTCACTCGTCTGACAATAGAAAACATCTCTATTTTCTATTCTATATTTTAGACGCTATGTGTATACAGATCAGAATGTGCTGTCCAGGGGTAGCGGTATTTTGGAGGGGATGATGAGGCTGTAACCTACATGTGAAGAGGCCTATGACCTCATGGCTGGCGCAAAATCAGGCAGCCTCTCCAAAGCTCTCTCAGACAGCCAGACAGCACTGGGTGCATTATACGACAGGTGATTAAACAAGAGGAGATTTACAGCTGGGGAAGGGGATAGACTGTGTGTGTGTGTGTGTGTGTGTGTGTGTGTGTGTGTGTGTGTGTGTGTGTGTGTGTTGGCGGGGCGGTCTGAGACAGTGACACCTCAGACGCTCTCATGGGTGCATCGCGTCGCTGGTGTAAAACACCCCCACGGTGACCTCACCGTGGCCAGGTCGCAGGTCATCATCGTCGTCGTTGTAGCCTTAAACAGAAGTGCTAAATCTGGCACTGCCCGTAACACTACAGTAGTCCTAGAGTAACTGTGAGCGTGGAGAGAGGGCATGCCAGGGAGACCCTACCCTGTGCCAGCTGCTTCTATAGCTACTGATGAGATCATTTCATATGCGTATGACAGCTTGTTTATTTGCGTCTATATTTATATGGGTGAGTAAGTGCATGTGTGTGTGTCTCTCTGTGTATTTTTTATTCCCGTGCTTATGTGCTGCAGGCATACAGTATATGTACATGGCAATGCAGAGCATATGTTCAGTATACTCTAAACACCCTCGTTTATCGAATATCGGGTACCGCGCCACGTGCTCTGTGGTCAACTACCAACTGCAAGCAGAAGACCAGGTTGGCTTAAGCGGCGATACAAAGATCAACTGAGGGAAACCTTGAAAAAATGTAACATGAAGCCTGGATTACTGGAGGCTGGTGTGGCTGATCGACATCTCTGGCGCACTCTGACCTCTGAACTCTGAGGTCATTCACCTTTAAGAACGGCGCACTCAGAAGCGGGCAGAGCGACGACAGCGACGGCACCTTTCTGCCGTAACAGCACAGCCTCAGCCTCCTGAGCCAGCGCTCGCATGTCCCTCCTGCGGCACACATATGCAGATCCAGGATCAGCTTTTATAGCCACACACGGCGTCACAACAGACAGAAACAATAGCACCCCCTTCTCCACCCTATCTCTTCCCCAATCCCTACACTTAACCCCAAAATGGAGGCTCTGTCATCTGTACTTTTGATGGACTGCCTAACATACTCAGTGACAGTGACAATGAAGAGTCATTCATTCATTCACTCATCACTCTGTACCTATGTGTTTGTGAATGTGTATATGTAGTATGTAGATGTCAATGTCTCTAGTCTCTCTCTCTCTCTCTGTGAGTGTGTGTGTGTGTGTGTGTGTGTTCTGCTTAAATCAGGGCACTGAAACCCTCATCAGACTGTTGTAAGTGTGAGAGACAAACCCAGGGCCAGATGTCCATGTTACCTACCTACTCAGAGCATTTCCTCATGTGAATAGCCCTTAGGGTTACACACACACACACACACACACACAGACACACACACAGAAACACAGATTAAGATACACGTAATCACAGATGCCTCCCCTTGTATGAGAACACGGGCAAACAAACACACACACAGAAACACAGATTCTGACAACACACACACAATCACAGATGCCTACCCACGTATGAACACACAGACAAACACACACACACACACACACACACACACACACACACACACACACACACACACAGAGAGAGACATAAAACACACCAAAAAATGTGAAGATTAAACCAATCCAGGAGGGGTCAGATTTTTAAATGAGCTTTTTTCAGTCAGTTACTCTAAGACTAGATTTGACTAGTCAACATGTTGACAAACAGAGAACCCTTAGATTAGCTGCTCCGCCATGTCTCTTGCCACCGCCCCCCTTAGCCGTCTCTCCTCTCTCGTGGAGGGTCCCCTGGGGGCGCCCCCAAAGAGCCGTTCTGGGTGGTCCCCCCCTCCCCTCTCTTCCCTCTCTCCGCTCTCCTGCTCACTGAAACTCCAGTAGGGGTCAGAGGTTAGAGGTCAGACCAGTGGTGTGTGGGAAACGTGCGGCAGCATCAGCGGCAGCTTTGGTGGAAGCGAGGGGCTGAGGTGTGGGTAAGTGATAGAGAGAGTGTGGGTGTGTGTGTGTGTGTGTGTGTGTGTGTGCGCGCGCAAGCATGTGTGTGTGTATGTTTGTGGTAGAAGTGGCAGTGGCAACTTTGAATGTGGGTTGGAAGTAGATGGGCTGTGTGGGTGTGTGTGTGTGTGTGTGTGTGGTGGGGCAGTAGTGGTTTTGAGCAGGGTGGGCAGGACTGTGTGCGTGTGTGTGTGTGTGTGTGTGTGTGTGTGTGTGTGAGAGAGAAGCCCTGGCTTTAATTGTGGGGTGTACTCACATCTCAGCTTCCTCAGCATAACAGAGGCGGCACCAAAGAGTTTATTTAGTGGGGCGGCCAGGGGTCGAGGCTAACGAGGTCATTGGCCAGTGTGTGTGTGTGTGTGTGTGTGTGTGTGTGTGTTTGAGTGTGAGTGTGTGTAAAATATGTTACACACTGAGCATGTGGGCATGTCTATGTTTGTGCCACAGTAGCTCAGGCTATCTCTATGTGTGTGTGAGTATATGTGTTCATTTTTGTGTGTCTTGATAAATGTGACAGTGTGTACGTGTGTACGTGTGTGTGTTTGTGTTTGTGTGTGTGTGTGTGTGTGTGTGTGTGTGTGTGTGTGTGTGTGTAAGGGGTTTATTTATGGAGTGGTCTACTCCAGCAGAGCTAAAGACAGGACAGCGTCTACATGCCAGACAGAGATATCCACTAGAGGATCGGCGCTGTCTGCACACACACACACACACACGCACACGCACACGCACACGCACACACACACACACACACACAGACATTACACATACAGACAGTTGTACTTCATTCAAACTCCTCAGACACAGTTACCTTATAGTGTTTCTGCTGACACCTCAGTCTCTGTTCCATTTTTTGCTTTGCATCTCTCACTCTGGGTTGTGGCTCTGCTTAAACCTAGCATGGTTTTACACACACACACACACACACACACACACACACACACACACACACACACACACACACACACACACACACACATACACACTGGCCACAGTCTGGTTTACATTAGACAAGGACAGGTTATTACTTGTACTATGGGGGGCGGGGAAGAGAGGGGATGATCTCTTATACCCCAACAGCACAACTTGTTATAACAGTAAATGTCACATATAGGACATCTTAAAGGAAAAGTTTGGAGTAAATCAATCCTTACAGACTGATAAAGGCAAGGAAAAACCACATCATTATACACGCCCCATTTAGTTAGCACTTGCTGCCGGTTCACAAATTCAGTCTAGATTACACCTTATTTTCTAGCTCTTTCTACCAGCTGCACTCAGAACAACAGGGCTACAATTAATTAATAATTATTATAATTAATTGCCCTTTCCTGTAGATGGAAATGCAGACTGAGAGAAAGAATCCATCTGTAGTTCCTCACGCTCACTTACCTACGGTACATTCCTAGGTTAAAAAAAGAAAAGAAAAGCACGATTTGTGTTTTTTTGTTGTGTGATTCGTTTTCTTATTTAGCAAAGAGTTGAAATTATTCATATTTTATGTTTTGTCTGCAGCCAGAATGTAATTGTAGACAGAGATGGATTTTCCCTTGTTTTTCTTCAGAAAATTGAGCTGTCTGGGCTGGTCTGGCCTGGTCTGGTCTGTCTCTCTGTCAGGGTGTGGAGCGAAGAAAAAAAAAAGATGCAGGACAGTGTGCTGCTGACACAGACAGAAGGTGGGAGGCATGAGATAAACACAGTTTATCATGGTGTGATGTTAGCACAGACAGCCAATTGTGTGAGTGTTTGTCCTCAAGTACTGTATAGGTGTGCATATCTGTGTCTGTGGTAGGAGGGTGTGGTGCATCCAAACTGTGTGTGTTTGTACATGCCTGTGTGCATTCATATGCGTGTATATGTGTGTGTGCGAGCTCATCCTGGATCTGTGTGTGTGTGTGTGTGAGTGTGTGTGAGCGCACGTGTGTGTGTTTTTGTGTGTGTGTGTGTGTGTGTGTGAGCGCACATGTGCGTGTTCTTGTGTGTGTGTGTGTGTGTGTGTGTGTGTGTGTGTGTGTGTGTGAGCGCACATGTGCGTGTTCTTGTGTGTGTGTGTATGTGTGTGTGTGTGTGTGTGTGTGTGCGTGTGTGTGTGAGTGTGTGTGTGTGTGAGTGCACATGTGCGTGTTCTTGTGTGTGTGTGTGTGTGTACTTTCACTCACGTAGAAGTTATGTAAGCCATCACTGCAGGCCCTCTGGGGCCAAGTATGGAAGCAGGTGCTGAAAGACAGTCACGAATAAAAGCTCTTTAGTACGCTAATTTAATGGGCCGCTTCAGATTTGTGTGTTTTTGTGTGTGTGTGTGTGTGTGTGTGTGTGTGTGTGTGTGTGTGTGTGTGTGATAGAGCTGTGTGTGTGTGTGTGTGTGTGTGTGTGTGTGATAGAGCTGTGTGTGTATGTGAGAGTGTCTGTATCTGCCGTAATGGCTCGGTTCATTGTAATCCCAGCATGCCTGACTGGTACTGCCTAAACACAGGGGTTGATCAGCTTAGGATGTTGACACACTCCACACCCTTTCTCTAGACTGTCTCAGCATCTCGATTACTAATATTACTGCAACACAACACAGAAACATACACACACACACACAGAGCAGACATGCATAGAGACACATGTTCACCCCAAAAACATATATATACATATATATATATATATCTATATCATGGAGAGGCACACTCATAATAGCTAACTCCAGAGCCACTAGCCCAGATCTGGTTGCTCCCACAGCTGTTGTCTGGGAGGGTTAGGGTCTCTCCTCCACTGAGTTTAAACACACCAGACACAGGAGCCTCTCCAGCCCCTCTCTCAGCCCCCTGATTGGCTGCCAGTCACTCTACAGTGAGCTTACATGCTGCTGTGGATCAGTGCCAGGCCTGAGGTGCTGACAGTACAGAGCACACACACAGAGCATGTGGCTGTGGGCCAGATCAGGGCCAGATCAGAGCCAGAACTGGAGAGGCTATCTGGATTAATGGAGAGGAAATTCGGATGAGTGTGGGTGTGATTGGGACCAGAGGAGAGCAGGATGTTGCATGGATCTGGGCTGGTTTTCCCCAAAAACCCCTAAGCTTGAGTAATTCCTTGAGTCCCTCTTAGGAACATCTCATGGGTTTTGGACCATTTCAAGAAACCTTAAAAAGAACTTCAGAACATTGTTAAGACACTCTCAGGCATTTGTGTAATCCATAGGGTAACACACAAGCAGGTTTGGGAAACACCCGGAAAAGCCCAAGGAATATTCGTAAGATCAGTTACAGAGAACGTGTGTAAGTGCCTCATGACTCATTGTTACTGTTGTTGTCCAGAGCCCTGGACTAACTGTCTATGCTAAACAAACCAAGGCGTAGTTTATCCTCCTTGTGCAAGTTGCAGCTGGAGGAGATGAGCTAAATGAACGCCTCAGGGAGGAGTGAGGTGCTATCTAGATTAGGGCTGTCGAAGTTAACGCGTTAATTGTACATTATCACAATTTCATTCTATCATGATTAAATCAAATGTCGCTGTTAACACAGAGTATTTAAACAACAGTGAACTGGGCTCATCTTTGTAAGAAACAAAGCAGGTGACTAGCATAACAAAGCAGGTGACTAGCATATCGTATTTTGCACATATTCCTATATATATATTTCTGAAATATCATTATTTTGGAAAGAATATGCTGTAGGCCTAGGCTTAATATAAAAACCCAAATTCCAAATATTCATGCATCATACTCAAGATGTTATTATTAGACGTTAATATAACTGACATGATTTGACAGCCCTAATCTAGATAGAGCTAAACTGAGAGACACTGGGATGATGAGACATTAAACTACCCAGTGAGATACTAGAACACACTCACACTCAAGAACTCAAGAACACACTCTCTCTCTTACTCGCTGACACACAACTATGTACACAAACACTCACTCTCAGCGAGGGGTGGTCCTGAAAAAGTGAGGTGATATCTAGATAGAGATAAAGGTTTGGCAATGCAACATATTTGCCATGCCAATAATGCATATTTGAATTTGAGTTTGAATTTGATAACTAGAGAGAGACTGGCTAAACTGAGAGATACTAAACTACCCAGTGAGACATTAGCTGCCTCAAGAACACACATCACAGACTTTCTCTCTCTCTCTCTCTCTCTCTCTCTCTCTCTCTCTCACACACACACACACACACACACACACACACACACACACACACAAACAAATACACACACAGACACGCACACATTCTCTTTGTCTCTCTCTCTGTATGACTCCTGCACACATATGCTCTCTCTCTCTCTCTCTCTCTTTCACCCACCCACCCACACACACCCACACACACACACACACACACACACACACACACAGGATCTGCTAGATGTGTTGTATGTGCTACTGTGCTGCTGGTGTAACAGCCACTGCTGTGCATGTAAAGTATGATTACTAATCCCTTCCATGTCTCAGGCTGTGTCTAGACTAGTCCTTCTCTAGCTGTCAGGAGATGTCCTTGACAACCGACCCCTAGCAGTTCCACCCTCTATACATGCCACATCCATGCCAGTTTCGGGACTAACATACATTGAAATTTCAAACATTAGGCAAATGTTTTGCGAGTGTTTGAATATAATTTTCTGATTGCCTTAAATTTCCTTTGAACATTTTGAGGAGATACTACCAACATTTATGGGAGGTGGGAAGAGGATTACTGTTGGAATGGCATGTTTACACAAAATCTTTGAAACTGAACTGTTCAGATGAAAAATGAACTAATATTTGCAACCAGTATGATCACACCCTGTCCTGCTTATTACCAATTG
>PYXC01000452.1:2342500-2345000 GCA_015244755.2 Tenualosa ilisha | reverse complement strand
AATTGTAAGACCCTACTAATCTCTGAGCATTATAATCATTAGTGTGTGTTTGTGTGTGTGTGCGCATGTGTGCGTACGTGCCTGTGTGCGTGTGTGTGTGTGTGTGTTTGTGTGTGTGTGTGTGTGCATACCCTCCTTTCCATTAGGCTGTCATGAGTTGGATGAGTCAGGCTTCACTGATCACAGAACAGCCTAATTAGGTGCTGCAGTGACAGTGGGCAGACCCCCAAACGTGCGTGCGTGTGTGTGTGTGTGTGTGTGTGTGTGTGTGTCTGCAAAGCCTTTTGTCTGACAGCAGGACCCGGGTATGGATTTAAGTGTTGTGCAAAACTTTGTACGTTTGTGTATGTGTGTGTGTGTGTGGGTGTATGTGTCTGTGTGCTGAGTTTAGTAAACATTTTATCATTAAATTGTAAAGCAAAAAAAAAATATGAAATAGAAGAGTTAAGACACTTAATGTGTGCAATTTTGCTTTTTAGCATTAATCCACACAGGGAGTGTCTTCTTGTGACTGACACACACGCACGCACACACACACACACATTTATCTGACACGTGGCTTCATTTCTTTACCCCCTAAAGGCAGACATCTCAGGAGGCTAACCCTGACTCAACCCCCCTAAGGCAGACCTCTTGGACGGCTAACAGATAATTTAATCCCAGGCTTTTAGGGCCTTGGCTTGGCCTGGGTTGAGGATTTCATGCTATTAATTGAAGGCTGTGTCAGTCATCAGGATTCCTTACCCAAACCTTCCTCCACGGGAGAGGAGAGGAGACCTCGCACAGAAATTAAGGGAGTGTGTGTGTGTGTGTGTGTGTGTGTGTGTTGGCATGCATGGTCAAAGTTTGATTTCAGTTAAAGCGACTGTTTGGAGTAGGGGTGGGTGGTTTAATCGACATACAATATAAATTTGGCCAACGGTAGAGATTCTGATTATCCCGGCCTACCACATGTATTCATATAATGTAGGCCTACAGTTTAATAAGTACAAACACAAGATGTATACTTTTGATTTCACACAGAGACTTTATTAACCATCATGTAGCGGCAGTAAAGATGATCCGCCTATCCTGCCTTTTCTTACATAATCGTGCATTTGGGAAATGTTAAATTCAAGATGCATCTAATCTATTCTAAATCTAAAGTGTTTTTTAGGTTGTCAAGCATTCCTTTTAGCTCTTTGTGCAGTTGGTTGACTCAGTCTAGATTAACTCCGCTGGCCACTTTGTTTTTTTATTTGAACACTCACAAAATACTGTAGGCGTCATGCTTTTGGGTTGATTTAAGTTAAGCTACGTACTCTGCCACGGCGTCACGAGTTGTCGATGTACTCATCCTTTCCAATTAAAGTGCGATTGAAAAGTTTTAGCAGTTGCGATCATCTCACTAAATAAAACTTTCAGGTGTGCTGGGCATAGGGCCCTGACTGATGAGAGCTCTATGGTGCATTGCTATGTGGTGCCAGAGGGAAAAGCAAAGACAGGCTCACACGTTCCACAAGCCATGTTCACTTGCTCCCTTTACCAAGGGGGATGGATGCAGGAGCATCTTTGGACATCTTGCTTTTTAGTCTAAACAGCTTTGCAATTATTTACACGTTTCTTTTAGTTCAATTAACTCTGTAACATAATGTTCTGGATGTTGTTTGATTTTTTTTAATTTAGTTTAGTTGTATACTGCTTTCAATTAGTAATAGTTTTATCAGCTCATGTTTAAGGTTTGACCTTTGACTCATCTTGAAGTTTGATGTTGGAGGGTTCACCTCAATATTATTTTGGGCCCAAAACATAAACATTCTGAAATCAAATCAATTAGCTTGTTATTTTTTATCTCTGTCCCCTGATAAATACTACACATTTGAAATTGTATTTTATAGTTATATAGAGTATATCACAATACATAGTATATACCATCTAGAAATCTAGAAATTATACTGCAATATACATTTTTTATCACCCACCCCAACTTCTTTCAAACTGTGTTGTACTCTGAAGTATTGCTTTGTCTTGGTCTTCAGTTTTTATTCAAATGTTTCTATTTGTCTGTGATTTATGGTTATATGTCTCTAGGTCTTCGGTGTATGTGTGTATGTGTATGTGTGCTGTTGTGGAGGAATGTCTCCAGATATTCACTGAAGTTAGCATGCTAATCAACTAGCTTTCCTGTAATATCACATTCTATCGGGTGTGGCTGCTATTCAATAAAATGCAAACTAGTGCAGAAAGTTATTCAACAACAACAACTTGAAACCAAAAGTATACTGTAAGAATTACCTAGCGGTTTTACGGTAAATGAACTGCTTAGTGTTACGTTCACATTAGAAAACATCACTGTCAATCAAGGTGATTTTTTTTGCTTCACCTCTATCTCCCTCCCTCCCTTCCTCTCTCTCTCTCTCTCTCTCTCTCTGGTGTGTGTGTGTGTGTGTGTGTGTGTGTGTGTGTGTGTGTGTGTACACACACACACCTTTTTCAACACCTTTTTCAAAAGAAAATGGTG
>PYXC01000452.1:2335000-2337500 GCA_015244755.2 Tenualosa ilisha | reverse complement strand
TGAACACATCCACAGGCCATGGGTTCCTCCTGTTACCACTGAGGAACACATCCACAGGCCATGGGTTCCTCCTGTTACCACTGAGGAACACATCCACAGGCCATGGGTTCCTCCTGTTACCACTGAGGAACACATCCACAGGCCATGGGTTCCTCCTGTTACCACTGAGGAACACATCCACAGGGCACGAGTTCCTCCTGTTACCACTGAGGAACACATCCACAGGGCACGAGTTCCTCCTGTTACCACTGAGGAACACATCCACAGGGCACGAGTTCCTCCTGTTACCACTGAGGAACACATCCACAGGGCACGAGTTCCTCCTGTTACCACTGAGGAACACATCCACAGGCCATGGGTTCCTCCTGTTACCACTGAGGAGCATCCACTGCACTCTACAGCTTCTGCCCTCAAACACAAACACACACCTGGGAAGGAGAGAGAGAGAGAGAAAGAGAGAGAGAGAAGGGAGGGGAGAGAGAAAGGAAAAAGGGGACAGCAGTGATAGATAGACAGAGAGACCAGAATTTGCTGCTTATACCTGTCAGACACACACACACACACACATTTATCACCTATGCTCTGTGAGTGACGTTTGAAGTCTCCACATTTCCCCCAGAGTGTGACAAAGGTATGACGTTATCACCTTAAACTGTGATCGAGTTGCTGCATGAGTGTGTTTCTTCTCAGAGCAGCCCTTCTCCAAAGCCTCCTTTTGAAGTTGAGACAATCTGCTGCAGGCAGCTGAATACAGGGAGGGCTTACTAGAGATTGACTCAGAAATGACCACTGGCTGACCCATCTGGAATAAGAGTGTTTGTATTTTCCCCCTCCAAGAAACCTTCTTTCCACAGACACCTGTGGTCCATTACTGCATGTTCCCATTTCCCCATCACCATACATCTGCAGTTTTCCAGATATCGCTCCGTTACGACCTGGAAAGTCTTCTCCATAAACAGATCATGACTTCATATCAGTGTAATCACTGAAGAGTGAACTATGGGGAACATTCGTCCAAGAGCGCTGGACAAACTGTAAGTTGGAGGTGTACAGATGATTACCTCTGCTCCTGGACGAGGCCTCAGTCAGGAACACAGTCAATCCTGCAGAAATCAGAGGCAAGTCAGAGGACAGCTAGAGCAGGTCTGGACCTGACCTAATCCTGACCTTTGACCCTGAAGTGGACCTCATACATGTACTCCAAGTGGATCCACTTAACCTTTCTCTAACTCTAAGTCAGACCAGTGCCAGAGCCAGACCACAGTGACTGAATATATCACTGCTCCTTTTACAAAGTGCAGAAACTGTTTTAGAGGACTGGTGTATTTGTACGTATATACATATGCATGTATGCATGTATTATTATGTACAACTTGTAACACATTTAAAAACAGATCCTTTTCACTGATTGCTCATGTAGATGCAACAGAGGCTTTTATTTATGGATAAGGGTAGCTCATGGACACCACACACACACACACACAAACACACACACACACACACACACACACACACACACGCACACACACACACACACAGTGACATACACACACACAAAATGGGCTTTTATGTATGGATAAAAGCAGCAGTGAGTCATGGATGACTGTAGGCCTAAAGAAGTGCTTTAAGTAGTGGTGGTAGCAGGCTTGCTGTGCAAAAGTCCCTAAAGAGAACTTGTCCATCAAGAGATCAAGCGGCTCACGTTTCTCAGACGTGATGTGATGAAGAGGAATGTGGTGATGTTATTAGTCTCGACTGTGTGAATAAGGTTCACTGTCTTTCTGTGAAAGAGAGTAATAGAGAGAGAGAGGAGTATCACAGCCTGACACACACAGATAGATAGAATAGATAGATAGATAGATAGATAGATAGATAGATAGATAGATAGATGAGGGGAAAGAAGAGGGAGAGAGATTTGCCAACAGGGGGTGGGGGCTGTTTTGGGACTGTGATTTTAAAAAAAGAATGTTGCTGTAACCTCGCCTCCAATGAGTCCTCATAGTAAAGTCCCTATGTAAGTAATCTGGTATTCAGACAGGGGGTTGCTGATGAGTGAACATAGAAGCCCCACCACCCTGCTCAGCTCAGCTCAGCTCAGAATAGCTAAATCAGAGGAAAAGCTAAAGGTCAGACTATCATGCCCAAACAAAACAAACATGCATGGGCCTCCCCTGCCATGTCCCTGAAATACAATAGAGTCCACAGAGCCCCTGCTCTCCTGTGCTATTTTTGAAAGGAGAAACAATGAGAGGCATTGTTTGTCCCTCCTGAGTGTCCTTAGAAATATCCTTTAGCCCATGTCAAGAGCTGACCTCACCCTCGTCTATTACAGGTGACAGCAGGGGAGCAGTGAGAGGCTCATAGAGACACACTCGTTTAGACATGACTCTCTTCACCATAGGACAACACACACTGAACACGCATGCCTGTTGTCAGTGACAGACACCTTCATCATCATCATCATCATCATGAAGACAAATCCACCATGTTGCTACCGGCT
>PYXC01000452.1:2315000-2330000 GCA_015244755.2 Tenualosa ilisha | reverse complement strand
TAATCATACAATGATTTTCTCAAAAGTATGATGTGGGTTGCTTGTGAAAAAATATTCAATTCAATTCAATTATATTTATACAGCGCCTTTTACAATAGTATTGTCTCATGGTGCTTTACAGAAGGAGCATCCAAGAGCAACAGGGGCAAGGAGAAACTCACTTATGTTTAGTTAGTCTAGGAAGAAACTTTGGGCAGATCCACAACTCAGGGGGCAGACCCAACTGCCAGGGGTCATGCAGGAAAAGTATCCATGTAACCAATAATAACCATGATAGACTACAAGTTGTCCATGGTTATAGCTAAGCATCATAATAGTTCCAAAATACTGTCCTATAAAATTATAAGGTACAATCCATAGGTGGTTATCAAGAATTATGGCTGGACAGTATAGTAGCAGCCAGACATAGAGTTAAAGTCAAGGAGTGAGATGGGTCATGGGGGTAACATTAAAGGTTCATTTTTGACAGTGCCACAAGGCACTCAGGGTTTTAAGGAAGGAGAGTCGGTCCTTGCATGAACGTCTAGAAAGGGCCTCTAGGATAGAGAGTCAGTCCTGGCATGGGCCTCCCATAAAATTGGTTGCAGTCCACTCAGGAGGGGAAGGTGACAGGAGTCATAGAGGCAGGGATGACACTCAGCAGAGATGCTTGTGGTGTGGACAGAGGACATATATATATATATATATATATATATATATATATATATATAGATAGATAGATAGATAGATAGATAGATAGATAGATAGATAGATGGATGGATGTGTGTGTGTGTGTGTGTAAGTGTAGAGAGAGAGGGAAAGAGAGAGAGAATTGTACGGCATGACATATGAGAGGTTTGTGGTGGCACTAGGCTGTATGGTGCATGGCAACCCAACACTACTGCAGGGATGGACAGTGGCTTCTATGCCTCGCAGCTAGGGGCAACAGCAGAGTCAGTCCCTCCCAATAAGACCCACGAGGAGTGATGATAGGAGAGATACGCTCATATTTTTTAGTCCTAGTGAGTGTTTGGGCTGTGACATTTTGTTTTAGCTGTAGGTTTTTAAATGATATGCAGCCAGCAAGAGACAAAAGTAGTCATACTTGCCAAGTTAAATTTAAAATACTGTCTTATAATGATCCTAGGTTATTGCTTCCGTTACCCAGATGGTGTGGTGCAAGTTATTTTTTTTGTGCTCTATGGTGTGCCAACATATAAAGCTGTCCCCAGAAACCTGAGGTATGAGTTATGTCACCAGGACAAGTCATAGAACAGCATCAGTGTTGTGCAAGTTCAAACTGGACATGAGCTAGTTCAGTTTAGACAGAAAAACAATAAATAAATTCAAATTCATAGGTTACAGTTAGAACTAGCTCACATTCAGAATGATGGTATGCCTTGCTGATCAGTCAATACAGGGGTCTCCAAGTTTGCACTTTGTGTGGCTACACATGGAGTTTACCAGTGGGAAAATGATTGTGTCAGTACTCTCATCATGAACACAACAGACCTTGTGGCATAAGGATTCAGCCACTGTCTCACAACAGTACTGACATGGGACACCAGAGACAAAGTGAGAATTCACAAAGCAAAATATTAAGACTAACTGCCTGCTGTATTTTATGAAATGTGAGACTCTTCACAAAAATAGCCTAATTTGCTTAATGCATTGCCAGTATGGATTATCAGAGTTGACTTTTTTTTCTCAGCACGGCTCCTTACATGAGATGAACGAGGCTAAACTCAGACAGGTCTACTGGTCTTCACTGCAGCTGTAGCCAGTCGTCTATTTATTGTAGTATTTTTTATGCTTTGGTGAACTTGTAAAACAGTATATAACTGTTAAAACACAAAATCAGTAGTCTACAGAACTGATGTGAGGTAGGTAATGTAAAAACTGTAAGATGTAAGCTGTAAATCAGCATAATTATGTTTTGTAAATAAGTGATTCGTAATTTCTGTCCACAATTTGTAAATAACTGGACAGGAGGCTATATTTGTGTGTGTAGTGTAGAGTAGTAATAGTGTCGTTGTGGGGTCTGACCCTTTGATGACGTTCCAGCCGTCACAACACTTTTATTTTGACATTCAGTAAACAGGAACAAGGTGCTGATGCTGCGTGGTTTACGTCGGACGAGTGTGGCTGCGGTAGTATCGCTTTTTAGCTGGTTGGTTACTTACGTCTGCAGGCAGGTAGCCACAGTTGTTATTTAATCAGAACATAGAGATCGTTCGCTGAAACCCCGGTTATCTGGTGGAGCCATCGTCTATCTCAAACAGTTGGAGTCCAAGTCGTTTCAGCAGCGGCGCCGACATGTCAGAGACATACGGTAACTCAGATAGCCCTGATGTCTTCACAAACCATATAACGTTAACGTTTGCTAACGTTAGCCATCAATTGAATGTCAACCAACCGCTTGCTTGTGATGCATCCTAGGACAGGATGTTGTGTTTACTTATGGTATTTATGGAAGTTGATTTTACAGTCATCTTCTCACATCAGCTGTGTTGTCTTTGTAAACTAACTTCTAGGTCTAGAGACGTTTAAACGTGTGTAAACATTTATGAATTCCATGATCTATCGCTAGCTTGACTCGCCTGCTAGCCAGATGCACCTAACGTTAGTTAGATAGGAAGTGGATGATGTTTTGCCTACTCTTTGCAACCTTCGCTGAGCTAGCCTCAGTTAGCTATTTGAGGATAGTATTTGACATGTGAACTTCAGCCGTAGCATTTTCAGTTTTTGTGTCATCATCCTGCACTGACCCAAAATACAGTTCCAACTCTACCCATTTGTCGCAAATCAAGAAGTTGAGAATTGACCGTCGAGTTCCTTTCCTGCTGACGTCTAACAGCTGTCACTACTAACGGGCTCTGTCATTTGCTCTTGAGTAAAATGGAAAGTAATTATGGTAGGGACTGGTGTATTTAAACTATGATCAACAACATAATTCAAAATAAATATCTCAAGTGGAATAGCATTTGAAGATCTCCATCCAAGTACATCTGTCCCAAGATACAACTGACTGATGTAGGCTAAGTCATTAGGAAATAGGTGAAACAATTGCCTAGGCGTTTCTATAAAATGGCCTAACGCCAGTAAATGAAAAATGTTGGTTTAGTTGACAGAATGTTATAGGTTCGTATGTCTTAAAGCATTTAATTTTATTATGGACAAGGTGTTATGCAGCACAAAAGATGGAGACCTAGGCTCTATTCATCTGTCTCTTTAGAAGAATTTTTTGCAGAAAATTCAATGGAATACGAACTCTGGAACTCAATCTGCAGGCTCCATCTTTATCAGGTTGCCTGTTGGCTTGTAAAACGCAGGATAGCGATGTGAGCTGTGAAGACTTCTCAGATTACAGCCAGCCGTCTTGCACCCACCTCCCGTCAGACATCCATCCTCTTCTCCCAACTCCCTTTCATCCCCTCACGTTTTCTCTCCTTCTCTTCACCCTACTTCCCATTCTCTCTCTCTTTCTCTCTCCCTCCCTCTCTGTCTGTCCCTCACTCTCCTCCTCTCTCTCCCTTCCTCTGTCTCTCTCTCACCACCCACTCAATTTTAGTCTCAAGATATGTTTGTCTCTCTCTGTCTCTCCTTAAAAAAAACCTAAATCTCTTTGTACAGCCACATCTTGCTCATCTCAAAGTGCTGGTGGATTGCAGGAACACAAATATAGAGAATAAATATAGTTATACCCTTTTTTTTTTTTCAGAACAGATTACCCCCCCGCCCTTCCTTGCACGCTCGCTCGCTCGCTCACTCGCTTGCTCACTCACTCCTGTATGTCGAGGGTAATTCTACCTGCGGTAGTGTAGTATGAAGCTAATGCACTGTTGGCTCTGTGCCCTTTTGTGGTGTATGAGTTCTCACTGATTAGGCTTCTCTCTGTTAGCATTGTGCTTGGCACCTCTCTCTTCCTCTCACGGTCTCCTCCCCCCTCTCTCTCTCTCTGCTTGGGTGACATAGAGGGTCATGGCTCTTGCAGCCAAGAAGAACGTAGTGTGATCCCTTACGGAACTTTAGCACCCATCGAGGCCTACCTTTTCCAACACGCACACACACAAAACCTACAAAACTATTTAGAATTGAGAACAAGACAGAAAGAGACAAGTAATATGTCATCAAACAGATGCACACATCTCTCTTTCTCATATATGCACATACACAAACACACACACACACACACACACACACACAGAGACATATCTTTTTCAAACAAACACATTCATGCAGGGAGACAAACACACACACACTCTGAGACCTTGACTTCACTCTAACACACTCGCTGTATACACACACCCCAGCCGCCTGACTACTGAGAGTGAGAGAGGGAGCCGTGGCTGCGATCCAGGCTGGAGGAAGGCTGTAGAGACAGCAACCCTTGTGTAGAGGTGAGCCCAGGGACATGAGCCTAAGGTCCTGATCTGACCCCTCACAGCCTTGGACCAGCACCAGACACACGCCATACTAGGTGTCTATCAGTGAGCAAGGCCCCGACCCCAACCAGATCATATGACACAGGCCCAGTACATAGGATGCCTCTGTCTTACTCATTTAGAAGGGTTCAGCAGCATGTTAGGCTAACCTCGCATTTTCCAATGTGACACAGTTATAAGAATGTGACCACTTGCTGTTTGACAAACGACCTCTTGGAAAGTTTTGGTATACGGATCCTCCCAGTAACAGATTGTCCACCGACACCCTGTTGAACTGTCCTGTTATGTTCCGTGTTGCTCTATTCTAACATTAGCCCCGTTTACATGGATGGATTTTCGATTAAACTATTCTGATTAAAAATTCTGGGTCGTCTGTTTACATGCAGCATTCTGTTCCGATCAGACGTTAGCGGTCGTGTGACATAGGCACACATGTAGCCTGTTTTTAAAATCACCTCAAAATGGCAATCAAAGACATCTCATAATTACATTTATCCGGTTATCTTGCGGAGCTAGGACTTAGGAAGGTCCTGGCCGGAAATTTTCGGGATTGAGAGGTGAACACAGTAAACTGCTGTCAGTTGTCTCAGAAAGCCACTGTTACCTTTGCAAAGCTATCACCAGCCTACATGGTCCCCTAATTGTCTGGCGTGTGAGTGAAATGTTATGGATGATCACAGCGACGGTGAAATGGCTATCAGAGGCTTTATTTCCACAAAATACAGGATTGTTCATGTTCAAAGATGAGCGATGAGTAGTGTGCGTGAAAAAATTTTGAGTGTTTACATTATTGCTCAATCAGTATAGGAACGGAATAAACCACCCCTTTCATTCCGATTAAAATTTTTTAATTGGATCAGGAATTCTATTCCAATCATGGTGTTTCCATGGGTCATTTCTATTCTGATTGAGCTATTATTCTGTTTCTATTCCGATTAAAAGTGTCCATATAAACCAGGCTATTACATGGTCAACCAGTCTGTTTCAATCTTACCGCATGTCCATTCTCCTTTTTATGCCTTTGAGTAGAACAGAAATTGAGTTTTATTTCATTCCGTTACGGAATAGAAATTCGATTTAATTCTGTTTCCGTGTGCGTGTAGGTGTATGTGTGTGTATGTGAGAGAGACTGTTAATCTTGTTGGCATGTACAGCAGAGTGCAGTGTAGCTCAGCTAGCAGGCCTTGGAGGGCCCCAGATGTCCCCTGGCACAGGGCCATCCTGTATGGAGTTGGCCACTGCTGGGAGAGATGCATTTACTCAGTGTCTTTCCTGCATGGTGTATATCAGCTCTAAGTGGCTTGTTTACACTCAACTCAGTTTTGTGTATTACTGGAAGGACAATCATAAGGAGACAACACACACACACACACACACACACACACACACACACACATACACCACACATACACGCCACATACTATTTTTTGCATCTCTCCTGACTGTCAGGTAACTATGCCAGGACAGCTGCTTAGTGACCTCAGAGGATGGAGTCATTAGTTGGCTTTAAGCCTGTGGGTCAGATGGAGTAGTTAGCCTTGTTTCTTTCTTCCACTCTTTCTCTCCCACCTCTCTCTATCTCTCACTTTCTTTCTCTCCCTCCTTGGCTGGTTTCTGTCAGTTGCTCCTGTGTTTTCCAATATTTGTTTTATTCTTATTGACTTATCGCTTATTGACTTTCCTAAGGCACCCTTCCCCCACCTCTTTCTCACCTCCTTGGCCTACATCTCACTCACTTTCTCATTCCCCCCTTTTTTGTCTTTTTATATTCTCACCCCATCCTCTCATTCCCTCCCTCTCTTCCTCTCTCCCTTTCTTTCTCTTTCCTCTCTCTCTTTCTCCCACTCTTATTCTCTTCCAATCCTCTCTTCCTTGCTTCTCCTCTCCTCTCTGTCTGTTGGTGTTTGTAATTAGCTGTGTGTAGGAGGGAGGCAGAGAGAGACCGATGATGACAGCAGCTCCAGTTTCTCGGAGCCTCTAAGAGTTTAAAGGAGGGGAATCCCCTTGTGGTTTTCTGCTTGTTGGTAAAGCACACACACACACACACACACACACACACACACACACACCCGTACACACAAACATCCGTACACGTAAAGACACCTGTGGTGTGGCAACACTGTGTACACACACACAAAGGGACCATCACAAGCCCACAGGTGTGTGTGTGTGTGTCTGAGATTGCTCAATTTATATATGCAGGCAGTGCTATGCCTTCATCTCCACCTGAGCTGTTTTTAGCTTGTCTACAGTTGCTCCCTTGTTCCCTGCCGTCTGGCTCGGGCTAATGTGGGTGAACCCTGCTCTGGTGAGCCGAGTCGAGCAGAGCAGAGCAGGAGGAAGCAGTAAATGGGACAGATAGGAGACAGCCTGGGCGTGTGTGGGATTGAGCTAGTGAGCTAACGAGCTAGCGTAGCAGCGCTAAGGGGGCTAATGATGAGGGCTGTCTCTGAGGATGCTCTGCTTTCTGCCTGTCTCACTTCAGAGGCACACAGGAAGCTGCTCAGAGGAAAGAGGTGGGGGTAGCGGTAGCCTGGAGTTTGTCATGCTGGTTTTGCATGCTCAAGACTTTCAGTGCAAATATGTTTTTTGTGCAGTGTTGCTCTGTGGGCGTTTCTGTGGTTTCGTTGGTTGTTTTTATCTGTGTGGCTGTCTGAACATTTGGCGCTAAGTGATGTGTTAAATAGTTTGGAAAATCATTTCTAGGCCACTGCTGCATGACTGGGTGTGCACACACGCACACACCGTGTTCACATGAGTAGCTTATTCTGTTTATATACACAGTGCAATGTTTGTTTATACACAAGCTATTAGTCTAACTGTTGTCCTCTATGTACGTTACACTGACTGAGCACAATCTTTAATTTGATCACTGTGTGGATGTGATTACATGAGTGTATGTGTGTGTACGTGTGTGTCTGCCCATGTCTTCTCCTTCCCCGAAGAGAAAACGGTGATGATGGTTTGTTTATGTGATTTGACTTGACTCGACTGTTTGACTTCTTGAGCTCCTTAATCATGTCAGTACTCTGAGAAGCAGGATGTCTCTACTCTGTAGGACTCCTGTCTTACCTGAGGAAGACCCCCAGGGATGCCTGTTTTTCTTTTTACCCATTTCCAGCAAAAGTCTGCACCACATCACTGGTTGACATGTGTTGGTTGTGTGTCTAGATTGGTGAATGAGCTGTCAAGAGTTGCACTTGGAGAGACACCCAAACCACATGGGCCTAATGGCTTCCTAGGCCTAATTGGTGTATTAAACTTGGAGCGATGCTTGACGGCCTGTTGGGTGCCATTTTTTCAAGATCATGGCAGCTTACTCGCTATAGGCCTATAATTCAATTTTATTCAAGAAGTTTTGTTGGCATGATTGTTACAGTAACATTATTGCCATAGACATGCCATAGACATTATTGCAATGACATGCATGCATTCATGAAAAAGGCCTAACAGGTATGTACAATTACGATAGACAGACAAACAAAATTTAAATAATAATAATAATTAAAAAAATAAAATGTGTACTCTAAGCAGAATTGTCTAGCTTGGCCTTGACCTTTAAAGCTGCTATATGTAGTTCTAATAGAATGGTTTCGAGACGTCCTCAGTACAGCTTTGCATTCAGTTGCATTGTAATGCTGCTAACCATGAGTTTCCCTTAAATAACATCAATTAGGCATGAATCTTCCCCAGACTCATATGGCTTTATAGCTCCAAACAAACTATGCCAAATAACAGTTGAAGCAGGGATAACTGTTACTCAGACTTGTTAGTGTCAGACAGTGAGCAGCATATAACACCAGGCACATATAGACAGACAGACAAACCCATGTTCCTGCATTTCTGCAATAAATTTGAATTTAAGCTGAAGTATTTTCCCAAATTCACAAACTTGTTACCTACAAACATGATCCTATATTCCCAGCAAACAGAAGCACTCCCAAATATTCCTAAAGTAGTCCCGTATAACTCCTGGCAAGTCGTGACTAGTTGACCAAGGTGTGGGTTGACCTCCTAAACTAGCATCGTGTCAATGGTTATAAAACCCTTCTAAGAGCTGACCAAGGGTTAGGAACCCTTCTAAACTCTTTCAGAAGAACCTCTTTCATGACAATTAGCTGACCAAGCACTGGAAAAGCCCTCTAAACAAAATCTAATTATCTGACCAAAGGTTACGAGTTGACCAAGGGCATGAAAATGACTTTATAAACTCCCCGGAGCAGTTTTCAGAAGAGGAGGGGGAACTCGACCTCTGACAAACGGCCGTAAATCCGACTATGCCGTAGGGGTGACTACTACATTGATATCTCTTAGTTGTGGTGGTTCCGCAGAACTGAGCCACAGCCGAAACAGTATGATAAGGAATAAATAGTACCCACACCATGAGTGCTCTGTTAAGTTGAGTGGAGGATCTTACCTCGACCTGCAAATTGGCTAAAATCTGATGGAAAAAAACAAATTAGATGAATCCATATAATCCTTATCAATCAAACATCTCGGTAGAACCCCCTAAATCTAATTTTTAGGTTACATCAGTAGAACAGGAGACGTCAGACAACGGTTAGGAAAGCCAGGAGCAGAATTTTATTTACCACGATGTGCATCAAGGGAGAGACAGCGTGCTTCACATTAATATCCACCAGTTGCTCTAACTAGACAAGGAAATAGCCTGACTTTACGTACAGTTCCAGGTTGAATTAAATGTGGCACCACTTGAATCCATGGTGAAACGTTGTTTTGTCTCACTACAGTGTACATGGCTGAAATGACAATAAAACCCACTGGAAGGTGGCGTTGGTCATCCCAGTTGACGTGGCCCACACTGAATCATATCATGATTAGCGCCAGCGTGGTGCACTAGAGCAGATAGCCACTGACGCAGGGGACAAATGCACATTGTGTTTATCTCTAATGGCAGGAACAGCAGGGACAGAGTGAAAGTCATAGACCGTCGAGTCAGGCCTAGCTCAAATATAATGACTGCATATGACTGGAAATAATAATAAATACATTCTGATTCCAATTCTCTCAAGCCCCACGCGGCCAAACCTGATATTGTAGGAAAGCCAGGTCGAAGCTAGTTGATTTGCATGCTAACCTCATTGTTGGAAAACATGGTGCTAAGTAGTTTTAGACATAATGTTAATATGGTTGTTTCTTCACATTGTGTTACTGTTTCTAGGCTAGTTTTTGATATTTTATGCTAAAAGTATTACACACAGCTCCTCTCAAATGATTGGGGCTTGAACTTCCACCTCCTCGCTCTAATTACATATAATGCCTCCATGGTTCAGATGTTTGCACACCCAAAAGAGGAAGTTAATATCACACCACCACGATGATGCGTAAGTCAACATTTTGTGCTTTTGCTGGACAGGATAGTTGGCGTTGTTGATCTGACATGTTGATATTGGCTAACATACTTCATCACCCATTCATCAGGAGGCAAGTTGTAATGGTCATCCAATCAGAACACATGGAGGCAGTTGTTGCCTAACAACATTGCTCAGAAAGCTGCCCTGTGTGTCGACATTTTTGTGTGCTCTTGGGCAGATTCCAAGTAAGTGGTAAAGTGACAGACATAGGTAAGAAGCCAGAGGTAATAGCCTTGTAAACCTGATAATGGAAAATTGTGGAGTCCTTATTCCCTTAACTAAACATAGCAGAAGAACCCTTTGCTCTGAGCCTTGGTGTTGTTAGTTCCATCACCCTGCTACACCTAACAGATGACAATGTCAGCAACAGCAACAGTGTCAGGAGATGTGCCTGTTCTTAGAAAGTGCTGGCTGAGCCCTTGAGCACTGTATGACTTTCCCTCTGCCTTAGTCTCTCTCTTGTGTGTGGGTGTGTCTTTGTGTGAATGTTAAACAAGGTCCTGGGTGATTGTGTGTATGTGTGAGTTAATGTCAAACATCAGGTGTGTGTGTGTGTGTGTGTGTGTGTGTGTGTGTGTGTGTGTGTGTGTGTGTGGTGTGTGTGTTTGTGTGTGAGGAGATGCAAACAGCGAATTGCTAACACTCTTTAGTGCCTTCAGAAGCAGGCATTAGGCCTCTAATGCTACGCTTGACAAATATTGACACTCAGGGCTGCCACGCATGAATGCTCTGCCAGGGTTGCCAACTGACAGAGCAGATTGTGTGCCATTCCTTGCCAGGCTCGTCTCACAAAGCTTGGCACCAACCCGGAAATGGAACTCCATCGCGTGGTTACAGAACATGGCAACCACAGTAGAGTGTTTAAGTTGAAGCAAGTCCTGAGAATGGGAGCGAATGGCAGTGTTTCATTTAGCCTTTTCTCCCTGCTGATTGGCCTGTGGTTCTGTCAATCATTTCCCCACCTCCTAGCTCTTTGGTCCAATCGCAGGCCTTTTCCTCAGTGGTGCTGCAGTCCTCTATTGTTCTGAAGGGGAGCGAGTGCCAGGCTTCCTCATGCTCCACAGGCCAACACACCATGCAAATGACCACTGAAAACTGACCCTGTTACCCTGCACACAAAGATAGCTTTGACATCCAGCTGTGCAGCAGTGTGTGTGTGTGTGTGTGTGTGTGGTGTGTGTGTGTGTGGTGTGTGTGTGTGGGAGTGGGAGAGAGAGAGAGAGAGAGACTCAACTCTGACTGTGGCTAGGCCTTTGTCAGCAGTCAACATATCTGTCTCAAGGCCAGTTCATATGTCAAGATTCTGGAGCATTTGGACATTTAAGCATTTACTCGAACAGACAGGCAGAGAGTGGGGGAAAGGAGTGATAGAGGGGGATATGGAGGGGGAAAAAGACAGATGGGCAGAAAAGATGAGTGAAGTGTTCTGTCTTCTCTGTGGAATTGGTCTCGCTGCTCCGCCTCAGTTATTGATTAAACCTCATTCATCTCTCTCTCCCTCTCCCTCTCCCTCTCCCTCTCCCTCTCCCTCTCTCTCTCTCTCCCTCTCCCTCTCTCTCTCTCCTTCTCTCCTCTTCTTCTTCTGTCTGCCTTTCTCATGCTCTCAGATTTCCTGTTCAAGTTCCTGGTGATTGGCAGCGCTGGGACGGGGAAATCCTGCCTCCTCCACCAGTTCATCGAAAACAAGTGTAAGCACCTCCGCCCCCTCACCCCTGTGGGCCTGTCCTCTCTTTCGTTCTTTCTTTCTTTCTTTCTCTTTCACTCAGGTTCATTCTCGACCCTCTTAAATGGGCTTGAACTTAAATAGCAGAGCAATACACCAACCCCAGAACGGATATGTATCTGTATCTGTTTTTATTTCACGTTGTGCTTAAATGAAACTTTACCTGTCTCACACACCCACACACCTGTCTGTCTTTCTCCTTTTCCCTCTGTCGCTTACTTCTCTCCTTTCTTTCCTTCTCCTTCTCTCTATTCACAGTGCTTCCTCATTTTCGGGTCTCCATTTGTTCCCTCCTCTCTCTCTGTCTCTTGCCTTCCCCTTCTTTTATTTTTCCTCTTTTCACCTCTCACTGCCTGTTTTTCTCTCCTGCTTTCTATGAGTAAAGTCCCTCTCTCTCTCTCCCTCTCCTCCCCTCTCTCTCCTTCTCTCTTTCTCTCCTTCTGTTCTGTGCATACGCTCTCACCCCCACCTCTCTTTTTCTCTTTTTTTTTTCCCTCCATTTTCTGTCCTGCGTTATCATTCTTTTTCCTTTTCTCTCCCTCTGTCTCACCCCCTCCCCCTCTCCCCCTCTCTATCCTCCTCTTCCCCTGCCCAACCTCTCTCTCTCTCTGTAGTTGTGCATGTAAAGTGCTTTAACCAGTGCGGTCCATGATCCAGAGGAGGCTGTGCTGTGCCGTGGGCCCCTGTGGCAGCGTTGCTACCTCCCGCTGCTCTCGAGGCTGCACGAACGGCTTCATTAGCGTCTGAATTAGTGGCGGGCCGTTAGCGTGCCCATTACGGCTAATCGAGTGCTGTGGCACAGCTTTAATCTGCGCAGCGGCCCTGGCGCACACCGCAGGGAACTCCCCTTTGCCGCCTCCTTACCATCCGCCTTCCCATCTCTGATGATCAAAGTCAGAGTCGTGTTCGTAGAGTTTCGTGTTGGAATTGTTGGGCTGATGGCCTCTTGTCGGGTTACAGATGTCTGACGTGTTTGCACTGAATGCAGCATGACATGAACGCTCTGTGGACACAGGGATGTGTGAATACACTTTTGATCTGTGTTCCTCGTTTCGACTTGCTCTGTGGACATAGGGATGTGTGAATACATTTTGATCTGTGTTCCTTGTTTCTGTTTCTGTTTCTGTGTGTGTGTGTGTGTGTGTGTGTGTGTGTGTGTGTGTGTGTGTGTGTGTGTGTGTGTGTGTGTGTGTGTCACAGTCAAGCAGGACTCTAATCACACCATCGGCGTTGAGTTTGGCTCCAGGGTGGTGAATGTTGGCGGCAAGACGGTGAAACTGCAGATCTGGGACACAGCCGGACAAGAGCGTTTCAGGTCATTTCTTCTCATTGGCTAGCTATTGTCACTGCCTCTGTGCGATCTGATTGATTGTTGCAATCGATACTGGGACTCTGATTGGCTCCTCTGATTTGTCTGTAGGTCTGTGACACGCAGCTACTACCGCGGGGCAGCAGGAGCCCTGCTCGTCTATGACATCACAAGGTGAGAGGAAAACAAACACACACACGCACACACACACACACACACACTCACACTCACACTCTTACACTTACTCACACACTCCCTTCATTTGAAATTCTCAGAAATGCCTCTCCACATTGCCTATCTCAAAATCTGTCAAATATGTCCTGTTGCAAAACCAAACCACACACATGCGTACACACGTTCGCGCGTGCGCACACACACACACACACACACACACACACACACACACACACACACACACACACACACACACACGTACTTCACAAACATGCATGCTTTGGCATACTAATATGCAGTCACACAATACACTTGCTGAGAGATGAGTTGCACGGTGATGTGCCAGAATGTTGTGTCTGTATAAACTTCAGCGTATTAGCTGCGCTTGTGTGTTCAGGTTTTCAAGCACTTGCCAAAGGGTCAAGAGGAAACGTGATCTGTTAACTTGTGCTGTCCCTGTCATGGAAAGGGATTGAATAAAATAAGGCAGAGTTTCAGATGGACATTCTTATCTGAATTTTAAACTCCTGCGATTGAAACTAAGAAAAGCAGCTTCCAAAAAATATGTATTTTAACACCAGTCACACCAATAGTGTGATTGTTAGTTGGTAGCAATGCCCATTTTAGCTATTAGCCATTATAGAAAGGTAATGCATTTACAAAAGGTAAAGAAAATGGTGAACTCAGATACAAAATTCAAAAAATACAAACCAAAGTTTTTTATCCAGTAGATCTGCACAGTGCTGTGTCTGTGTCTGTGTTGTGGTGTCAGTGCTTGTAGTTGCTTAGAGCTAGAATCCTCAACAGCAACAGAAGTAAACCTTGGAGACAATGATTCACATGGCTGTTAAAAGAATAGTACAGCTTTGACTGTAGAGGGTTTAGTCTTTCATACCTGTCCCAGAATCTCTGAATACACACACACACACACACACACACACACACACACACACACACACTCGCGTCACGTCATCTCGGTGAAATATTCACACAGAGACAGATTAACTCATAGCTCAATGTATGTTGGTCCATTGGCTGCTCACCCAAGCGTGGGGGAGTGAGGCAAACCTTAGGGAGCGTCAGGAGCCTCCACACACACACACACACACACACACACACACACACACACACACACACACATATTCCTCTGAGCCATCTCATGTCCATCTGCACACCCCGCACCAGATGTCCTGCTGGCAGTTGACACACCAACATCCTTCCACCTCATTGGTTGGCTGCCTTCACCCTGGACCAATAAAAATGTCTAGGGCTGTTTCAGCTTTAGCAAGATTGATGCAAAACAGTATTGTCATCGCTACATCTGCATAATTTGCTTTCTAAAAGAGGTTTTCAGTTGTGTTGGTGGGAATCCCAACACTATGGGATGTTTCCCATCTTACCCTGTTCTACACACCTGTCGAGACTGTGACCAAACATACCTACTCAATTATAGCTACAGACAATATAAAGATAAAGGACTAGTTTCACTATGCTTTGGTCAGGTGTGATCACAGCAGAGATGGACAGAAGGGTTTCACTAATCTATAAAACTAATCTATATATCTGTAGGTTGAGGAGTTACACCTTTCTTCAAACGCATTGCATTTCGGTAAAGCTCGAATTCTGGTTGGCTACACTTGATCGGTTGCCATGGTAATTCACTACAGTGATATGGAGTTGATGGCGGATAGAGTGAATTGATAGCAATTGAAGTAACCATGGTAACGAATTGTTTTTCCCACCAATATGGCGGAGAGCCCCAAAAACTGTGGTCAGCACTGGTCAGTGCCGTTCTGTGATGTCAGCTCCTCACTCTTTACAAACAAACGAAAACTCTTAACAGGAGAGTTCTCTGATCACCATCTGACACCTGTCCATCAATGTGAGGCGGACAGAGGTGTGAGTGCTTGTCAAGATTGAGAGCCATAGCTGTGCAAACTCCTCTGGTAGAAAGGCCTTGTCAGGTAGCCATGTTGAGCTCCACTGTGTCCTCAT
>PYXC01000452.1:2285000-2310000 GCA_015244755.2 Tenualosa ilisha | reverse complement strand
CTGTTAGCATTAGCATCCTGTGTGTTTTCTTATGACCCTTCAGGGCTCTGTCACAGCATCGAGGCTAATCAGGCTACTGTGGCTAACAGTCCCCAGGTGGTATTTGCCTACAAAAGGCTTTTGAATTGAACCCTTCTGGTGTGGATCTGTATTAAATTGACGTCAAGTTTGTGTAAGAGTCAACTGCTACCCAAGAATAGAAAGGATAGAGCAGGGTAGACTGCATGTCATACAAGAGAGGTTTGAAGTGGTGCGTGCTATCTGAAAGGCAGACAGGGTTGAATCAAAGTGGGTCATTGACTGGTCAGTAAGCTTCAGTTTAGAGATTTAAAGTCCTGGCACATAGGAAGTAAGTGTTGTTGGCCATGATGTTTGAAATTGTGTCTTTCTGATCCAGTCAGATATTGTTTGCATGCATGAGTGAGTCCCTTCACTTACTTATCTTAAAACCGAAACATAGATGAGCTTAATCTTAAATGTTGTATTTACGAGGGTGCATTTTGTGTGTGTAAACAATCCCAGGTGTGTGCGTGCGTGCGTGTGTGCATGTGTTGAGCCCTCAGTGCATCACTCTGAAGGTTTGAAGGGGCAAAACCAGCCTTCGGTAATGAAAGATTCTAGGACAAATCTCGGACAGATCTGCTCTAGGGTCCCAGTGTTACCACAGTCTCAATCCCAGACCCTTACATCAACTGTACTGTTCCAGTGATATCACACAAACACACACACACACACACACACAGTTGAGGGACAATTTTAACATTTATGTTTTGGATTTTGAGAGGGGTGGCAGAGACAGTGGTAATTTGATTCTTTTTGCCTCCTCACAAAACACGCACACACACACATACACACACATACATACACACACACACACACATACATACATACATACATACATATCTGTACCTGTTACATTTGCTGTGCCCCATTTTGAACACCTACAGATGGTTCCCATTTCAATCTGTGTCTTTTTAAAAGAAACTAATGCTCTGTGGTGTGTACCATACCCCCCCCCCCCCCATTTTATTTGGCTTTTGATTTTCTCCTCTGCAAGTGCACTTTTTGATTGTTTATATACTGTACCTATAGAAGAATTGTACAAATTTCTAGTAATTTAAATATATGGTGACCTACAGGAGGAGAGTCAGTAGAAGCAATCATTCCTTACTAAAGAGCAACTGAGGTGTTGATTTGTTTTGTTTGTTTATTTGTATGTTTGTTTTGTTGTCCAATTCATCCTGATTGGTTAAGGCCTGTGATTGGCCGAGCCATATCACCAACAAATGACACCAACAATCCTGGCCTGAAGGGGAATTCCAAGTATATAGTTTGGTTCTAAATGTTGGCAAGTTAACCGAGCGGATATCTCAGACTCCTCTAGTAGAAGAGATCTATAACACCAAGCCATAGGACTCTTCTGTGTGGGGTGGGATAGGGGAGGAGGTTTGTTAACAAAGCACACACTTGGAGTTAAGCCTCTGGCGGCTCGTCATCTGCTGGTGTAGATGTTTATGGCTGTATAGGAAGCACTGTTATGGACGACTGAAGCGCTCTGCTGATGGCGATAGAACTACAAGCTCCTCTGTATTTCCTGTTTATCCAGTGCACATATAACAGTGGATGTGATTGTATGTTATTTAGAAACAGCCATCTGTTTTCTAACAGTCTGTATTAACAGTTTAACTGAAATAACATGCTTTAGGCAATCACTGCATCCGTGTCACAGTTACACCAAAATTGTAACCCACATTTGTTGCTAAAATCACTGCATTTTTTTTACGATTACAAGTACAAGTACATATTACAGTTACCCATTTCATGATTGGCTTAATTCATTTTTTAACTCAAGTTTTATCCTTCCCCAACCGAAATGGCAGTTTATGTTGGGACCCAGCCGGGCTGGAACCAGCGTCCGTCTGGAACCCAAAACGATGACAATGGCCCAAGCACTGCATTAGAACCTCAGTTGTTGCTTAGTAACCAGTGTGATTCATTCATCTACAGATGCTGTATATCCTGAGTCATGTAAGCTGTAAATAGGACTGATTCTATCTGTTGGATTGGTCAGGGGGAGGGTGCTTGACTTGATTTGATCTGATTTTATTTTAAAGATGGACATTAAGTAAACTTTGCTTGTTTTTTCTAAAAAAAAAAAGCCAAGCCTCCTCTGATTATTTTGTGTGTATGTGTGTATGCAAGTCATAAAACGTTAACTGATATTCTTCCCATTACGTTTCACAAGCCCAGAAATACACACTGACTAAATCCCGATGTCCTTCAGAAGAGTTGAGATTCAACTCCTCACACACTGTTTATTAGTGAGCTCTTCTGTGGAGGACCACCAGCCTCTGACCTCACAAGATTCTTGTCACTGGGTTGTTAGGCTGGTCACTGGGGCTTCATTGGAGGTTTAGAGGCCCTTAGAGAAAGTGGAGAAGAGAGACAGAAGTCTATATATTCTACAGAGGCACTTGTGTGTTACTGTATGCCAACCGTGTCAAAAGAGCTTAGTTGTAGTTGTATGTCAGCCACTCTCAAGTCATACATTTGTTGAATGAGATGCTTTTCTAAAGCCATTTTGGCCAATTTGCTTGAAACCCTCCACGATCACAGTCTCCCGTAACTCTGAAACCTTTAAACCTCAAAGACTGAACTGGCATAAATCGATTTTTTGTTTGGTCGTACATGCCATCTAAGTCTTTGAGGGTTAGGGGGAGCAAGTCAATGAGAGCAATTGAATGCTCTGATATCAGAATAAAAAAAAATATATATATATATATCCAATATCAAAAAATATCAATTGCTTGTTACAGAAAAGCTGAATTTTGTTTCTGAAACATACTGCAGTGTTGCAAATTTTGTGTCCAAAGTCAAAAAACTTGGGAGTTATTTTTATGACTGCAGTTTTTCCATGTCCAGAATGTTACATTTACTAAAAAAACCCACAACAGCTTTGATACTGCAGTATACTGCAGGATTTTTTCTTAAGGGCTGTGGAACAGGCAGGGCTATAAACCCATCCAATGACCCTGAAAACTGCAACTATCAAATGGAAAGTGATGGGTCAATCAAATTCTGAAAAATGTGATGGGTCTATTAAAACACTGATAAACATTTGAATGTGGGAAGTCAGGCAGGGAGGCGACGGGTCCTTTTGATTGTTCTTTCAAAATGGTGCTTGCTTGTGCTGTTTTCATATAGGATTTCATATTCCTCCATCACAGTAATGAGGATGCACAGAATAGTTCTTTACATGTTGATAGAACACAAACCCAACCAAGATTCACATTCACCCCACCTTCATTTCACTCTACAAGCAGGGTGTGTCAGGAGTCAGTGAAAGTGTGTGTGTGTAGAGCCAGTCAATGAAAGTGTGTTTCTGCTGTTAATGTCTGCAGATGATACGGATGGATTACTAGGCCACAGATGGGCCACATGAGCAGATGTATCGATTAGGTCATCAACCCTTCCTATGACCTCATAGGGGACTTGTGTAACGGCGCACACCCAGGCAGTGTTACCCACCACCACTAGATGGCAGTATAATCTAAACCACCAGCACCCCAATGCTTCATTCAATTCAGAAACTTCAACAAAATGAAAATGAAAACAGAGAATCAGCGCTGTTACTGACACGTTACATTTTTATTTCTTTAAGTATTTCATCTGTTTTTTTGAATATATATGTACATAGATAGGGATGTCAGTGGCAACAACACAACAGACAAGCATTCATTCTCTCTGCACAAGTTGACCATTAAAACACCAGTACAATGCACAACAGGTGGACATAAATGCATTTGAAATAAAAACATAAAGAAATAATGTCACATACACTATAAAACTGAAGACCAATATTCTGCCAGCAACTTGTGAAACCAGCTCTAGTGACGTGTGTAAACCCAAGGACGGAGGCGGTTGCCATGACGGCAGCAATGACAGCATCCTAAAAGTGCTATGGCCAAACTCTGCTAACGAGACAAACTGATGAGGCTGGCAGCCTGTCTCCTGACCCTCCAACACCTCAGGTAGGACGCCACGCTCTGCCACTTGCGCTGCTGTGGAACTGGGTGATAACAGCCCCACACCACCACAGACTGCGGAGGGTTGCACTGTGCAGTAATAAAACTGGCTCATCCTGGGTAACTTTGTGAGCAAACACTCATCTGTTTAAATAAAACAGTGACATGTCCTTTGAGATCAGCAGTTATTCCTGAAGTGACCTAGATGCGCCATTAGATGTCATCGCTCTATACAGTAAATGTTTTTCTGTTTAATGTGTAGGTTATAGTCTTTTTCCATAAGATACTGCCTCGTCTGTAGTCTTATGTCTTGCCCAATCAAAGCGGTCAAAATGAGCTAGTCTGGCTCATCATAAACTTGCACATTTTGAAAAGACAAACGTTCCAACAGCTGTCTGAAGTGTAACAGGCCTGCATCAGGGCACCATATCAGACACAAACCCTTAGAAACCTCAGATGGTAGAGAATCGTGCTGTTACTAATGAGCCTGTGGTAACTGCTGTTTCTACGGTGACATCTGATGACATCAGTGCTATATATCTTAAAACAGACACAGGCAGTGTATGCGTGCGTGGGTAGTTTATCAAAAGCGCTCAATCACAGTAAAAAAAAAAAACAATTGCATTTTGTTTTTGTTTTTTTTCTGCCAAGTCCTTGCTGCTGTATACTCCAATCTGGGCTTAGAGTCCACTGTTTTCCCACAAAACCAATAGAAAAGGAACAAAGCAAACAGACCAGAGAGTTGGAATGGAGAAGAGTTACGGCGGTCAACAGCACCGGAATGGTCACACTTGATTTCACTCACGCTATCAGTGACACGCATACTGGACACATGAGCAATGTAAAAAAAACACACAAATTAACAAACAAAAAACATAATGCCTTCACATTACTGTGATACTCATAAAGCACAATAGATCGCTGATATTTTTCTACTTGTTTACTACTGTCCCTGTTAAATGGTGGTCATCATAAAATTGTGTTGCAGGTCTTCGGCCACCTTTGAACCTAGTTGGGGGGGGGGCGGGAATAGTGTCTTGCAGCACCCAGCTTTTCAGTCCTCAAGTGTTAGGATTTCACCCTCATTAGAGAGTTTTTTACGCAAACCTGATCGCCTTCCCACCCGAAAATCCCATGCATGAGCCCTGCCCCATGTCCCTTCTGTTATGATCAGGATATTCCTCTCCATCAAACTCAAGTTGATTAATGTTGAGCCAATAACGATGCATGCAGACACGCGACAGCCAATCAAATGTTGGATTTGTAGCACTGGGTCACTGTGTAATACTTTCAGAAGTTATGGCCTCAGCAAAGGCTACTGGTGCATCTCAACCACCAAAGATCTGGGCTGCGAAGGTAGGTCATTGGCAGTCGACACCCATTGATGTTTGCTTGTTAACTATGGTAGTGTTGACTACAGAAATGTTTTTTTGTTTTGTTTTGATTTTTTGTGGGGAAGACATGAGTGTGTGTGCCACATTCTGTGGATTCTCATGAAAATGTTTCAGAAACAAAGAAATCTGTATGGCTGAATATCTAGCAACCAATTAACCAACATCTGGGCTTCTAATGCACAAAAGGAGATGAATGGAAAAACACACACACACACAGAGTTTGGATGAGCTAAGTGCTGTGCTGGTAAGCTGTCCACCCACACACATACACACACACACTCCATTAGGCATCCTGAAAACTCCCCAAGCCTAAGAGTCAGCATTGAGAGTTTCAGTTACAGTGAAATGGCATGCGGTCTTAACAGCACAGCACCCAGATCAGTTCACACAATATGTTACTCTTTCTTTCTCTCTCTCTCTCTCTCTCTCTCTCTCTCTCACACACACACACACACTCTCACACACACACACACACACACACACACCACACACACACACACACACACACACACACACACACACACACACACACACACACACACACACACACGCGCGCAACAGAGCAAGGCTACAGCCTGCTCCACAGAATGTCAACCTAGGTAAAGATATGGGAGATTGGGAGAAAGGTCACGTGACAAGATGTCACTTCAAACATCACAGATCACCAAGGAGGATGTGTGTGAGTAAGTGGGACGTCCTGTCACCCTGGACACAAATGCAGGTGAAACATCCAATCACCACAGAGATGGAAGCAGGAGTGCCTACTCCAGGGACTGGAGCATGAGGAGCTGCTTCAGCACCTTGGTCTGGCTGGTCTCCCGGATCTCCCCGGCCAGGAACATCTCGTCCACCACCGTGTACACCTGAGACGCAGCAGGGCAGAGAGTCACAACAAACAAACAAACACACACATTACACACAATCACCTGCGACACTGTGTACAACAAACACAAAGGATCAAAGCGCACACACACGCAAACAATGGTCAGGGTGTTTGGAGTTCATACAAAACAGGTGTAACTATACACTCTCAGAGTTCTTTGTGGGCGGTGGTAGCATAGTGGTTAAGAAAACTTGCTCGCATGGCAGTAGCCTGGATACTGAGGGTTCGTATCCCACTTGCCACCGTTGTGCTCTTGAGCAAGGCACTTAACTCTAAGTTGCTCTATGGGAGGCCCTGAACTAACTGATAGCTGCCAAATGTAAGTCTCTTTGGATAAAAGTGTCTGCTAAATGCATTAATGTAAATATACATGTTTGCCTTGTTGTTCTAAAGAACGATCAAGCCCCGGAACTCCTTCCTAACTACCTTAGAAACCACTCTTCTTTACACATTTCTCTGTCATTATCACTAGAGTTCTGGACACGTGTGCTGAGTGATTTCAAAATGAGCCAAATGAACAACACATGGGAAGACTGTTCTGCATAATGAAGGACAGCTCTTGATGCCAAGCAACAAGATGAACAACAACAACTTCACAAACTCAGATTCATTCACTCTCATACACCTCACAAAGGCGTCCTTTTGTCTACTGAGAACAGAGGCCTCATAGATGGAAGACACTCTCTATGCATCTGAAGGAGGCAGCTGCACCTGTTACTGTTGTGAGTCAGTTCAAGCGAGCTAAAGTAGAAACTACACGCTACTCTCTCTCTCTTTCTCCCACTCCCACTCTTTTTACATGATGGTACGCCACATCTCTCTTCTTGTGTACTTCCTTGCTGCCGTTTAAACAAGGCGCTGTACTTGCGGGGTCGTCAAGGTTCAGAAGTAGGTGGCTTGCAGGAATAGCTGCTGCAATTAGACAAGCAGCAGCTCGGAGTAAATAACCAAAGGCGACTACTAATTGCTTGCCGTTTTCTCTTAAAGAAATTTCTTCATTTTTTTTTCATTTGAATCACTCCCACACAAACCTGATGCAGTTAAGCTTAATTGAGTGACTGACTGTAATTAAACGTGAAATGCCTGTTGCCATGGCACCACTTTGTTAGCAGAAATAGAGTGGAGTAGGCTAGGACGAAGCGCTAACCATTTTGGACTTACAGATTCTTTGCATAGCCTCATCTATCCTCATTTACACGTGAAAGTTGATGTATAAAGGCATTAAAACCCAAGCAATCTAGCTCATGATGTCTTAAAATGCTGGTTCAAAACTGGCAATTTTCTGTTCCAGTCATACAAAATGCTGCCAGCTTGGGGCTTTTAAAGACATCGTACTTCGTTCCATACCGTCTCACTGTCACTATCTGAAGCAATTCATACAATTCATGGGGTAGGGACCACGTCAAAACTTCCAGGCAATGTAAACCAAGCAAAAGTGAAATGTTTGTTTGATACAATATGTGACAAAAGTACCAAAATATTTGAGTCAATTGATAATTCTTTCCTAGTCTCTATCCAAAAGAGGGCTTTTTTTGTACTATACAGCAAGGATATCGTTACAAGGAGACAAAACAACCCAGTGGAGCCATTTTAAACAACAACAGTAGACACAAACATACCTTGTAGAAGTTAAAGACAAGGTCCAGTTCACACACATTGTGGAAGTACTCATTCAGCACCTGAAGGGCAGAAGATACAAGTGGAGAGAGCATATCAGGCTGGAGAAAAAGCCAGGCTTTCCCGTAATCAGACTTGAGTAGGCTTTCCTCAGTCAGACCGAGTACACTTTCCCTCAGACAGGCCAATCGGCTGAATGGGAAACATGCTTGTCATCAGCTCAGCCAAACAAGGAGCGCAGCAGTCACAACAGGAAGTCTTGGCCTACTCCGTGCCAGGGAGTTTATGCTGAAGCACCAGTTTACTGAGTCCGGCAGTCATCACTTCTCTCCTGTAGATTAGCGCCAAACTGATCTGAAGCACAGCCCAATTTGGCAAACACAAGTAAATATTTGTCGAACCCCCCCCGTAATAATAATTTAAAGAGATTTGTTCCCCTGAATTGAAGACAGATTTTAGACTATCAAACCCTTAATAGTACTGACACTCTCTCTCTCTCTCTCTCTCTGAGTGCTGACCCTAGATAGAATCTAGATAGAATTGTTTAAAAACCCTCCCTGAACCACTGAACCAGTTCCTGAACCACTCAGCTATTTGCATCCCTGTTTGCCAGCCTGACCTGTTCTTTACTGACCCTGCATGTCTCTCTAGCCTTTAAGGCCTCTCTGGCCAAAAGGATTGGGAAAAGCTGAGCACGCACACGCGCACACACACACACATATCCCTCACTCTCTGAACGCAGCTGTGCTGCTCCTCCAGTAGTGTACTATGACTACTGAAGGAGAGGACGCAAGGGGGAGGGATGTTTTGACGAATGGTCAAGGGAAGCGCCGGCAATCCGGGTCACTGTGCTCCCGGACTCCCTGTGCACGGCTTTCCCTTCGCAGCCACTTTCAGACCAGTCGACCAGTCCCCTACTCACTCACTTAGCTACTCGCTCATCAACACACGCACGCACACACACACACACGCACACAAATCAAGCTACGAAGAAAAAAACACATGCACAAACAGACCCTTGTCAAGGGTTGATCATCCGAAGATCATCCATGTTCGAATCTCTACTCTGAATACAGTGTCATATGCTCACTATCCACAACTTTGTATTCAAAGCTGTATGGTAAAGATTGTTTAACCACAGACGTTTTAGGTCTACACACTGTCTGAGATGAAGACAGCAGAACTTTCTGCTTGTGAGAATACAGATTGGAAATGACAAACCATAAAAGGTACTACTTAATCCAGTGAGTGTAACTACACATGTTAGCTGACCTTGGCCAAAGAGAGTGTTCACCAGGTATTGAATCTGAAAGTTCTTAGGAGCTGCCAAATACACATTCAGATAGGACAGACTGCAATATCTGCACACATCAGTCACAACTATTGGTAAACATAGCCAAAGGACAGGACATCTTTATCAATTCATGTCCCATGCACTCAGTGTCTCTTTGAATGAGCAAGTGCATGACCAAGAAATAACACAACAATGTCCTACCTCCACAAAGTTATGGATGCCTTCAAGGTAGGCCAGGTTATTATCTGTGACATCTACACAGATGCAGAAATACAGGCCTGCATATCGTCTGTAGATGATCTTGAAATTCCTGAACTGCAGTGAGGAATACAGAAAATTAGAGGGAAAAGTCAATCAGACTTAATTGTATATTAGAATGTGTGACTGGACTGTTTGCAACACCTAGGCTATAGAAAGTATCAAGATTTTGCAGAACATGTTTGATATTTCTAATAAAGTGTCTCTACAATCCAGTACCAGTAACTATGCACAGGTGTATTCTCTTTTGTCATACCTCTACGAAGTTGGTGTGCTTAGCGTCACGAACTGTCACCACCGCATGTACCTCCTCGATCAACTTCTGCTTCTCGTCGTCATCAAACTGCATGTACCACTTGGCCAACCGTGTCTTGCCAGCACGGTTTTGGATCAGGATGAAGCGGATCTGCAAAGATAAATCAACGACATTAACGCCAGTCGATTAATTATTCATAAAGGTCAAGTGGCTACATCACATGACTGCGAGTTGCATTGCTAAGCTGACGTTTAAAGAATTCCTAACTTTATATGAAAAACACACAGCTGTTAAACCTTCGGTCAAATTATTAAGGAAATTCTCTTATACATTTTAAACTGAGTTTAGATAAAATATCAACAACCGTATTCAACATTAATGTAGATGGTTTGATGTGCTGCTAACACAACAGCTAAATCAGCTGACTAGCCTGTAACGTTACATCCTTACCACTTGCTAATTTTACCTATTAGCATGCACATTTGGTGATCTCAAACGACATGTAAACATACACTGAGGTGAATGTAAGGTGAAGGTATACTGTATACTGTATGTTTCATTAAAGTTAAAGTAAAAAGCGAGGTAGGCCTAGTCTCTAAATAGCGCTGCTAATTTTAGCTTCTCTAGCTTACGTTGCATTAGCCTAAGTGAGCTACCCTTCATTAAAAATAGCTTCCATAGACACCCGCCGCAATTAAACCCGTAGCACATAACCATAGTAACACTGCTTTTATTAAGAAAGATGTGCTTCTATGAATGATCATTAATTACACTTCCGCAACAATACATAATGGTAGCGCATAAGCGCCGCTGGTTAGCAAGCTAATGCTACCTATGTGCTGAAAAGCAGCGTTAACGTTATGCTAGCGTGTCACCTCGATAAGGTTAGTTTAGAGATGTTTTCGCATATCAGGTAACAAGAGTGAATCACGTACCATTTTGTCAATTTAATGAATTTACTCCTCTTCTATGATGTGATTAAACTAACGTTTTTCGTTGCAATGGCCAGTTAAGGAAACCAATTTCCTGACCCTCGCCTTCCCCGCTATCTGTGTCCCCGTCCGACAGGATGTTTGGAAGGCCTCATTAGTCGGATATGGACAATGTAGTTTCAAAGCCAATTTGCCAAGATGCAGCTTTTCCAATTATAAACTACAAGCCCCGTCGTGATTTTTATTTTGCGGTGAAAACATAATGACGTATCTACTTTTGTCGGTTCTGTTGAGATGGGGGGCACTGGGCATGGGGATAGGTCGGGCAAGTAAAAATAAAAAGAATTTGTGGGTTTTCATGTTGGTCCATTACAGCTGAAATATCACTCAGCAAAATCACATTAATGAATTAAAAACAACAACAAAAAATGGAAGTAGTCCATCAAGTCAAAATGTTTCGTGTCTAATTTCTCTCTCACTTTATATATATATATAATTTCTTTTTTTTTCATTTTGCCAGGAGTATGGCGAGTTCCTAGGCCTATGGAAGTTAGAAATTAGAAATTCCAAAACTGCCAAATGGTATCAAATGTTAAAAGTGTTGTATGGTAGCAAATAGACTTGGTTGTTGATTGCCCACTATAGCACTACATTTCTTCATCTGAAAATAATAAATGATAAGAAAGCTAGTCAGTTTCACTGCCAAAAAACATATGTATATAGGCCTATTTTTTGTGATTTAGTGATTTTTAGAGCAACAAAGGGCCTATGGACAATGACCACCCACTGCAATATGTTTTCACAGGCAGCAGGTATGACAAAATTACCATGTAATTTTGATGGTACATGACCATGAATGATACTGTAGATAAAGACACGAGACAGCCAACCAGACATTACGACACTCTGCTGACTAGATAACAAACCCTTGCAAAACTATTAAAGAAAACCTTTTTACAACATATAATGCCAAAAATTTGGCCAAAAGACACCACTGAGCATGTTCCCCGGCAATCAGGGACAACGCTGTTCTCTTCTAGTTTGGCTACCCTTACAAAAAAAGGTAACAATTAAAAACATATACACTCTGCCATTATAGACCTGTATTGCAAATGAACAAATAACAGGGTCCACTGTGCTTTTCATCAGCAGCTGTTTCCACAGAGTCAAGACCCTTGGTTTGTCTGTGGTGCCAGAGATTAGACTATCAGCCGCAGAACATTGTCCAGACAGCTTGGACAGCTTTTCTGCACATTTTCAGAGGTTGAGGCGAAGGGGTGGAGATGTTGAAGAGTGTGTATGTGTGTGTACGTATGTATGTTTGTGTGTGAGTGTGTGTGAGAGAGAGAGAGAGAGAGAAAGAGTGGTGGTAGTGGCGGGGGGTGGAGAGGCAGCTATGATTGTTAGGAGATTGCACAACTGCACGAGGCAAGAATGTGGTGACCCCTGGGACTTAGAAATATTTCAGCTGAACTCTGGAGGTAGGATGGAGTTTGGGGGAGGGGAGACAAAATTGTGGGGAGGATGGGGGGGCTGGGGAGCTGGGTAGGGTCAGGGTATACACTACTCACGGCTGCATGGGTGCAGCCCTCTCACACTTCTGTCCATACCAGCATCCATGCAGCCCTGTGGCTGTTGTGGCCAAGTGAAAGTAAATGAACTGCTAAACAAGGGAAAAAAAGTCAAGTGAACAACTATGCTAGCCTGTGAGAAATCCATTCAGAAGAGTGCCTAATTCAAGGCCTATTTAGCCTGACCTTTCCTCTAATAAACAGAGGCGGCTGCACATTGCCAGCTCAGCACATGGCCACCTCTCCACCAAACCTGGGCTCGGTCTGGAGCGGACTTGGGTCTGGTTACCTCTTCTCATTCCACGGCTGTTGTTGTTTTAGAGGCATGATTCATGGGTGTGCCTGCAAGGATAGGCTTGCAAATAGCACTGCACTCTTTATAAGAGGGGGTAAGAGGAAGCCTGTAAAACAAGCCTAGATTAAATATGAACTTTGACCCTTGGTAATGGTGCACCATGTAATCAGGGTCACAGGAATAAAACAGCGACTTGGAAGATGTCTTGGGGCTGCCCCATGCCCCAAGTCCCAACTGGTTAGGCTGAAGTGGCTGGCTGGACAGGACCAAGCAATGGATTCTGCAGACAGTCCAAGTAGAGCATACTATGAAAAGAGGGTGAAAGTGTGTTTCTGTGTTATCAAAATGTATGCATAAGTTGAAACAATATGAAACAAGTAAAAATGCTCCTATTTTAATCTTTCATGATTTGTTAATAATGATAGATTTCTACATATAGATACAGTATTTTGAAAGGAGAGAGAGGGTGGGAAGAGATAGTGAGAACTGTGTGTGTGTGTGTGAGAGAGAGAAAGATTTGTGTGGCAGTTCTGAAATGAACTGACATCTGTTTAAGTGGTTACACAACAACCAGGTTATGGCATGGCAGCTTGCTAAACTGCATCGCTGGAATTTTTCTTTGTCTCCAGAATCACTAAGCTCTTCACAGTAGCCTTCACCTCTTTCAAGAGTCTTATAAACCCACACACTTTTATGGGAATTCTTGGAGTGGAATTTTCTGTTTCCTCATTAAATTCCTCGCCTTTCTAATCCACATATACAGGTCAATTTGAGAAAGAGATATTAAAGAAACTATATATTTTTGCAGTTATGTAAACTAATGCCTACACTTTGAATACAGTATGGGCATCCAAACAGAGTGACAAAAATACTCATGAAAAATATGATACATGCGTTATTTTCAGGAGGGAAAGTTTCCTGTTTTTTTTTTTAACGATACTTCCTATATCTATGGTAGCAGACTGCAATAACTTATTGCAGCACCTGGTGAAGCATACTGCATGTGCAATCATCTGTAATTATTCTGTATAGGCCTATACTTACCTTACATGTTGTATAAACTAAATTTTGTGCATTATGACAGCTAGATAAAATGTTGCAGTTTGAACAGCAGAACAGACTTAAATGAACGTGCCCTATACCTACTCTTTTCGAATCGTGAAAGCGCGTGGGTATTTGTCTTCTCGTGTGGGTCTATTCTGGCTTGTCTGTGTGTTTTTTGCCGTTTTTGCAGTAGTGTCCATGCGCCACTGGGCGAGACTGCGCTGTGGTTGTGTGCAGCGCTCCCATTCTCCCAATAGAGAGGGAGGGGAGACTGCAAACGGGAGAAAGGCCGCCATTACTGGGAAGCTTGGGAAAAAAATACATTTACACTCTCGCATACACGCATACATACACACACTCTCTCTCACGCACATTGTTTTGCAAACGGCTTGTCCGAGGGAGTAAACTAAGTAATATAGAACTGTCGGGAGGGGTCGCATTGTCTAGCCATATGCTGTGAAAGCAACTTAAACGTGGCTCGAAGGGAACAGGCATGTCCAAAGTGTTTTTGGAGCGCAACAAAGGAAATAATAATTGGTCAAAAACAACGTGGTGAGCCCTGAGGAAGACACAGCGACACAAACCTCTGTTTTTTGTTCCTTCTACGCCCCCTCCTTTCAAACAAGAAAATCCAGTGGACCACATACCGACATCTAGGATTGTTTTTTCGCCGGTCGAAGCCCATATTTCTCTCTTTTAGCATTGATGTGGAAGAAAGCAAGAGCCAAGAAACTGGGAAACAAACTTTACGCGTCTGAAATGGAGGCGTAATTTGGAAAGGAACACTGTTTACGCATCGGCGAAAGAAGGGAATTAAGTAAGCCATTCTAAAGACATTTCTGTCGAACTCATATATCTTGGCTTTATTATATTTTCCACCCAGCCGGCTCGGGGTTTGCTACTTCGGTGTCCATCGGAGACCAGCAGAGTACGAGAGGGAGAGCAACCCGGAGAGATAGAGGGAGGAATGCTATGGTATGTAATATCTTCTTTTTTATTTCGGATGTCAGTATTTTCGAGGTAAAATGAAAGCTTTGCCATGTCTATTGGAGCAAAGGCGAGGCTGTAGCTTAAGTTAGTTGCTTGAGGTTCGTGTGTTCTCAAACAATCGCTTTGGGGAGAGGAGTTGGCGTAACGTTAACGTTAATAAAAAGTGATTCTGTTGTAGTCAAAGGAAATGTGCAGTAAAAAATAAGAAATGGCTTGGGCAATGGCTTTATTGATACCCTAAGTTTAGGGAATTGATCTCGATAAGTCTGCAATTCCATGGCTTGGACTGAAAGCTACTCGGGCCCTACCCAGCTTTCTTGTTTTTATTTCTTTAGCCCGTGTGTCGCTTCGGGCAGTTCCTCCAAAGCTGAAATTCACTGTCCATGGCTATGCGTCTCCGAGGCCGAAAACCAGAGTTTGGCTGTCATAACGCTTACCAGGGGACTTCATATCATTTGTAAGGCGCGTGAAGTGGTCTCATTTCTACCACCTGGTCTAAAGGGCACATGGAGTGTTAAAAGTTCCATTTTACTTTTTTGACTTATCGTCTTTGGGCCCTTCCAATGCTTGCTTACACGATGAAACCAGTAGAAGTTGAATTGTTTTAATCAATGTCAGTGTATACACACAAGCAAACATGCAAATATGGAATTCAGAAGGGTGCATTGCATCACCCAGAGTGTATTGACGTTTCCCTCGTTCCGAGAAAGAACGGAGAGAGTGGTCAAGGCCTCTGTTCAGATTTGGATAAATACAAAATGTGGGAAGGCCTTGAAACCCGACCCTGTAGCCCACCAGGACCTGACGCTGAGATCTGCTTCGACTCGGGCATTTTCCCTTCTCTTATATTTTTAAACTTTTCAGTGTCTAAACATCGTTGGGTGTTTAATAAACGCCTATTCGGAATCATGTTTTATTATAAATGGATAAAATATGTCCACGTGCGGTTGTTCTACAGGAATCTGTAAAGACGGCGTCTCGCTTCTGTGGCAGAAAGGGCGAAAACACAAGCTTGCGCATATCATAACACACATTTATTCAAACACAATGGAGCCTGATGAGCGAGATGGACCGGTGTGTTGTCGTATCACACATCATAGAGTAGACTATGTGAAACTCACTTGATTGGCGATATTCCACCCACTGTTTATGCATGCGTTTGGTGAATGGTGTCACTTTGAAAGTCAGCTTTGTTCACGTCTATTTGTATCTACCGTCTGCAGCAGTGCTGTGTTCGATGTTAATTTGTGGTTTATTTGTGACAGCTACAGTCAAGTTGACATTGTTGTTTGATTTGAACATGGCACAGGCTGTAGAGCGCTATCAGACACCCCGACATTATGATTGCTAAACACGCGTCTTGGCCTATTAAGTGAACTTCTGATTAGGGAGACGAAATGATTATGAAAGCTACTTTGTCAGGCCAATGACATTCAGTCGTAGGCTACCTTATAACCGGGGTTTCCCTTTGCGCGTACGAGGAAAATGTGAGGAGCTGGATCCTTTTCCTGTCTCTTTCCGTCCATTGAATATCTCAGACCGCAACACTGGAAGCATGCATGTTGTTGGAGGTGGTTGAAGTGTGTGTGTGTGTGTGTGTGTAAAGCCTTTATGTGTACTAAGCCTGGCTGATGCACGATAAAACCCAAAGTACATCGCATTTGTTGTAGTCTCATCTGCGTGATGTGAGCATTCTAGAGAACCAGGCTGCTCATGTAGCTGAAGGTTTGTGTGTCTAGGATTTGTCTTTCGTAAAGACTTAAACTTGGGAAAATTCACTACTTTAACGTAGGCCTACTTCCATCAAATTCTCTTCTCATTATGATCTGCCTTTAGGACATTTAAGTAGACAGAGTTGCGACATATTTGTGTGCGTTCAGTTGTAGTCAAACAGAAGACCAGGAGTTGTATTTCCACCACAGAACATGCCTGTGTAAGTCAGAGTTGTATCATGGAATGTTTCTGTTACTGCGTTGCTGATATGAATCTTCCAGCCTACAGTGCGACATCACTGTTTTTTGTTTGTTTGTTTTGTTTGTTGGTTTGCTTTCAAACAGATGAGTGTTTTTGGGAGCAATAAACAGAAAGTTTGCGTGAGGTCTTGCTGTAAGTAGACGCCAACCAGCATGTTTGAGGAATCTAGTGGCCGGGGAAGTTAATCGAGTTGAAATAAGCCTAACTCACGTTCCTTTGCTAGAGGTCACTCAAAGGTTTATCAAATCAGAAGCCAATTCAGAATGGGGTGGAATGTCCACCCCGCATAACTGTTTATGGCCTTGAGGTTGCATACATGCTAATAGCTGGGTTTCCATCCAGCTAGTTGATGCGTTATGGGACTTAGAAATCATCAGTTGGTAACACTTGCAAATTCACATCAGTCCCCTAATGCGAATATAAATTTAATTCACACATGGTGGTGGATTAACCCTTGATGCGAATGAAGTATAATATGATTGAAGTCGATGGAAAGATGTTGATCCCATAGCTGGACAGAACATGTCACTTGATTAGCCTAATGTTCATTTTTTATTCGCCTTACACAGTTGCGCATACAGAAGCGCATATTCTTGAGCCAAATTTTTGTTAATGTGAATATGAAACGCAAACACGTTGAATGGAAACCCAGCTAATGATTAACTTCAATGCTATGACTTAACTGAGTTATATTTAGTCATAGGCCTACTGGAGATCCATAAATTTATAGTTTCTCTTTGTGTGTGTGTTTGTGTGTCTGTATGCAAATGGCCACACCTTGTGTGAACTCACAACTAAACAACTGCATTGTCTAGCTGTCAGGAGCTTTCGAGTCACCAAACTAACATGCGTTCACAAGAAGTGTGGTCACTTTTTGCCCCAATAGAGACTCCGTAGGAAAGAGAGAAAAAAAAAATATGCGAAGGAATCCTCTGCCTCAGCCAAATGCCAGGGAGTGTTGTTATTGCGAGTTAGAGGGAGGAAGTTCCTCTGTGTGTGTGTGTGTGTGTGTGTCAGACAGAGAGACAGAGAAAGAGAGGGCTTGCTCTGGGTCTCTGGTCAAAGTGCAACACTGTGACACACACACACAACCCACATGTGGCCCAGACTGGAGTTGCCGGGTCAGAGCCATGTCAGGGCCATACCCAGACCAGATTTGGTGTGAAGTCTGAAACTGTCTCATTCCTCCTTGTCCTGTCAACTCCTCATGCTCCAGTGACCTCTATAATGTAGAAACCTTTTTTGTAATACTCCCCCCCCCCCCCCCCAATCCCCAGGATAACCATTGCCATTTCTGAAAATAAATTTAGTCAAGCTAGTGTTATGAACAGCCAAAATAAAACTAATCTGCTCAGCTGTACATACAGTTTAACAGTGTGTACCACATACACACAGACACATGTACACATGTACTGTTATCCCCAAAAGCAGAAGCACATATCCACCTCATTCTTCCTCTTGTGTTTCCAGTCCAACCACTGCCAGCATTCACCCTGCTCTGTTCTGTGCAGAGCAGACAGGCTCTAGTGCTTCTGGTTGCCCCTCAGTATTGCAGGACCCCATAGCTCTCTATAGCTCAGGAAGCCCAGAAGCTGTAGAAGCTGAGGAGCCAGGAAGGCTTTTCCCTTCTCCCAACTGTGAGGCCCTCGAACACTCACAAAAACAGAGATGTTTCTCTCTCTCTTGCTCTCTCACTCCCCTCTCTGTCTTTTTCTTTACTCTTTCTTTCTCTCTCTTGCTCCCCTCTCTCTTTTTTTGTCACACTTTTTTTGTCACTGCCTTCCCTTTTCCTCACTCTTTTGCACCATATTGAGTTTTGAGTTTCGAGATGGCGCATTTTTCTTTAGCAAAGCGTGGTGTAATGCGGGGGGAGGAGGGTTTTTGTTATGGTGGCAAGTCAGTATGCGCTTACGTGCTTGTCAGCCATGTTTGTGTGTCCTTGACAATTCGTTAGCGTCCTGGGGATTTGTCAGTTCTTGTAGGTATGCACTCGGGCTAGAGACTGTCACTGAGCAATTGTAAGGTGGAGGAGAGGGAAAGAGAGATAGAAGGAGGTTTTTTTTTTGTTTCTCTGATGCTAATCAGTTTGAGGACCAGGAATGGCCCGTCTTACTGTGAAATGCAGGCACGAACGCTGAGATCCGATAGCACAGGCTGATAAAACAGGCCAGACTCAAGAACAGAGTATGTGTGTCCTGTGTGTGTCTTGTGTGTTTCTTGTGCCTGTGTTTATGTCTTTTGTGTGTGTGTGTGTTTATGTGGGTGTGACTGTGTGTCCACATGTGTTTTGTCGATGAAATTCCTCTTGTTCCTCGGCGTGGTTGGAGTTATCAGTCATGTGGTGCCAGCGCATCGGCACGAGAGCAATTTTCTTTCCATCAGGGTCAGCAGATAGCAGCTCACTCTTAGTCAACTCAGACTCAGGCCCGACTCAGCTCTGGCTCAGGCTTGACAGAATCTGCTTGATGGTCTGCAGCTATTAGGCCATGCTCCTCTTTGTCCTACTTTGCAATACACACACACACACACACACACACACACACTCAAATACACACTCAAATACACAGTGTCTATGTGTACCTCCCACCTATGCTTTCCACGCCGTCTTAAATAACACAACACACACACACACACACACACACACACACACACACACACACACACACTACTCTAAGTATTTCTCTGCTTGTCCCCTAATATGCCCCCCTGTCTGGGTCCTGGCAGGCAGATCAGGGGGTGCACTCAGCTGCTTGTTTGCCTGTCGCCCTGTGCTGTGTGTGGAGATGTGTGCTGATAAAAAGCGGTGCTGTCTGGTCATGCAGTGCCAGGAGGCCTCGCTGGACTCCTAATGGACTTCCATTTGCACTGCCCGTGGCAGCCGCCGTTGAGCTGACCGAAGTTACCGCCACTCGGCTGATGAACCTGTGTATGCTCGAGGCGGCTAAAGTGAATCATGTTACAGCTTGCGCATGCACACACACACGCACGCGCACACACACACACACACACAAACACAAACGCAGATGCACGACCTCTCCTCAGGGTTAATTTTCTTCAATAAGAGCCTGCACCTCTCAACCGGTGGCAAATCGAAAGCTGCCACCCTGCTGCCAGGCGGCTCTGATTATTAGTGCTTAGTGCTCTCTCTCACTCACACACATATACACACACACACACACACACACACAAACACAAACTTTCCCCGGAGCCCTTTCAAAGGCGGGGCTGCGAGTGCTCCATCAGGTCCCCACCTCACACACACACACACTGAACGTGCGAGAGCCGCATGCTCTTGTTATTTGGCTTAGCAAAGTTGATTTAAGACAGGCCCGTTTCTTGACTCGACTCTCTCCACTCCACTCTGCACTGTCTCGATCCTTTGACTCGGCGGCAGTGTTTTGGATTTGCTTGAGGCGAACGAGTTCACTACTCTCTTGTTGTAGCCGTGAGACAGTGGGACAGTTGGACGGCGAGTTGGTTTGCTCTTTTGTTCTGTCCGTCACTTCAAGCAGCTATGTCTGACTGGCAAAGAACAAAGAGCTTGTGACTACTGACTACAATGCCACTGGGAATGAAGTTAGGCTAAGTTCAGGCGGTCAGCCAAGGAATCAGATCATGCCATACGTGGCAAGCATAAACAGACAAAACAGGCATTAAATGACTCGCATCCACAATTTTGCTGCTAATCCATTTAAGTCTCTGAAATTGAAACTGAAATTTATGTACTGGCAAAACTTCTCCATCTCTGCTTGATTACTTCATGAATCCTCTGAAGAAGCTTGGTGTTGTTGTGCTAAATTAGCAAGCTAATATAATTACTCTCTGTGTTGGTCTCTTTTTATTACCTAAGAATTCAGTGTCATTACTAAAGCAACAAATGAACATTGTTATCAGACTGGACTTGGAGTCAAAAATGTAAAGGCATACAGGTGTCATACAGGCATGAGATCAATAGTTGTATGCTGGTCAGCACAAGAGGATCTTGATCGGGAATGCCAAAATTAGGATTTGCACTGACAGTGTAAACCTAGACTGAACATCTTTTTGTGGAGCGTGTTATTTTGAGAAGACAAAGCAGATTTGGAAGCTTTCTTTGTTCTTTTTTCCGCCCCAAAAAATGACCCCCCCCCCCCCATCCCCTCTCTGTGCCTCTTTGTATCTTTTTGTTCAATCAGAGGATGACTTGGCACTTATTTCTTTCCCTGTAAACACACGCGTACACACATGCACATAGACACACATACACATACAGTCACACACACACATACACAGAGGCATCCACACATCAAATGACCTTACCCCAGCGATGCTGGGAGCGACATCGTGTAATGTCTGGCTGAGCGATGTACAACTTAATTGGTTTTGTTTCCCGGGGAAAAGGACAGGCTTTTGATTAGAAGGGAAAAGGCTGCCATTGCGACTGCCATTGCCAGTGCGACTGCCATTGCCGTTGCGGCTGCGCTGTGTTGGGTCTGATAAAGCCAGGAGCTAATTATGGAAGCTTATGAATGTGTAGGCCCAGATTACGGCTCGGCCGCAGTGAATGGAATCCTTGTTCCACGCCTGGATTACGCTGCAAGGGGGAAAAGAGCATTTTGTAATGACTATCTGAATTTCTATTAGGAAATACACTGGAGGTGGGGGAAGGGTAACCCCCCCTGACACTCTCAATCTTCTGATGGCTACAGGTCATTGGGTGTGGGTGGGTAACTGTCTCTCTGTCTGTCTCTCTTTCTCATTTTTACCCCTCTCTGTCTCTCTCTCTTGCTGTTCTCATCTCTCTCTAACTCATCCTTTAGTCTTCTCCTCCCTTTTTTTTCTCCATCCTTTCCTTCTGTATCTCCATTCTGCCTCTCTCTGTACTACGACTCTCTCTCTTGTGCTCCCGTTCTCCCCTCTCTGTCTCACGCCCTCTCTCTTCCTCTTTCTTGCCCCCCACCCCCACCCCCATCTCCCAGTGGAGGTGTAGAGACACACTCTGTGCTGGGTGAACATTCATCTGAAAGAGATCTGCGTCACCCATAGAGCGCAGCTTCAATCAATATGAAACTGGATATGTGGTCTGTTAATGGACGCTGCCACTGACCCCTCCTTAAGAGACAAGGCTTTTATCAAATGAGAACTGGCATATGTCTTTCCCTGAGAAATTAGCTACAACTGCGCAGTGGTCGGATGGAGTGGTCGGGGGAGGATGGATGATTATAGTGCGGGTGATGGCGATGGACGTGTGTGTGTGTGTGTGTTTGTGTGTGAGGGAGTGAGATTGAGTGTGAAAGAGAGTGAAATATCACCATTCTGAGGCTGATGGAAGGGGGGGGGTCTTTTGTGTCTGCTATAGAATCCCCCTCTCTGTCTGAACAATGGAGGTCCATGTTGGTCATTCTGAATTGTGGCCATGGAGATGGAAGTCCCAGGATATGTCAGTGTTCCACACATGTGGCCTCTGACCTTTGCTGGGCCAGGAAGCTCAGTTACTAAACTGAATGTGTGAGAGACTTAGACAGACAGATAGTGCTAGAGTTAGCCTAGCTTAGCATGACTGGTCTGTTTGCAAACCCTTGTCAGTGTTTGTCATTGCCAATGGTCTGTCTTCAGACTGTGATCAGTTTATGGTGTCCAATGACTGTCTTGTGTGTGTGTGTGAGTGTGTGAGAGAAAGAGTGCAAAGTAGAGCAATGGTGTGCGTGTTTCAGTAGGAGATTTAGAATGAAAACCCCACAGTTAGAAGAGCTTTCGATATTTGTGATGTTTGGGAATCTCACCCACCCCCTCCGTCTGAGTGTGTGTGAAGTGTGGTGCACTAAGGCTTCTCACTAAGTTAATGTGCACACTCATGGCTCACAGCTGGTTCAGTGTGTATGATTAAAGAGTATTTAATGGAGCCCCCAAAGTGTGTGTGAGTGAGAGAGAGAGAGAGAGAGAGAGAGAGAGAACCTCATCTCTTTCCTCAATAACATCTGTCCATCCATTCATCCACCTGTGTCTCTGTTCCTTTGTCAGCCTAGTTGGTCTCTCTTTTTTCTTTCAAGCTCTGTGTCCCTGTCTGTCTCTTCCTGCAAGTTGTTGCTGTTATTTTGTTTTCCTGTTTCTGACTGAAATCTCAAGATTTCAAAGCCTGTTGTGTTTCCGATGGGATGTCATAAAGACCCCCGTAGGTAGGTGTGTGTGTGTGTGTGTGTGTGTGTGTGTGTGTGTGTGTGTGTGTGTGTGTGTGTGTGTGTGTGTGTGTGTGTGTGTGTGTTAAACATCCATGGCTCACCCATGTGATACACACTGTACTGAACCCAGTCCACTCTAAGCATTAGGCTGCTGCTACCTTCCCTAAAACAAAAATCCTGCTGGATTATTAATCCTGAGGTATAATCCATAACATTGTGGGAGATGGACACTGCTCAGTCAGCACCGTAATCCTCACAATGGCTTCATCATGAGAGAGAGAATAAAAAAGAGAAGTAATAAGAAGAAGGGAGTGAGAGAGAGAGAAGAGAAAGAGATAGAGACAAAGTGAGACAGGAAGAGTTGGACCAGAAGGTGGGAAGAAAGGATTGAGAAAAAGAGAAGGATGGAGTGATGATATATAGATAGAGATAGAGAGAGAGAGAGAGAGAGATGCCCATCCACAATTTAATTAGATGTGGCAGGTTTAATCACAAAAGAGATGAGCAGTCAGGGGAGAGCGGGGGAGAGAGAGAGAGAGAGAGAGAATAGGATGGAGCAGGGAAGGATAAGGCACGTTCCTGAAATTCTCATCTGATGGAATGTTTCAAACATGTCACTTTTCCCCCTCCGCCAGAGCACATCCCTGTCAGAAGCACAGGCTGTAAGGGCTGGCAGGAGACATGTCTGTCTGTGTGTGTGTGTGTGTGTGTGTGTGTGTCTGCATGTGCATGGTTGTCAAAAGGCATTTCTTCATCTGGATGGCAGTTGGCAGGGATATTTGAGTGCTCTGTGTGTGTTGAAGAATGGATGCCTTTTAAAATGAGAAAAATGTAACCTCACAGTAAGTTAGATAGGACACACACACACACACACACACACACACACACACACACACACACACACACACAGAGACAACAGACAACGTCCACTTATCCAAAAACTTAGTCTAAACCAAGTCTTAAAACCCTGTGTAATGATGAACTTTGGTACAGCAGTCAAGCCTGTGGCTTCTAGATATCTAAATCCTTGCATTTCTGCTTTGCTCTAAATTGGATTACATTTGACACAGTGCCGGGTATCATCTGCCGCTAATGTCCACAGACTCCCCCATGACATTATACCAGGCAGAATGGACTCCTTCAGCCTAATGGAACCTTTCCCTTTGTGTGTGTGTGTGTGTGTTTCTCACTGATGTGTTTTTTCTGTGGTCTGTTCAGTGGGCCTCAGCTCTGAAACATAGCCTGCCAGCTTGAAGCGCACAAATCAACACTGACCCCCTCTAGGCACTGAGCATGACTGCTGGAAACACACACACACACACACACACACACACACACACACACACACACACACACACACACACACACACACACACACACACACTCCCTCTCTCAAACCATCTCGGCTTTATTTATCCGTCTGTTTATTTATTAGACGTGGCCGTCTCGCCTGACCAGAGAGGCGGCAGGCGGCCATTTTTCAGCTTCATGACAAGCTACTCTTATCTCACCGGCTGCTCCAGAGACCGGGTGAGGTGGCACCGTGCTCCCACAGGGGTGTGTGTGTGTTTTACTCTATTTGCAGGGCTAGGACATGTCTGACGTGAGTGATCAGTAACCTTAGGTCAGTGTGTGGAGTGTGTGTGTTGAGTCATCCCTATACCATTTAGCTAATCACAGCAGCAATGTTCTGATATCTCTGGACCAATAGTGCTTGCATTTACTTGCATTTATATATATATATATATGTGTGTGTGTGTGTGTGTGTGTGTGTGTGTTATGAAGCCTTTCTGCTCCTAGACAGTTAGTGGTGAGCGACTGATCCTTTCCTCTCTTCCTCTCTCTGCTGTTGATGGTCCATTGGCAGCCTTAGCTACTGTACTGTATTTTTCCAGATAGATGGACTAGGCTTCTACCACTGCCACTGCATGACAAATGTGTATGAACTTTAAGCCTTGGTGTGTGTGTGTGTGCGCGCGTGTGTGCGCGCGTGTGTGTGCGCGCGTGTGTGTGCGCGCGTGTGTGTGTGTGCGCGTGTGTGTGTGCGCGTGCGTGTGTGCGCGTGCGTGTGTGCGCGTGCGTGTGTGCGTGCGTGTGTGCGTGCGTGCGTGTAGACATGAAATCTTTGCAAAGTATTGCAGCTCTTATCCAGCTTCCTGTCTGTTTTTGTGTGTGTGTTTGTGAAATGTCCTTTTTTACTCAGGTTAAGGGGGTGAGTCAGCATTTTCTTCTCCTTCTTTTTCTCCCTCTCTATCCCTCTTACCCCCCTCCCCCCATCCCCTCCCTCTTACACTCTCTCTCTTTTTCTC
>PYXC01000452.1:2250000-2280000 GCA_015244755.2 Tenualosa ilisha | reverse complement strand
GGTGTGAGCCAGGCTAGGCGTTCCCAGCGGCATACTCAGGAATGGCGCACATCTCTCCAGAATCTCACCCGCATGCCTCAAACCGGCCAAGCCGAAACTCTGGCTGTCGGAGAGCGCGAGCCGAGCAACTGTCATTAAGGTCCGAGAGTCAGGGAATCAAAACAAACAAATAAGCAAAGCATCATAAATGACAGATAAACAAAGCAACTGTGAAAACTTGGCAGGCTCTCAACAGTCAGGGTTGTGACATGATTTAGAGTGAGAGAACGAGAATCATGGGGGGGTGGCAGGGAGAGGTGATGGAAAGAGTGTGAAGAGTGGAGACAAACGGAGGTGTGGACTGACACAGGTTTGACGGCACACAGCCGTCTCTCTCTTCAAAAATGTCCCTCCTGCTCAGAGAGACAGAGCCTTGTGCTGTGGGTTTCATTTCATTTCAAGTAGCCAGCATAAATAGAGCCTACTCCACTAACATTAAACCACTGAATCAGCCTCAGACCCAAACCCAATACACAGTCACACGCTCTTCTAGGACATAGTATAGGTATCATAAGCATGAAAAGATAATGCATAATAATAATTATATGATTATTATTATTAGTAGTAGTAGTGTTAGTATTAATAATAATAATAATAACAATAATAATAGCACAACAACAACATTATAACAACATTTCTTCAGGACAAACAGAAGTGTATATGAAAGTTATTTATTGTTACTGAGTTCAGACCAACTCAACCTGGTTGACCTCCAGAAATACTAATTTATTGAGCCATTGGAATATAATAATGTAAAGCTAATCCACAAAGCTGTGCAATCTTCATATGTATAGTGGGCTGGCTAATTTAATTTCGAATACTTCAGAGTATTCTCAGACAGAAGGACTTTGTCAGTTCTACACAGTACAGTCAATATAGACACACTCACACAGACTGAGCCTTCAGAAGGGAAGAAAAGCTCTGTGTAAGAGTGAGAGAGAGATTGATCAGGAGGGATAGAAAGACAGAGAGAGCGAGCGAGGGATAGAGTGGGAGAGGGATTGAGAGAGAGAGAGAGAGAGAGAGAGAGAGAGAGAGAGCAAGGGATTCAGAGGGAGGAAGGGAGAGCGAGAGAAATCTTTTTAGCAGGTTGGCAGATAAGGCTGCTCTTCCTCTTCTTTGTGTGTGTGGGGCGTCTAAGCTCCGCTAAGCTGCTTAATTAGTCATAATCTGCATGCACCCCTCACTCTCCACCCCCACCCCTCAAACCCAGATGAGCCGCCCGCCTCCAATGCATTTAAATATACACCCCACACCCCACCGCAATACCCCCCAGCCACCATGCTGAAGCGCCAGCCAGATAGGAGAGATGCAAGCCTAGAAGAGAGCCTGAAGTAAGAGAGTGTGCGTGCGTGCGTGCGTGTGTGTGTGTGTGTCTGTGTGTGTGTTTAAGTGAGTTAGTGGAAACAGTATTTTAGTGCTGCATTTTATGTTCTAATGGTTGTATTGTGGAGTGTTTTCTGTGAATTCTGGCAGTGATTCACTATGGAGTCTTCTCTGGTGGCTTGTTAAAGTTCTTTCCAACTGCTCATTGAACATCACCTTACCACCATCTCAAACCCCAGCCATTGCCATGAGTTGTATTATAACCTGAGCTAGTTTGTAGATTTTGTGAAGGAGAAATTACTCCAGTGATACTGAAGTGTCCTGTACTAACCTGTTGTGTTGTTACACAGATCCCTTTTAGACCTGTAATGCGCTATTCTTTCAATTGGCTAAGTCTCAGCCATGGTTAATCAGCTGAATCCACTGAGACAAAGTCCAACTTGGATGTGGTCTAGACTGTGCTGCCAGGTCCGTTTTAGACCAAGTCCATCTCAGGACTGGTCTAGACTGTGCTTATCTTTGAGTCTCGGCCCTGCTTGATCATCTGAATTCACTGTGGCAGAGGCTGAATCCCAATGTCCCCTCTAATCCCTTAGCCCTCAAAGACTTAACTGGCATGAATCAGCCAGTCATGAAGCAGATTCATGATAGTGGTTTGAGGGTTCAGGGCTCATCGCTTAGGGCTTAGGGCTTAGAGGTGGCATTGGGGTTCATACTAGGAGTCATCCAGGGAGGGAGAGGGGGGAGGACTAGCGGGGGAGAGGGATAGATTGACAGGAGAGAGAGGAGAAGGGGGGGGGGGGGGGGGGTGGAGAAAAGGAAAGAGGGAGGGAGGGAGAGCGAGGATGATGGAGGAAATGAGTGAAAGAGAAGGTGATGGTGAGAGAGAGAGTGAAGGAGAAAGTGAGAGTGTGTTTGTGTGGAGCCCCTGGTGTGTGGTATCCCAGCAGGCCTCACAGCTCCTCTGTGCGGGGCAGGCCCAGCCTCAGCTTCCTGCTGAGCAATGACTCGGCGTATTGAGGAGAAAAATGCCTGCTATCGCCTCCTACACAATACACAAGTTTTCATCCAAACCTTGTGTGCTACTGCACATCCTGCAGCTCTCTTTTCTCTTCTCTATATTCTCTCCCTCTCTCTCTCTCCATCTCCTTCTCCTTTTCCTTTTCTGTCTTTTTCTGTCCTTGCCCTGCTCTCTGCTTTCTTTCCCCCTTTCTTCCTTCCTCTCTTCCCCCTCCCCCTCGCTCATACTCATTCTCTCTCTTTTTATTTTTTTCTCTCTTTTCCTCCCTCTCTCTTTCCCTCCTCCTCACCCCCCCCTCTCTCTCACTCACACTCACATTCCATAGTCTGACTACAAGGCCAACATTTCCAGTGCACTGATTATAGCCGGGTTGTGTTGTTGTTGCACATGGCGGCAAAGCCGTCGTCGCTTTTTAAACTCAATTAGGGGAAATAAATGGTTGATTTTCATGTTTACTGCTGACAGCGCACCAGGGATTGATTGGCCAAAACTGCACTGAAAGGAAAGGAAAGGAAAGGAAAGAAGAGAGGATGAAAGAAGAGTGTGGTTCATTGTATTCCTCCAGTTCTCTGGAGTCGGGGAAGGCAGCGGTGCTCCTGACAGACATTCAATCCGGAACATTCTGCACCTTCTCTGTTAAAGGTCTGTTCTATTGTAATGGTCTCTTTGCAGTGGTGTTGAGAAGTTTGCTCTTTGACTGACCTCAACCTTCAGACATTATCCAGGTGTAGGTGAGGCAATGAAGTTCAACAGCATTAGAACTTGAACACTTTTCTTTTCTTTTCTTCTCTGCTCTTGTTGACTTTACTATAGTTTGTAGTTTGTGTGTGTGTGTGTGTGTGTGTGTGTGTGTGTGTGTGTGTGTGTGTGTGTGTGTGTGCGGGTATTATTAGTGAGGCAGAATGTGGTCTGGAATATTTTTTTTAGGCGTAGCTCTCTCTGCGTTTGTGTGTGTGCAAGCATGAGTGTCCATCGTCCATCCAGAACGTGTCTATCCAGGTCTCCTTGTTTGTCTGTAGTGGAGCTGATAACAAGTAAACACACACACACACACACACACACACACACTGATTCAGTGCTCTTCAGCTTCTAATTTTCCGTGAAGTCATCAGAGATATTACTCATCGATACTACTCACAGCTACAGAGGAGGAGGAGTGAACATGGAAATAGCTAGTGATGCAGTTGTGCAGAATCACTATATATACACCTTATATTGCCAAAAAGAATTGAAATGGTTTCAGTTACACACATAGGAACTTTAATTACACCCAATTTGAATCCATAGGCATTAATATGAAGTCCACAACCCCCCCCCCCACACACACATGCATGCACTCACACATACACACACACACACACACACACACACCCTTTAAATCGACAGAGTGATGTGTCACTAAACCCTCCTTCATGTCATCCATGGCTGACACATCTGGACCATTGACACATGAGAGACCACACCCTTTGCATTCTGAAAGATGTTATGTATTCTGCCTTCCGCCCTCTGTGTGTATGTTGGATGGCTGAGACATTGAGCGAAGCAGATCAATAGTCCTGCGCTGGGCCCAGAGACGGCTGGTGTGATGCGTTAATTGGACACATAAGTGGCTTGAGGGCCTAACTGTGGCCGTCTGTTGGACGGGGGCTGCTTGCATCACGGTCTCCATGGGTGGAGTGCTGACGCAAGGTAAACAGAGCCTTTATCACTCCAGACTTCGCAGTTAACCTCTCTCTCGCTCTCTCCAGGGTACTCCTCCCTTCTCTTCTCTGCTTTATGATTCTCACTCCATTCTTCAGATCTGTATGTCATGCTTTACCTGGCTTCCTCTTGTGTCTCACTTTTTCAGTTTGTTTCTTTCTTTCTTTTACTCTCCCTCTTTCACTCATTCATTCCTCCGCATCGGGTGGACTCTTAAGTGTGCGGTCTGGTACTGCGTGCGTGCGTGCCTGACTGTGGTTGATTAGATTCTGCTAGCACAGTGACACTGTGACAGAGGTTCTATGAGCAGTCCAGAGAGGGAGAAAGAAAGAATAAGAGGGCAGCAGCCACCCATGTCTCTGGCCAATGGGGAGATTACACACGGTGTGGAAATAGAGGTGGCCATGGGCCATATCTCCTTCAAACAGTACACATAGGGGTCTGCCTGACTTTGTGTGTGTGTGTGTGTGTGTGTCTGTTCGTGTTGGATAGTAAGCAGTGTTTGCCTTGTTTGTTTGTTAAAGTACCAAATACACTTTAAAAGTCTGTGGCATTTACACACACACACACACACACACACACACACACACACACACACATATCTGTATCTGTGTGAGCGTGTGTGGTCTGTGTGTCTCCTCATTAGTAGTGAACAGGAGACTGGCAGTTCTTTACATACTGCACCACATCAGGCTGTTCCTTCTGGACCCTGACCCTCGCCTCTGTTTAACGAGCCACAAAACACACACACACACAGATACACACACTCACACAAACATGCAAGAACTATGTTGGGCTCTGCTGTTCTTTGCCCTTTAGCTTCAATACACGCACACAAATGACGCACAAAACACACACCCACACACACACAAACACACACTCACATTTGCGTCTGTGAGTGTATATTTGTATATCTGTCACGCTGGCAAGTGTAGACAAACATTGAAAAAGTAATGATTTGTATACAAGGCGTAAACACACACAGACAAAAACAAAACACACATCATTAGCTTACAAAAAGGTTGTAACTTAACATTCAGTTCATTCAATTCTCTGTCTCCCTTCCTCTCCACCCCCACCCACACATACATACATACACACACACACACACACACACACACACACACCACACACACACACACACAGAGAGTAGTACTTGGACCTTGGATTCCAGGGCAGAACAATGTGTCATCTCAGACCAGCTGTGACAGCTGTGTATCGGATCAAGCACTGCTCTTCACAAAGTACCCACAATCACACACACACACACACACACTTGCATACGTATGCACTCATATACACACACAGGGGTAAAAGAAAGGAAATACTTTGTTACTGTATAGATTTTTAAATGTATTTATAGAGAGAGAGAGAGAGAGCGAGAGAAATTATAGAGAGGGAGGGAGAGAGAGATGGATGTATGTATATTTTATTGATTACGTTCTGAAGTCAGATCAGGGCCTACACACACACATACACTGACACACACACACTCACCCTCACTTGTGCTTGCCCTGCCGAGCGTGACTCCATTGATTTATAGACAGGTGGTTGGACGGGCCCGTGTGGATAATTTCTCTCCTGGCTGCTAAATGCTAAATGCTATCAGAGAAAGCATCAGCCAAATGAGTGGCGAGGGCAACAAGTGCTCTTCAGAGAGATGCCTTGCAACCGGCAGATGGGTGGCACCATGGCAACAAGGTTGACGCAGCAACAGGAGAGAGCTAGGAGGAGGAGCATTGTGCCAACTCAGAAGATGCTCTGGATAAAAGGGTGTGTGTTTGTGTGTGTATGTGTGGTGTTTAGAGCATTGAGAATTATGCTATTGCTGTGAAAATAGAGAATTTCTGGATGATTGTATAAGAAAGCTACTTCAGGGCCTTCTCTAGAAACACAGGAGAAATCAGTGTTTTCCCACATGTGCATAAAGTATATTTCTTTTGTCCTAGATTTGGTCCTCCCTGACTGTCTATGCTGCACAGAACTGCTGAGTTGAGCTCTGCTCGGTCGACTCCCTTATTCCTCCTGGGCTTCCGTAGAGCTCCATGGAGAGTTTCCAGAGCCCCAATGTTAGAGCCAGATAGTCACCAACCATGAAACAGACCTGTTGTCTCTTACTGATCTGGAGATTTATCATCTCGCCCCGATTTGGCCCGTCATTGGCTCTGGTCTGGCTCTGGTCTGCTCCTACTCTTGAAGCCAAGATGGGCAGACTTGAGCACTGTGTGGCTGAACACACACAGGCAGCAGTGACGTGTTTGCCCTCTTCTGGCACTGATGTGGGTTACGTCTGGCCCTTGTTGGGCCCAGACGCTTTTCAGAGAGCTGGTGGAGAGACTGTAGAACAGTGCCATGGGGGAATGTGGCCAAGAACTGTGGAGAAAGACACACACACACACACAGAAAGAGAGAGAAAGAAAGAATGAGAGACAGACAGTCAGGTCCTGGATTACGGCGGCCCATCCCTGGGAGCCGTTCAAAGCTCCACTACAAATCCCAGCCGGGCCTCTAAGCACTGTTTACACGCCCTATACTGCTAATGCCCTACCCTCCAGGGGTGGGGTTGCGCTCTGCCAAAACCTAATCTCAGACTCACAATTCTTCTCTCTGTGTCCTGTCCTCTCTCGTCCTCTTTCTCTTTTATTTCTCTCTTTCTCTTTCTCTGTCTGTCTCTTCTACCTGTTTTACTGTATCCTGTCCTCCATTCACTCACGTAATGCCAACCCTCTTCCCTCCTTCTCTGCAGTCCACCTGCTCTTGCCAGCTGTTTCTCCTGTCACTCGTCCTCATCTCTGCTCCTGTGTGTCACCACTCTGTGTTCTTTTTTGCCTCGAAATGAATGCTTGTCCTGCTTGGAGAAAGTACATTTCAGCATATCCACCTTTTGTGTTTGCAGCATCAACTGTAGATTATGTATGGATCTTTTTGTGTGTGTGTGTGTGTGTGTGTGTGTGTGTGCGTGTGTGTGTGTGTTTCATCGATGTTGTGTAAGAGGAGAGAGCAGCTGAAAGGCTAGTTTGTTTTCTCGTAGTAGTTGATTAGCTTGACCTCTCAACTGACTACACACAGATGTGTGTGTGTGTGTGTATGGTAATGAGTAGCTGGTGGTTTTATTAGGGGAGCTTTCGTCAGTACCTCAAAAGGCCAGCCAGCGGTAATGGTCTTCAATAAGCGCCCTTTTTTTTTTTCTCGCTGTGAGCGAAGGTGGATTGTGTAAAGCTTCCATTCGCGAATTCTCAACTTTACCAAAAGTAAAAACATGGGACCAAAAAAGCTCCCCATCTCATTCCCTCCTTTTCTCACAGGTTGGCGTTCATCGCTCCTCTCTTCTCTCTTCCGCTTCTTCTTTCCTCTGTCCTTGGCTCAAGCTCGTTCACCATCCTAAAATTAAAAATGAAAAGGTTGCGATTGAACAGATGCTTTTAGTCGTATAGCAACAGAAACTTGAAATGTCAAACCAGGTTTGACCATTTCTCATGCCGCAGAGCTATCGCTGCTAACGTGGCATAGCATCCTTTTACTCGACCCACAGTACATGAGGGACCAGAAAACACCTGGACTGTTCTTCTCTCGACGCCTCCTGTCGTCTGCTATGTGCTCCATCCTCGAGTTGTTTGTGTTATCCCCTTGTATGCATTTCCTGTCTTTTTGTGGCTTGACCTTTGGTAATTAGATACCAGAGCTGTGGCCTTCTGCATTTGATGATCAGAATCAGGAAATGTCTGACTTTTTCTCCCACTCACGCACACAGATTTGTTGATGAAAATGATCATTTTAATGCCACATATATGCTGGGTATCAGACGTAGATGTGCTGGCAATCCTGTTCATGTTCTCTGTGTGGTGGAGGTATTCAGCAGAGAGCACAAAGGATTCTGGGTAATGAAGACACGCCTCTTCCTGCTGGGGGAACAGAGTCAGAATGTATTGGAGATGAACAAAGGGAGGAACAAGAAGCTGTAGAATGAAGAGACAGTGTCTGTGTCTGTCCCTTAGTGCGCTCGCACACAGACATGCACACATGTGCTCTTGTGCGCACACACACACACACATAAAGAGACCCCTTATCTTCAGACCCAGAGACACCCAGTTCATGCGCTTGCATGCAAATGAATAAATATTCAATGTGTGTGTGCATGCACACACTCATACACACGCAGTCTCACACACACACGCAGACACACACACTCCTGTGCATTCTGTGACTGGTGATGTCAAAGCACAGGGGCCCTGTGTATGTAGCTGTGTGGAAGGAAAGGAGGCTCTGTCACACTTCGCCATGCCAACTCTGATGAATGACTGTGTTGTCACCGCACAGGCCTGCAGCCCCCTTTTGTGTGTGTGTGTGTGTGTGTGTGTGTGTGTATGTGTATGTGTGTGTGAGGCAGAAAGGGAGAGCAAGCATGCATGTGTGTTGTTTTTTCATGGCCTTTTTCCTGCACAATGACGCCAGACATTACCCCTCTGTGCTTGTGTGTGTGTCTGTGTGTGAGAGACACTAATGGAGGGTGAGGCAGAGGAAGAGTGTGTGTGTATGTGAGTATGTGTGTGACTTTGTTTGTGTTCTGGAGGACCCCCTTTAGATCAGGGAAAAAATGTTTTGTTCTGCATTTGCCTGTGGCAACGACCACTAAATCAGATAAAGCCTCCTGTTCATTTGCATGGTAAATTTCTTAATAAGTGGGGGGGCTGGGGGAGAAGGTGTGTGTGTGTGTGTGTGTGTGTGTGTGTGTGTGTGTGTGTGTGTGTGTGTGTGCCTGCTTCTGTCAGAGAGAGAGAGAATGAGTTCTCTTGTTTTTTGTTCCTTGGCCCAGGTTTGCAAATGATGAATCGTTAGAAAATGCTACCATGGCAAAAGTGAAATATATGCCTACGCATACGTTTACCTCCACACACACACAGACACAGCATTGGTATGATTAATGAATCGGGTAGGCATACCCTCGACCTTCCCCAGTGCTGCTGTAGTCCCAAGAGAACCAGCTCTGTGGATAGTACTGTTTCACTGAGACAAAACACAAGAGTCTGATCACAGATAACTAGGGTTCCACACCTACTTGGATCTGGGTCACATCTTCTCTACTTATCATGCTACTAGGTTGCTGTAATATGGTCTTTTATATTTTAAGCACAGCTTGCAACACATGGCAGAGGACATTAGGCTACAGGAGCTTAATGAATGATTCTTGCTCAGTTCTTCAGGATAATGGGGTGTAGTTTCTCTTAGACAATAGTCAGACAAGAGTCAATAGTAATATTTAAGATGCACCCAAAAAAGAACATGAAAACATTGATAGATTGATAAATGGATAAATAGATGAGTGAAATTCATTCCTCCTGTATTAAGGCTCTGGTAACTAATAACTAATATGACACTAATAACAATACTAAAATAACTAATATGACACACAAACATACAGATACAAGGCATGCTAACAGAGACAGCAGTGAATGAATCTAATTTCCAGTCAGTATGTATGGCAGTGGGTACCACTATGGTAGTGCAAAAAAGTGGACAGTGCAGGGGTATTACTAGTGCAAGTGAAACACACGTAAACACGAGTATAAAAATACAAGACAGTATTTCAAATCTGCATCAACTGAGTTAACCTTAAAGAAAAAGAAAAGTCTTCTGAGCTAAAAGGGACCTTCAAGGATAAGATAAAAAGGCTCATTACACAAGGCAGGAATGCATTGTAATTGTACACTACTGGAATGTGTATGTTTGTGTGTCTCACTCCGTGTGTTTCTATGTGTGTGTGTGCGTGTGTGTGTTGTGAAGTAACTATGGCTCTCCTCCTCGATAGCATTTGACAGCATTTTACCAGTCATAGCCAAACAATTACAGAAAAAAAAATTGCAGTTTTTCTAAGTACACTACAATATTGTTGTGTCCACAACACTGTAAATTACTTGTAGGCTATTTGGTATTAATGCAGTTCAAATTATTATGAATGAATATCCGAAATATTGCTTTTAATGCAGTAATATTGTTGTATACAGCATCAGTATTACAGAAAAAAAACATCTGCATTGATACTGCAGTATGTCAGAACACTCTCCTGAACATCCTCTGGAGGATGCAGAACTTTAAGGTTAGGCTACCACTCACAGCCTAGATAGGCTAGGCTGCATTCGTCATCGTTATTTTAGAGATGTCCCCACTTGTTGTGGAGCTGTGATTGACATGTCATGGCATTGCTAATGTTTATGTTTGTCTTTTAAATGGACACAAAACAAAATTTACGTACAGAGGAAGTTCCCTACAGTGATTCCTGAGGGATTCCTGTTCTTTGGGGTAGTGATTGGCCCCACTTTGTCTCCAGTTCACGGAGTCAGAGCCAGACACAACACCTTGGTGGAACAGTGGTGAAGGTTAATAGTGACCAAGTTTCATACAGTACTAAAGCTTCTGGTGTAGTAGTAGTTTAGCAACTCCCAAATCACAGAACTCCGTTGCTAATGTTTCAGTAGCGCCTGTCCTTACTGTGGAGCAGAGCTGCACTGCTAACAGACGTGTGTAGGTAGCATGACTCCCTGTGCCGCTAGCAGATCTCCAGTGCTAACCACAGACTAACTCCTGTTTCAGAAGTGATTGGTGTTTCTGTCAGCTGCCTGTGTATACAGAGGCTAGTCAGGCTCCTGTGCTAACCACAGAGTAGCTCTGGTGTGTAGCCTACCTAGGCTTCTTTGTCGACAAGACTACAGACTTTAGTTCCTGTCTTAGCAGTGGTGGTGCTAGCAGAGGTTAGCAGAGGTGCAGTGTTAATGGCAGGTAAGGTGATCCCTGTCCAGGTGCTCTGTGGTCTGCGCTGAGGGGTCTCTGAGCTCCCCGCTGGGATCTGCTCCAATTAGCAGCCCAGCCTGCTGCTGAAGCTTCCTGACCCCCCACAGGAGACGGCCAAATGCTCCCCACTCCTTCATTTTCAGTCTCCCTCCCTTGCCAACTCACTCACTCACTCACTCACACTCTCTTTCACATGCACTCACTCTCACTCTCACTCTCACTCTCACTCTCTCTCTCTCTCTCTCTCTCTCTCTCTCTCTCTCTCTCTCTCTCTCTCTCTCTCTCTCTCTCTCTCTCTCTCTCTCTCTCTCTCTCTCTCTCTCACTCTCACTCTCACTGTATCTTGCAGTTTCCCCCTCCCTCCCTATTCATTTTCCTTACCCTACCATTTCTCAACCACTTCCTCTTGCCATGTTTTCTGTCTCTCCTTCACCCCCTCCCTCCTTCCCATAAATACAGACACACACACACACACACACCTCCATCTGGCCCTCTGTGCCTAAGGCAGGTAAGGGCGTAGCTGCTGAGCTCCTCACTGCTCTAATGCCCCAGGTGAAGCTGGGGTGAGACACACCTGAGAGTCTAACCACCTGAGGCACGTGTTTTGTGTGTGTGTGTGTGTGTGTGTGTGTGTGTGTGTTTGGGAGAGGCAACGGGTGGGGGAGTGTATTTTTGTCGGGGAGAGCGATTATGCATTCTGTGAAGAATGTTATGTATTTCTATTGGGCTAAATATGTTACTTTTCATGATGGTTACTTATGATGGCACAAGAAAGGTAGACTGTGTTAGCCTGTTTGTGTGTGCATATTTCTCAACCTGCCTGTGTGTGTGTGTGTGTGTGTGTGTGTGTGTGTTGTTTATCTGTGTCTGTATGTAAGTGGAAGTAGCTAATAGCAGTATTAGTCTCTGTATCTTTGTGGTGGTAAGTGCCTGTGTGTGTGTGGAATAGGCGTGGCCCAGTGGTAGTGTGCTGAACTGCCGGTTGAGTGTGTACCCTGAGGCACAGCACAAGTATTGGTACATGGCTGGTACAGAGTTGGCGTTGACACCCACACACACAAACACACACACACTGCTTGCCTGCACTTGTTCTGGTTTATCTGGGTATTCCAGGAACAGGAAGTGGAAACAATGATGAGGTTTCACTTCTGGGTCAAATCCAGTGTTGTTACAATCAATGCCAGAACATTAATAGCTTTTTAATGTTTATACTGCTGCTGTGCAGACGATGCAGTCCTATACCCAGCTGCAGCAGAGATTGTGCCATCCAGTAGAATCACTCTAGATTCAAGAGAGATTGATTTGCCACACACACAGTTTTAACAAGCAAAAGCAAAACAGGCAGTAAAATGGAGACTTGTTTTATGTCCATGGCCGTGCAAAACGATAGATAATAGTAATAGTAATAATTAACTAAATAACTAAATTAACTAAATTATTTATTGACTCGGCTAGTTAGCTAGTAAGAATAAATTGGTTCATTTATATACTAATGATGTATGTAATATAATAGGCATGCGGGCCTGGGGATAGCCCTGTTAGCGCAATGACACAACAGCTGGAGCAGCCACAGTACTGAAGTCCTGAGCTTTCAAACTAGCAGGCATGTCCATGTTGAAGAGTCTAATGGCCTGAGGGAAGTATCTCTTTCCTAGTAGTCCCAGTTTCGACCATTAAACTACTGGAGCACTTGCCAGAGACTTCAGTAAACTGAACAGTGTTTATCTCGGTTGGGTGGAGTCCTTCATGACTGATGTTCATGGCTCTAGTCTTGCACCAACTGATGGATGTGTCATGCAGGGAAGGTTGAGCAGTCCCAGAGATGTGCTCAGCAGAGCCTTTCGGTCTCTCACAGAGCTTTTTTTTTTCTTTTTTCCTTCTCCCCCCCACCACACTCAAGTAGAATTACATGCATGTACTTTATGTGCTCAATGCATCACATTTAGGGATTCTGTCCAGCTTTTTGTGAGTGTGAATGTTAACAGTAGCAGGCCACGTAATGAACATGATGTGACTCCATAAGTCATGATTTTAAAAGCTAATCTTTATTTTCACTTTCTATTTTTTCTTGTGTATCTAATGCAGACCTGGACTAGACAGGGATCAGGTCAAGACCAGATTAAGGTTGGACCAGAAGCACGCATGTGCCAGATTACGGTGAGTGACAGAATTTCTTTCTTTCTTTCTTTTTAACGGTATATTTTTTTTTCCCGGTATAAGACAGGAAATGTTTCAACACCTTTATCTACTATTCTGCACCTCAGGTTGGATGTAAACCAACATTTCGTTGCACGGTATTTATTTTCACTTGTGCAGTGACTAAGGTTGAATCTAATCCAATCACGTCTAATCCAATGTAATGTAATATAATATAACAAGAAATGATCTGAGTGGGAGGGAGAGATGAGGTGTGGGTCTGGGAAATGACCTCAGGTTGGAGACTAACCTGACTCCCTGTGGGTGTTGAGTGTGTCTGTAATTCAAGGCGTTGGCGCCGCAGCGTTGTGTTAATTCTCCTCCGAATGCCAGCTTTATCCATGGGCACATTCTTTCATGTTCAGAGCCTGGCACAGGTGTTCATGCCCAGGCGGAGGCTCGGTACAAAAGGCACCAGGTGTCGATGCCCAGACTGCCATCTGACCTCTGCTGCTCCATGCCACGTCATGCCATGCTCTGCCCTGCCCAAAGCCCTTTTTGCCACTGTGCCACAGCAGGGCCTCTGAGGAGCCTGGCATTTGTAGAGGGCGAAGAGGTGAACCTCATACCCTCCCACGGGTGGAGAGTAGATCAGAGAGGTCATGTAAGGTTATGTGCATTGAGCACAGAATCATAAACAGGCTCTTCGCTGTGCCCCAAGCCCTGTTAAACACCGTTCTGTATGAAAACATGCTGTTGCCACCAAGTCTTGGTCTAGCATCCACAGTCTGTTTCTGCTCCAATTAGTCATCCTCGCCTACTTCTCTCACACCCCTTTCAGAATGTGGTGTAATTGTCATGTACAAACCAGAGAGGATTTGCATTCAGACACAGTTCAGATTCAACAAGTATTTAGTTGTGTAGGTGTCCATCCTGAATGCTGCCTGACATGTGTAAGCCGACATGGATGGTAAATAATCCTGTTGTGACTGAGTATCTGACACGGTGAGGTTTTTTTTAAATTTTTTATTTATTTCAGTTGCAACATTGTAGTCTGTTGTCCTCGGCGCTCTTCTCTCTTTTAACACACTCACTCTCTCACTCTCTCTCTCTCTCTCTCTCCCTCGCCCGCCCTCCCTCTGCTGCTGTGTGAGTGGTGCTAACTATCCCAAGACGAGGGCAATGGTGAAGAGACAGTAGTGCACACAGACCTCTAACAGCTCAAATAACCCCTAAAGCGCTCTTCTCTCTCCCTCTCTGTCTCTCTCTAACACCCCCTCCCTCTCTCCCCCTCTGTCCTGGCCCCTGTCTCTCTCTCTCTCTCTCTCATGCGCACACACGCTCTCTCATCCCATCCCATCAGATGCTTCTACTGCGGCTTGCCTGTGGTCAGTAGGAAGCTCCTTCACTTTATTTTATTGCCTTGAGGTTTTTTGAAACTCATTTATTCCTTTCTGCCCTCCTTTGTTCTGAGATATTTTTTGCATCATTTTTTTGAGTATGTCAAGCTGTTCTAGTCACTTACCAAGGGGCTAGAGAGTCTTTTTGAGCTTGTTTACGGCTGCTTACTTCGTTTATTCAGTCGCGCTGTTTGCCATTGTGGAGTTTACCCATAATCCATTCTTTCTTCTTACCCCATTCATCTCCTTATCCCTGCGATCAGTCATTCAAGTATACACACGCTCGCTCGCTTGCTTGCATCCAGCTAACCTCCCCCCCCCTCCCCGCCATTCAGCTGCCTTGGTGGCTTAGCGGAAGTTGTTGTTCCTGCGGCTCTCTTAAGGCATTATGTATTTATGCAGCCCGAGAGCATGGGGAAGTGATTGGGTTTAAGTGCCTGGGCGCCTCGGTGCTCGGCCTCCCGGGAACCGCAAGAAACATCAGCAGCAGGAGGAGGCAAGGATACAAGGAGGGGTTGGAGCCCATGGATGTGGGGAAGAGCATGGAATCATTCAAAACCTCCAGCACATCCCTGTCGTAATCATTTAAGACCTCCATCCTTTCCGTATTGCATTGCGCACACACACACACACACACAGTCACACACACATAGTTGCACAAAACACACACCCACTCATCCCCACTCCTCCTCAGTCAGTCAGTTGTGCTGTGCTCCTGTATGAGATCTCAGATGGAAGAGTAATGTGCTTTAGAACCTCTATCCCTCTCTGCATCTCACACACACACACACACACACACACACACACCTCTGCCTCTGCTTTGCTTTTGTGTGAGTCATTGAGTCTCTATGCGCAAGCATTCACTTTAAGTGCGGCGACTGCAGAAGCAGAAGCGACTGACCCTGACCGATGTAGACTCCATTTGGGCCATCATTTCTCTCTGTGGTGCTTATTCCCTTCCTCTTGCTCTCTCACTACACCTTTCTCAAACATAAATCTCTCTCTCTCTCACAAACACACACACACACACACACACACACACTTCGCAGTGGCTTTCCAAAGTGCAGTTGAGAGCAAAGGTTTATCATCTCTAAATTCATTGCTTTCCAGGCTTCTTTTCTTTTTCTCACTGTTGATTTTATCTCCCCACCCTTTTGCACACACACTCTCTCTCTCTCTCTCTCACACACATACACACACACACACACACACACACACACACACACACACACACACACACACACACACACGTCCTCCCTGTAAGCAGTGTGGCATTATGAATGGAATTGCTCAAGGTCGTTTGGGCAGTACACCGTCCATTACCTCTCAGTGAATGAGAGCAGGAAGAGAAGAAAGAAAGAAAGAAGGAAAGATTATGGGAAGATGGGGAGAGGCAAATGAGTAAGATTACATATTTCCATCATCATCTCAGGGAAAAATCTAGAACTGGTCTTCACCACCTTACTAGGACACTCTGTTGGGTCAGAAAAAGGGATTTTGAGGGTTGTAGAATCTGACCCCTTCAGGAATTAACACACAGTCAAAGTGGCCAAATAATATTTGAACAATACAATGCCCAACCCTAGGTCAGTCACACTACAGCAAAGCCCTTCCTGAATGTCTCTGAGTGCTCTGCTCTTGAACACACCCAGATCTCTGCACCTTTGCAATCTTGAGAAGTGGGACTGAGCGGGGGCTAGGTGGCGGAGGTTGTCCTCCCACTCTTGAGGCCATAAAGTTAACGGTGTTTGTTTTACGTAGGCCATACATCATGAGAAACACACTCACTTCCTGTTACTCGTTCTACATGCTGCGTTCACAAACGTTTGTGATGAGGTCATATGAGTGAGTTAGCGTTCTGCTGGCTCATTGGCTGTCAAACATCATGTCAGTCAGTAGTTGTGTGTGTGTGTGTCTATGTGTGAGTGTGTGCATGTGTGTGTGTGTGTGGGGGGGGTATGGATTATATGGTGTGTGTGTGTGTGTCCATGTTTGAGTGTGTGCACATGTGTGTATGGGGGGGGGGGGGGTTATATGGTGTGTGTGGGAGAGATGAGTCTAGGAAAAAGGGGTTTTGATGGATAATCAACGAAGAGGAATTCTGTAGGAGGAGCTGTAGCCACTAGGGTTAACACTACGGGCAGCAACAGCACAGGAGTTGGAAAAAAAAAAGTTTCAAGAGCTCCAAACATGGCCTCCCACCACTAGTGCTGCTTCTCTGTGTCCCACGACTACTCTGTCTCACAGTACAGGGAAAGAGAAATGTGAGGAGGAGAATGGACACCTCGATCACAGGTGACTTAACACCACATCAAGTCTTTACCTGGACTATGTTTTCTGGAAGCATCAGTAACTATCCCCTCTGGTAACCACTGAAGTAATTGTTTCTCATCTAACTATGTAATACATGTATATGTCTATGTCTATCTCTCTCTATATATATCTATCTATAACTATGCGTATATAATATGATGGTCATTTTGTAGCAGCACTTTTATCATTGCTATTGGTATCATCTTGGTATGAGTCAGGTTCAGCAGACCTGTGCCAGAGCAATTCTTACATCATGACCATGGTGGGTCAGATTCCATATGCTTTTCTATACAGTTAAGAGGGTGTCTGTCTGTGTGGTTCACCACACACTTGAGGTCTACTCCCACTGCAGTGTGGAGTGGAACAGCATTTCCACAGCTCTCAGGGTTCTGCATCATACTTCTCCCCCACCTCTCCAAGCTCTACTCTGCATTGAATAGTGGGCTCTCAGGAGGAGGAGGAGGATGGTGGTGGTGGTGGTGGTGGTGATGATGATGATGAAGGTGATGATGGAAAGAGAGGGGGAGGTAGAGAGAGACTTTTGCTCTTTTCAAAATGCCATACAGGCTGGATACTCCATACTGTTATTGTACTGATCTTGACTAGAAAGTTAAGTAGTTAAGATCAGTATATGAGCAGTTAAAGGCCTACTGTATGTATGACATTCCTAAAACAGCCTTTAACTTTAAAGCCATTCGATGGATAAAATACCCCCCTGTACCCCCTTGTGCACCCCACCCATTAACTTCACCAACACCATGGTACAAGAATGACAATTAGAGAGGGAGACAGAGGGAGAGGGAGTCATTTTGGGGGTTTTGCTCCTTTCGTTAGCATGCTGTATGTGCTAGCGGCTAGCAGCGGTTCCTGGTTGCTTCTTTGTCTTTCTTCTTTTAGATCTCCCAGTCAGTGTCACATGATCAGAGAGTGTTTTGCACTGGGCAGAGAGGCACAGTTGGTCAGCGCAGGGACACTGCCTCGATGTGTAGAATAGAGGCTTTGGTACAGGACGCGCTCTCTTCAGGAAAGGCCTCCAGTGACATCCGCTCCTTTTAGTTCTTCACCCCCAACTTCCTGTCCAGCCACTGACTATATCTCTGCCGATGACGACCGGTGTGATGTGAAGTGAATCTAGGCAGACTTGGTGTGCAGCCTACACGGTGGCGATATTTTGGTCACCATTAGAAGGTAACTGGTCCTGTAAGGAAAGAAAGCTAAACGGAGTGTCAGAGCTGTCATTAGGGTCATCTGGCTGTCAGACTGTCAGTAGTTAGGTGGGTAGGAAATGACCCCTTTTTCCCTCAGTGTTGAGGAGGCATCTAGGCGTGACTGCTGTCACACTCTCTCTAATGCTCTTGTCGCATTGCTGCTCAAGGATGTGAAAACCACTTAGAGCGGACGCGATAAAGTTGCTGTCCCCTCCTATTGACATTCAGCTGTTTGCTTGTCAAATACATGAGGAATAATGTGGATTTGCCGGACTGCCTTAAATTCGATATGCACTAAAGAACAAAATCTCTTTGCTAACCAATGTAAATAGCTCTCTGAAGTCTCAGCTTGTACTGGAAGTGGATGAAATCTATGTCTATGTGTGACTTAGCCTTCAAGCTGATGTTGCATCGGGCAGCCTCCTTGGGAAATGTTGAGGAGCAGCAATGAATTAGTAATAGATTGTTTCAGGCTGATTCCCAGGAAGTGCACTCGTCCGCGTGGCCCAAGTTGACTTGGTGAATCATCAGCCTAACATCCCCAGCTGACCAGCTGACATGACGCTGTCTGACAGACCGTCCGAACCTGTTTGGACTCCGCTCGAGAGGAATTTGGGGTGACCGTGCCGCGTTGTTTCACGCATTCCGGAAGGCTAATGCACATCACATGTCATAATGGACATATCTCCATGGAAACCGCACCGGACAGAATGTCTGTCTGCTTGCTTGCTTGCTTGTGTGTGTGTGTGTGTGTGTGTGTGTGTGTGTGTGTGTGTGTGTGTGTGTTTTGCCTTCCTGAGCTGCAGTTTTAACTGGCAGGTGATGAGAATGGGCCTCAGGCTCTTAGCCAGGGTTGGCCACTCGTGTCTCTGAGGAGCAGAGATGGCTGTTGGCAAGAGTGTGTGAGTGTGTGTGTGTGTGTGTGTGTGTGTGTGTGTGTCTTTGCACTGTGCGCTAGTCATTAAGGGAGTCAACCTGGAGGGAGGCCTGCTTGTTAGGGCCAGAAAACACGGAGCTGTTTTAGGCCCTGTGGATAAGACTACCTGCCCAGAAATGGAGGCTGAACAGAAAGCAGTATGGACATAGCCATATCCAGGGCTACATCTGCCAGGTCTGTGCCAGATCCATGCCAGTCACACGCTGGGTCTTCACCATGCAGACTTGACTTGCGGTTGCCTTTTGGAATGGGCTGGATTGGTCTTTGGGGGCGGCCCCTATCCTCGCCTCTGTCCAGGCTGGACATGTAAAACGCACATGCACAGAGACACACACACACACACACACACACACACACACACACACACACACACACACACACCTTAGTCAAAGCTGGACATGTGAAATGGATGACCAAGCACAAAAAAATCCCCCTCTGGCTGCCAAAGGGCTTGTTTTCATTTTTTTCCTCCTTCTCCTCCTCCTCCTTCTCCCCCCCGTTGTGTTTTTTTTTCATCTTTTTTGGTAAGACTAGAGGCGGTCGAGTCAGACTGTCAGAAAAATAAAAACAGCAGAAAAGCCTGAACCATGCGGTGGCAAACACACACACACACACACACACACACACACACACACACACACGTCTCGCCCACACACTCACTCACTGAGGACTTAATGGCTGTTTTTACCATTTCCCAGGCCTTGTTTACCTCACAGCAGCCAAAAAACAAAGAGAAATGTCTCTCTGTTGGGCTGATAGAGCCCAGCCATGGAAAAGAAATGGAAAGAATCACCAACAAATGTAGTTTGTATGCAGTTTTTTTTTCTCTCGTTTTGTTTTGTTCTTGGTTTTGTGACTTTTTCTTTCCTTCCTTGCGTAAACAACAACAGAGAAAGAGGGAAAACAGAAAAGACGAAGAGGGAAAGGAGGAGTAAGAAAGACAAATAAACCGATCTAGAGCCATCTGCCCATTCACAGAGGGCCGTTACCGTGGCAACACGTAAAAAGTCATTATCTCTAATTGACAGCATGGCAGGTTCAGGTGTTTTCAATTGTATTGTGTTGTAGTTTTTTTTTCTCCCCACTCTCAGGAAAATGACTCATCGGTCATCAAACCTGCTCTCCTGTTTTAAAAAGTTTTTCTTTCATCCTTTTTCTCTTTCTCAATCTCTTTCTATCCCCGTCTCTCTCTCTGTTTTCCTCTCTCTCACGTCTCTCTGTTACGTCTCTCTCCTCCTGTGTTTTCTGTCCCTGTGAGGTGATTTAGGAGCCATACGTCCTTCTTCACTCTCCACACCTCTAGCAACCCACTGAGTGATTTAGGACTTGCACGTTTTACTCTCTTGTGGTTTTACTCTCTCTATCTTTCCTTACTTCCCCCTTAGTCTAATCTATTGCCTTCCGTATCTTCCTCTTTCTCTCTCTCTCTCTCTCTCTCTCTCTCTCCTCCTTCCCTACTATCTCCATTTGTCCCACCTTCTCTGTTTCTTTCTTTCTTTCCTTTACTCTCTTTCTCTTACTCTCTGGCTGACATTCCTTGCATGGCCAAGAAGAAGAGAAGGTGTGTTTAACAAATGTCTTACTACAGTGAGACTACCGGATGTGGCTCAATTAATCTTTCAAGGGGATGATGAAAGGTATAATCAAAAGGGAACATGCTTATTACAAAATGGCCAATGACATAGAAGGGGTGAGGTTGGGGAGAATGGAGGTGTGGTTTGAAAGATACGAATTGGGTTAATTTGGTGTGCATTGTATGGTTTCAGTTGTTTTTGTACAATTGTTTGGAAATTGGAATAAAGGAGTGTTAAGCCTGTCTCTCTCTCTCTCTCTCCCTCTCTCTCTCTCTCTCTCTCTTCCCTGCTGTTCTTCCTCTTGCTATCACTCTGTGTGTGTGTGTGTGTGTGTGTGTGTGTGTGTGTGTGTGGGGGGGGGGGGGGGTTGTATGCTGTGCTGTGCTGTGTTGTGGTGTGGTGTGGTGTGGTGTGTTATTAGGCGCTGGCTGGGTGAAAGTAATGGTTCCTCGCCGCTAGCAGCGTGTGGGGCGCCAGCTGCCTGCGTGTCTGGACATGTCCGCCTTGAGAGATCAGCACTCAGCCGCCAAACACTTTGCTTAAGCATTTAACACAGAGCTGCTAACATCCTTTCACGCCATTACTCTCTCTCTCTGTTGCTCTATAGCGCTCTTTTATTCAGCTCAATTCAAGAGATTTGATAGCAAAAACATTACCAGTATTACCAACAGAAAAGGACTTTGAAGACCTTTTATGATGTTAGTGTTAATTTATCACTTAACGATTTTTAGACTCTATTGCTCTCTTTTTAAAAAATACTTTATGTTAATCTCATCACATAGAGACTGTAAATCACATATAATTTCCACATTTTTCCACTTTTTTTTGTTTTTTTGCATTGGCCATTAGCCTCATCAGTGGAGAGAGAAAGGGAAATAATTCCAATGCAATAACAGCCATATATTGCTCCTCTTTCAGACGCCCTCCCCCTCCTCCTCTGAGCTCAGACACACGTGTGCCTCTAAACTACATGCCTGTAATGAGCCTCACTCAGGATGTTCAGGAGTGCTATAGCTGAAGCTCTGAAAGAGCTCCTGCTCTCAGGAGCAATAGCTGGGTTTCCATCCAGCTTGTTAATTCGCATTCAAATTATGCGAATAAGAAAGCCTCAGTTGGAAACACCTGCAAATTCGTATCAGTCTCCTAATGAGAATATAGAGAGAGGTTTGCTTGAAGGGGTGTGGATTAGCTCTTCATGCAAATAATTTCTAATACAAATAAAGATGATGGAAACACATATATTAGTATTTACAGAATCTCTATGCATAGAATGTCCTGGTGACTTCATGTTTTGACCCCACAGCTGGTCAAAACATGTCACTTGATTAGGCTAACATCCACTTTTTATTCACATTACACAGTTGAGGGTTGTTGCGCTTATTCTTGTTTCATGAAGGCAAATATGAAATGCAAATAAGCTGAATGTAAACTTGCCCATTGAAGGACTGCCAGTGAGTGCACTGTGATGGGTGCAGACAGGAAATGGAGATGGATGGATGGAGAGAAGGACTGAGGTGACACATCTCTGGCTTTGGTCCGGAGCTGGAACAGATCCGGGCGGCATAGGCCTGAGACTGATGTAGTTTCACTGGAAGTTGCTGGAATTGTTTCACTTATACATAGAGAATGATAATTCCTTATTCCATTACCTCTCAGAGGTAAACTCAGATAAGTGATTATGAATACTTAAAAACTTGTATAATAAAGTGAGATATGAAGTAGACTTCATCAGATATTCATTAAATATTTTGTCGTGGCATGGTCCGGTAACAAATTTAAAACAAAAAATGACAGTGCTGCTTTGAGACCGCTGGACTTCTTTTTTCATAAGTCATCGCCATTCTGTCTTCCACATTTGTGAAAGGTTGGGTATGATTGTTGAGTCGTGTCTTATGAAACAGTCATGAATGTGAGACATTTAATGCTGCTATGTAAGGGTTATATTCTCACCTGTCAACTAAAGTCTTACCATAATAGTATCGCTTTAGTTAGGATTGAGCCAGAGGGACTGATGGAACGGGTAATACAGTGAGAGAGAGAGAGAGAGAGAGAGCGTGAGAGGGAAACAGTGTGTTGTCAGTATGAGGCATTGGACCATGAAGTGGCCTTTACAGTACAGGCACATTCTGATTGGTTGAGCCATAAATATCTGCATGGCCATGGTCACTCACACCCTAACTGCAAGATAAGACTTATGCTTGCTCTGTGTCTGTGTGTGTGTGTGTGTGTGTGTGTGTGTGTGTGTGTGGTGTGTGTGTGTGTGTGTGTGTGTGTGTGTGTGTGTGTGTGTGTGTGTGTGTGTGTGTGTGTGTGTGTGTGTTTGTTTGTTTGTGTGTGGGAGGGTGGCACATATGGTGTTGCACTACTTCAGGGACAAGTATAGCACAATTTGGTTTACTAAACACACACATACACAGCTAGTGTCCAAACCCCTCCACAGTAGGTATTTACAAATATGCATATTTGCCACACACACACATTGTTCCTCTCTATATTTCATACACACACACACAGTACAGTACAGTACAGAGTGTCATGTCTACTTTTAATTGGCCCCTGTATTCAGCCATGCGTGGCCTCTCATGTCTCCCAATCTCCCTCTCTCTGGTGTCTTGGCTGACCACCCAAAAGCACAACACGGCTCTTATTTTCTTTTCTTTTCTTTGCATGCGCTTCAGATGGACATCAACTCTGGCTAATGAGGTAACATTTGAAAATGGTCTGTGTCATTGCTGCAGCATATGGCTTGGCAGAGGCACTCTGTGTGTGTGTGTGTGTGTGTGAGACCATCTGTCTCAGCGATTAAGAGAAGACTCTCTCCCTTTAGTGTGGGTGTTTGCCAGGCAAAGTCTTTATCTCGGTTTCATCTTCGGAGGCTGAGGGCAAAGCTGTGTGATCAAAGTTAGCTTTTAGCTTTAAATGAACAAACACAGAGAGAAATGCTCCAGTCTGGCGCCCCTCTGAACCCATTTACACACAGCCTGGGACAGAGTTGAGGGGATTGATGGAATTTTTTTTTTTTTTTTTTTTTTTTTTTTTTTTTTTTTTTTTTACTTTAGTGTCTGACATTCAGTGTCCCTAAAAAACTTTTTTTTCATTTACAGTCTATGAAAGAAAAGAAAAAAGCTCTTCTTCTTTTAGAAAGTAAGGTTTAAGGTATATATCCCCTTTTGACAATTTTCTTGTTTCCCATTCTTTTAAATGGGTCATTACAAGTGATACTATCAGACAAAAATAAAACAACTGAAATAGTTGGTAACTGGGGGTGCTGTGGCACCGTTAAATTCCGATCCTTCCCCATCTCTCTCTCCTGCTCACTCCCTGTCACATCTCTGCTATCGTATCTGATTACAAGGCAATAAAAGCCACAAAAATATACTTTCAAAATAAAATGAAATAAATGTCTGATAATTGGACTCCGTGGAGTTACTCTATAGAGATGTTTAAGGCTCCCTTCAGTTCAAGATGTGTGCTTTCCGTACCCATCTTCTTCCTCCTTAGCCTTAGCCTTTTAGCCCTGCTCCATGCTGCATGTTAATCTATCTAATAAGAAAGAGAGCCCTGGCCCTCCTTTGAAAGACAGGACTCAACACGAAACCGCAAATTACATTTCCCAGCCATGATATTCAAACCGATTAATTAGGCAGTCATCAAGCATCAGTTGGCAATGGGAAGACCGCCCTATAAATGCAGCCAGTAATTGGATCGGTAATAACAATGGCATTGTAAGTGCCAGCCTTTAGCAGGCTGACTGATAGCCAGGTTGTACTGGGCTGGAGCTGTATTAAGCGGAGTGTCAGGATTGGATGATGGTGCAGGCAGGTGTTGAGGGAGGGCGCTGAATGCCTGTAGACTTGATTAGAGGTGATCCAACAGGTGCCTGACCAGTCTTTCGGAGCCTAGCACACAGTTTAGTGGTGCATGTGTGCGCTGTGAATTTTTTTTAATTGTGTGTAGGTGTCTGTGTATCTTTGAGCATGTGAGTATTGGTGTGTCTGTGTGTGTGTGTGTGTGTGTGTGTGTGTAGGGTGGCACAGTGTGATAGCAGTGTGTTGGGCCACGACTAACACCTGCGCTATCACACCAATTAAGCAGCCAATTAGCTTGTTAATCTCCGTGGTTACTGTGTGAGATTGGCAGCTGGGAAGAGAGAACAAACCTCCTGAGTAGTGTTCAGCTCTTCTGTTAACAGTTGTTTGTGTGTGTGTGTGTGTGTGTGTGTGTGTGTGTGTGTGTGTGTGTGTCTGTCTGTGTGTGTGTCTGTGTCTGTCTGTGTCTGTCTGTGTCTGTGTTGTTCACACTGGACTTTTTGCACAGTAATTGGAGGGATGGTTGGTCCTATTGTGAAACATAGTTTGTGAGAAATAGAGGTTTATTGGCTCGCCAGAAATTGTTCTACGCTTACATCTTCTGTGTGTACATGTGTGGTGTTTTTTGTGTATATGCTGTTCCATCTGTGTGTGTGTGTGTGTGTGTGTGTGGTGTGTGTGTGTGTGCATGCTTTTGTGCCTTTGTTCATTGCAGGAGGAAGGGTGTCGGATACGAGCTCTATTCCCCCAACACTTGTCTCTGTCAGTGCAGTGCTTTCGCTAGTGGTGAGAAGGGCTGAGCGCCTCTCTCCTGTGGCTCTGAACAGCTGGGCTGAGCACACCGCTCCCCACACAACACAATACAGGGCACAGTCGACAAAAAAAAAAAACGAAAGGGGAGAGAGAGAGCGAGAGAGTACATGGAAAAAGAGAGAAAGGAAGGAAGGATGGGGTGGGGGGGGCAGAGATAAGAGGCAGATAAAGAAAAAAAACAGGGAAGGAGATGAGAGAGAAAGGAAAACCAAGGTAAGGGAGAGAGAAGTGTACACACGCACACAGAGAGAGAGAGAGAGAGAGAGAGAGAGAAAGAGGTAGAGATGTACAGAGAGCAAGTGGTGGAGAATGAACATCTGAGTGACTCGCGGAATGAAAGGGATGTCAAAAGCTAACCCCTGAGTGTGTTTGGAGGCCGTGGTCTTGAGAGCCCGGTGCAGAGCTGTACAGTTCCTCTCTGGCTGCTGTCAAGACATGAGAGCTGTGCATGTGCAAGTGCTGCTGTAGCCTATGCGGGCACAATCAGACAGCTTTCCAATAGCAGTTCAAACAGCACAGCACAGCAAAGCATAAGACAACCTAGTGCTGCAAAACGTGACTCTCTATAGATCTGTATTTCACATCATAGTGTGATGCAGCGTGCCTGAAACGGTATAGTAAACCACAACTCAGCATAGCACAACAACATACAGTCACGCCACATAACACTGCAAAGCATGATAAAGAAGAGCATAATTCAGCTGACTATAAAGTTCAGCACTACACAGTAAAGCATATCCTACCATCATAAAGCCCTCACCACAATCATACTTGCTTAGCTCCACAAACATGGCTCAGTGTTTTTATGCTCTGTCTTAGTTTGGCATAGCTTGGCTACCCTCCACTGATACTGAATGTTTATGTTCTGCCTAGCGTAATGTAGCATAATGCTGTCTTATAGCCTCGCTATGGTCACAGCTTAATATTTTGAAGTTCTTTCACAGGCTAGCATAGCTTAGCTTCTTTCGTTGGGTCAAGGTCACCTGAAGGTCATGCCTCAGGCAGAGGACAGGTGATGTGTGTGGCTGGGGAAGGTGCCCGTACGATGGGCGTGTAGTGTAAGGGTCTGAACTGCTGGCCGACTCTTGCCAGGCCTCCACGTGAGGAGGGGATCAGAGGCTGTCATCACGGCTGTCCCACGCACCCATATTTATAGGCCCTATCTGCTGCTCTTGTGGCGAGAGGGTTAAACCACTGGCAGTGTCAACATCAACATCGTCTATCCGTTTAGTTTCTCTCACACACACATTCTCTCTCTCTCTCTCTCTCTCTCTCTCTCTCTCTCTCTCTCTCTCACTTATTTGGCTTCATGTTTTTATTATATGTCTGCCATGTTGTATTTATTCTTCACTTTCTCCCCTCCCATCTTTCTCTCACTCTTTCATCCCTTGTTTCTGCCTCTTTTCTCTCTCTTTCCCACTATCCTTCCCTCCCCTCTCTCTCTCAAGCCTTCCGCCCCCAACCTGCTCTGCTCTGCTCTGCTCTGCTCTGCTCTGCTCTGCGTGTCCCTCTGAGGGAGCTGTCTTGGCCTGGCTGGAGTTGGGTTTTTACTGTGGTGTTTGCTCTGCCCTAAGGCAGCTACAGGAAGAGGAAATGTTCTCACTCCAGTGGCCCACAAAATGGCCACAGAACACGCTGGTCTCCCCTGGACGGAGCCAAGCAACTGGAGCTTCCTCACCCCCCCCAACACACACACACACCACCACACACACACACACACACACACACACACACGCACACACACGCGCACACACACACACTCTTCCTAAAATAAACCCCTTTGCCTTGGGCTCCTCCTACCAGCCATATGATGGGCCTCAACTTTTTCTGTGTTTTCTTGTAGAGGGGGCTAAATAGCAGTGGTGGAAGACTTATGGCAGACCTACTGCAATTATCCACCAGTCCCTTGTTTTTCAGTTGGAGTTTTCAAACCCTTTTTAGATATCTACCGATACGAGACAGTCCCACTTATGCTCCTGTTTTTCGAACACAGCTCAGACAAAGGGGAGAAAATGTTGGCATGCAAGGGATGCTGGTGTGTGTGACCAGTGTATTGCTTTTGACCTTATTAAGTCTTTCTTCTGTGGTGTAAGTTCAGTCATTGAGCAGCATTTCGTAAGCCAGGCTGAGTGCATTGAGATTAGAGTCTCATGAAGTCTAATCTCTGAGTCTTGTCACAGACATAAGACTAGAGCCACACCCGGTGCATTACTATTAAGTGTCAAAAGAAGAAGACTGGTGTTTATGTATTTATTTATTTATTTAAATAAAAACACAATGCTGTTGTGTCTGGTGTAGCCAGTTTCACTATTTATCATGAAAGCTAATTGTAGCAGCGTATGCTAACGCTAACTTAATGCTTCACTAACGCACTCTGTGTAGCCTGCCTGTAAGAATACCATATAAACCGCTCACTGGGACAAGGATGTGCCTGGGAGCAGCCAAGGTCTTGATTACACCCAACTCAACTACATGTGGTCTTGTCATGGATGGCGTGCTGAGGACAGTTTAGCACGCTAGTTCACATATGTACCCTATTAGATCATGCTAGCTGATATGGGTGTGTCCATGAGAAGGTGTGTGTGTGTGTGTGTGTGTGTGTGTGTGTTGTGAGAGGGCCAACTTGATGCAAAGAAGCTTGTAATCTTGCAGTGCAAGTTTAATCCCATATGGGTTTGGGACTGTGATCCTAGAGATATCGTCCAGCTGTGTGAGTGTGTGTTTCTGTGTTGACATGTACACAGAGAATCATGTGGACATACAAATGGGTCACGTAAGTGCTGTGTTATTGTTTGGGTTGGCTGTGTGTACAACATGTTCTGAGTAGTGTGGTTCAGAGGGCACCATTAGGGATCTACAATGACATACATATGCGCGCACACGCAATACACACCACATACATGCACAGGCACATATACACAGTGTATATACACTGTGTATATGTATGTATGTGTGTGTGGGTATATGTGTGTGTATATGTAAGTGTGTGTATATATATATATATATATATATATATATATATATATATATGTAAATAACACATTAAGACACGCAATAGCTTTCTGTTGCAAAGTCTCCGTTTCAGATATACTACGGATGGCAGTAGTTTGCAATGCGTGATGAGAAAGACATTAGTGTTTGTGTGTGTGTGTGTTTATGGTCATGTGGAAATGTTTATCAGTTTGTGGCTGCGGAGTCATCCTTAGTCCGGCTTATATCCATGGCACCAGGCTGAGAGGAGGGTACTCATGGGATATCCCAGCATCCTTTGCTCTGTGTGTGTTTGTGTGTTCACTGGCAGCTCCACTGAATTTTTCATGACTGTTTCTTTTTTCATTCTTTCTTCATTTCTCTCTCCATCCTTACTACTTCCTGTCATCTGTTTGCGAATACTTTCCATCCCTTCATCTGCCATATTTTTATCTCTCATCTTTGTTCCCCCCATCCATGAGACAACAGTGGCTCTCAGGAGGAATTGTCTGTGTATGCCCTCCTTATTGTGTGTTTTGTGTGTGTCTGTGTGTGTGTGTGTGTGTGTGTGTGTGTGAGAGAGAGACAGGAGTGGTGTCTGAAGTCTCGACTCTCCACCTCTGACTCTTCTTAATGGAACTTGTGTCTCGAGAGGGAAAGCAATGGTGGAAAAGTGTGTGTGTGTGTGTGTAAGAGCGTGTGTGTGTGTGAGAGCGCGAGCGAGCGAGAGATTGAATGAGTAGGAGGACGAGAGCGAGAGATGGAACGAGTAGGAAGTAGAGAGTGCGAGTAAAGCCATGCAGGATGGATGAGTAGGGACCTGGATCTCACCAGTTCATAAGTGTTCCGCTTCTGGGAGAGGAATTGGTCAAGGAGGTGCATTCGTTTGTGTGTGTGTGTGTGTGTGTGTGTGTGTGTGTGTATATTCGTGATTTTGTGTGTAAATGCATATTTCTGCCACACTCTCTGTATATGTGACTGGCGGCTTGAAGCAGAGTGTGTGTGTGTGTGTGTGTGTGTGTTGTTTGTCTGTATCTGTTCATGCATGTGTGTTTGTGGTTGTGTGCACTTTTGTGTGTGTGTGTGCTGTGTCATCACCACTCTGCTGTAGGTTCGTTCATGAGGAATGGCACTGACAACCAGGTGTCCTGTGAAAATGGAGGCCCAGTCAAAGGGGCCGTGATACTGCTGCAAGAGAAGAACAAATGGCCTCTTGCATGCGCACACACACACACGCACACACACATTGTGTGCCACACAAGCATTTACACAAGCACATTATTACATACACACACACACACACACACACACTGTGTGCCACACAAACATTTACTCAAGCACATTATTACATACACATACCCACACACACCCGTACACATACACATAGACACACACAAACGCTCCATATTCTCGTTGTGAGTGATGTGCGATCTGTGGGCCTCGGACAGCTCTCATAATGTTCAAATTGCTCAAGACACACTTCCTCCACTCTCTCCCCCTCCCTCTGTGGCCTGCTTTCTCTCCCTCCCTCCCTCTCACTCTCTTTCCTTCCCTCTCTCTCACTCTTTTTCTCTTTCTACCTAACTTTCTCTGTCTCTGTTATGATCCTATTATCATAGCACATTTGTGTCATATAGTGTCATTCATTCAGACACCAGACATGTTGGTCCTTCTGAGTGCCTACCCAAATTGTCTGAGCACCAAATCACCACCATCCTCTCCTGTCCTCTCTGTTCCTCTCCTCTCTCCCATAGTCTCTATTCTCTCTATCCCATCTTCTACTCTCTTCCTTTTTTCTCTCTTCTCCTCTCTCCTCTCCTCTCTACTATCTCTTCCCCTCTCCTCCCCAACCCTGTCCTCTCCTCGCCTCCTCTCCTGTCTTCTCCTGTACTCTCCTCTCCCATCTTCTCCTCTCTTGCCCCCCCCCCCTTCTGTCCTCTCCTCTCCTCTCTTGTCCCCCGCCTCGC
>PYXC01000452.1:2235000-2245000 GCA_015244755.2 Tenualosa ilisha | reverse complement strand
ACCATATTTCTCCATTAATGTTCAATCTGAATTTACCCAGACAAATGGAAGGAGGGAGAATGTTCTGTGGAAAAGAGGAAAGGTGGAAGTAAAGGAAGAGAAATGCAGGAAGTTGGAAAGTACAGAACGTTGGAGAAGGAAGTAAGAAAGTACAGAAAACGATTGTTTTACTGAAAGTGAATGATTGTCTTTCTGAATGACTTTGGAGCCCAGCATGTCACCACTGAGGAGTCAGCTGCAGTAAAAATGAGTCCATTGGCTGTGTTTACCTACACCTGTGTGTGTGTGTGTGTGTGTGTGTGTGTCTGTCTTGCATATATGGGTCAGCACTAATCTGGATTGAGGCAGCTGTCGAGGTTATTTGTTAATGCTTTCTTTTTTCATCTTTGTGTTTTATTTTCCTGGTGAATTCCTGCATGCTGATATAAGCGCTCTCCCTCCTTCTCTCACCCGCTGTTCTGTCAAAAGTAATACTTCTTTCATATCCATGTATCTGTGCTATTAATGAACAGCCTGTCTACTCTGGAAATGGAGCTTCTGGTTTATACCACCTGTTCCCTCGGTCCTGATGTTGCAGGTGGATAAAACCGCGTTACCGTGGCGATGCGCTGCGCTCGGCAACTTTTCATCACCGAGGATAATATCCTGAGGGGTGAAGGCCTGGGGTGAGGATGAAAGGGGAGGAGAAAGAGGCTTATCAGTTGGACATAGAATATTAACCAGGTCATCCTATCAATTCAGCTCTGTGAATGCTGAACAAGGGGTGGGCAGATGGAGGAGTGGAGGGAAGCGTGGATAGTGCGATGGTGGTTGATGGATGGATTTGATTGATGTTTAACCTGTGGGACTGGATTGAGGTGATGTTTCTTGCCTTTAATCTCAGAGTGGACCAGTTTTGAAGTTGAAAGCAATCATTGCCTCCCACACACTGCATTCATGACAGAGTGTGTAAGGACCACTCGTGCAGGTGTGTGTGTGTGTGTGGTATCCTCAGAGATTTCAGTGGCAAAATGGAGCATTTGTGCTTGTCTGTGTGTTATCGAGTCACAGTTTGGATATCTACACGAAAGCAAATTAATTTGGTGTGTGTATGTGTGTTATCTAGTTGTGTGTTTCTTTTATGCCCTGCTGCTTCTTTGTAAATGACTCTTGTGTTCGTTCATGCCCTGGTGACTCCCACCTCCTCGACCACTTCGCCCCCCGAGTTCAGATGACCATCCTCCCTCTTGTTTGTTCAATTGGCAGCCTTTATTGATCAGAAGCTAATCGCACAGCAGCCAGAGGCCTCTAGAACCAGGGAGGTGAACAGAGAGAGGCAGTCAATATGAATACGACTCAGCCCCCCTCGGTTCTTTCAGCGAATGCCTCTTATTGACATAGGCCTCCAAATACTGATGCAATAACCAGACTTTCATTATAGCAAGCCAGACACTGTGTTTATGTTCTTCTATACCTTTGAAATACTTGCTTCATGTAATTTGATTTTCACATCTCAAAGATTGGTTGTGGATTTTCTTGTTTTCGTTTTTTTTTTTTTTTTTTTTACATTATTATTTTTTTCTTTTCTTATATACCAAACGCACCATGCTTCCATCTCCTCTGGTGGGGACAGAGTTGAACTCTCTCAGTAAGATTGCCTCGGAGCTAGACCCAACCTCTTGCTCAGAGGGCTAGTGAACTGCACATAGAGGGTACACCTGTCTAGGTGCTTGTCTACTAAAGCAACATAGCATCCTAGCCCTGGGATTCGCTATCTGTTGGTATTTAGATAAAACTTATGGTTGTATTATTTCTACCTGGTTGGAAATGCAGCATAGTGCTTTAAAAAAATAGTGTGTGTTTTGTTCAAGTATAAACAGCCGAAGGCTTATGATGTAAATTCTAAATGAGCATGTTTTTAGGACTCAAGTGTCTAATATCAAGGCAGTTCACATTGCTGACCAGGCTTGTGTCTGTGTGCATGCTTAGTTGCTGAAAAGACTTAGACATTGGGAGACTCCCAGCCTAAACTTTGAGGAGAAAACTAAATGAACGAGTAAGCAAACAAGTAAATAAGAATTCTCCAGATCTTGATCTTTGGGCTTTTTTGTGCGTGCGAGCAGATAACTGCATCATCACCAGTTGCCGAGAAATGCTGACGCTCTCACATGGTTGGACAGAGGATGTCACAGCCCTAATCTGTTGTGCTCCTCTATCAGTTTTATTCCACCATTCCAAGCAATTTCTTTCACAAGATTATGTAAGCCCCAGGGGGAAGCAGGCATTAAAATGATTTAGAAAATTCAGTGGAAAAAAGGGGGACGTTAGCTGCAGGGAACAGTTGTTGAATTAATTCATATTATTTCAGTGTTAGCTTGTGACAGAAATGTCACGCATTTATCCCCGGTCTTTGAATAGTTGGCTGTGAATTTAATACAGCAGATATTGTCATAATGGTTTATGCAGCTTTTTCAACTGAAAGGCCAAAGCTAATCAGGTTTTTCTCTGTGTTTTCTCTCTGTCATCTGCAGGGTCAGAACGAGAGCGGCTGAACTTGAGACCTTGTTTCGCCACACTTCCTGGACCTGGAATGGATGAGATGGGCCAGAATAGAGTGACATCGTCCACATCCGCCTAGATCCCTCCTGCTGCCTTCCTCCCCCCACCCCACTCCCTCCATACCCTCCTCTTCCTCACCCTCTTACCCCCCTTACCTCCTTGTCCTTGTCCTCAGCCCCTTCCTTTATTGATTCTGGATTTGGATGCTGTAGCCCCTGAGACAGAAAGCCAAGCCTGAGCCAAAAAGAAGAGGGGATAAAATCATCAACCTAGACTTTTCTTCTGGGACACAGGCTGAAAGCACTTGTATGGAACATTGGTCCAGCAGTGTCCAAACTAGAGCTTATGGGAATTACAGGATGAGGGCCCTTATACGATGATGATGGCTAAAAAGCAAGATGCCCGGGCGCCCACCTACAACCTGGTTGTGGTCGGTTTGTCCGGGACCGAGAAGGAGAAAGGGCAGTGTGGGGTCGGAAAGTCCTGTCTGTGCAATCGCTTCGTCCGCCCCAGCGCCGACGACTTCTACCTTGACCACACCTCAGTTCTTAGCACCAGTGACTTCGGTGGTCGTGTGGTGAACAATGACCACTTCCTGTTTTGGGGCGAAGCTGGACGGACAGTGGAGGATGGGTACGAGTGCCGCATGCATGTTGTGGAGCAGACGGAGTTCATCGATGACCAAACTTTCCAGCCGCACCGCAGCACAGCCCTGCAGCCCTACATCAAGAGAGCCGCATCCACCAAGCTGGCATCAGCCGAGAAGCTGATGTACTTCTGTACGGACCAGCTGGGCTTGGAGCAGGACTTTGAGCAGAAGCAGATGCCAGAGGGCAAGTTGACAGTGGACGGCTTCCTGTTGTGTGTGGACGTGAGCCGAGGCATGAACCGCAACTTTGATGACCAGATGAAATTCATCACAAACCTCTACAACCAGTTGGCTAAAACGAAGAAGCCAGTAGTGCTGGTGCTGACAAAATGTGATGAGGGAGTCGAGCGGTACATCAAGGACTCGCACACCTTCGCTTTGGCGAAAAAGAATCTACAGGTCGTTGAGACTTCTGCCCGCTCAAATGTCAATGTGGAACTTGCATTCATTACGCTTGTGCAGTTGATTGATAAAAGTCGCGGCAAACCCAAGATTATCCCTTACTTCGAGGCCCTGAAACAGCAGAGCCAGCAAATAGCTTCAGCCAAGGACCGTTATGAATGGCTAGTCAGCCGCATCGTGAAGAACCACAACGAGACGTGGCCCAATATCAACCGGAGAATGCAGACTTTCACAGAGTACAAAGAATACGTCTTCCTGGAAGGTACGTCCAAAGCCAAGAAGCTCTTCCAGCAACACGTGCATAGACTGAAGCAGGAACACATTGAGAAGCGTCGTAGAATTTACCTGAACACCTTGCCACAGGCCTTGAAAACGCTGGTGCCAGACCTAGATGAAATTGATCACCTCAGCTGGTCGGGGGTTCAGAAGGTTCTAGAGACTAAGAGGGAGTTCATTACGTGGTTTGTGGTGCTTGACGACACCCCTTGGGAAACTACACCGCACATAGACAACATGGACGATGAGCGGATCCCTCAGGATCTACTGGAGACTCCTGCTGCCGAAGTTGTCTATGAACGTCACTTGGTACAACTACGAAATGATCGGAAGCGGGTCGAGTTGAGGTGGGAGTTCAAGGAGAAACTGAACATTTCTCCCTTTGTCACTCCCGGGAAACCCTGGGAAGAGGCTCGAAGCTTCATAATGAATGAGGAGCTCTACCAGTGGATCGAGGAAACTGAGTACCTGGAGATCTACAACAAGCACCAGAAGGAAATCATCGACAGGGCCAAAGAAGAATTCCAGGAACTTCTGCTGGAGTACTCAGAGCTATTCTACGAGCTTGAGCTGGATGCCAAGCCCAGCAAGGAAAAGATGGGCACAATTCAGGAAGTTCTTGGAGATGAGCCAAGGTTCAAGGCCCTACAGAAACTGCAGGCTGAGAGGGACGCCCTTGTGCTGAAGCATATCCACTTTGTCTACCACCCTACAAAGGATACATGCCCCAATAGTCCTAATTGTGTTGATGGGAGGATAGAGCAAATTCTGGCATCTCGATTCCCCACCCGCTACTCTTTTACTGATGGGCAGAAGTCCCAGTATGGTGAAGGCAAAGTGGAGAGGATCAACCTTGTGATCCTGGGCAAAGATGGTCTGGCAAGGGAGATGGCCAATGAGATCAGAGCACTGTGCACCAACGACGACCGGTACATGCTGGACGGGAGGATGTACGAGCTGTCGTTACGGCCCATCGAGGGCAACGTGCGTTTGCCTGTCAATTCCTTTCACACACCCACTTTCACGCCACACGGCTGCCTTTGCCTCTACAACTCCAAGGAGTCCTTATCGTATGTGATGGAGAGCATCGAAAAGCTTCGGGAGTCCACCATAGGCCGCAGGGACAATAGCTTGGCCATGCTCCCCCTGTCACTCCTTTTGGTGACCAAGCGTGGTGTGGGCTCAGTCGGGGACATTGGAGGGGAGACAGCCCATGGCCTGATCCTCCAGGGGCAGCAGGTTGCTGGCAGGCTGCAATGCAGCTACCTGGAGCCGGCCTCCCCCGGTGCAGGCTACGGGCGCAACGTGAACGAGAAGCAGATTAACCATGTCCTGAAGGATCTCCTGGAGACCCGCAGGACCACTGGTGGTCTTGGAAGCAGCTCTCCCCCTCCTGTGCCCGCCTTCAGGGACTCACACACCCCACAAAGCTCAAGCTCAGAAGCGGATCTGCGCATTATCATGTGCCTGATGTGTGGCGACTCGTATGACGTGGACCAACTCCTTTCTCCCTTCCTGTTGCCCCAGCATTGCAAGCCAGCTTCCAGCCTCACTGGCGGCACCTCAGTGCTGTTAGATCTTCCAGTTGGCAGCCAGAAGCAGAGTATAGAGCTCTCTTTGCTCTCGTACCACTCTTCCTTCTCCCTGCGGAAGAGCCGGCTGGTTCACGGCTACATCGCGGTGTACTCTGCCAAGAGGAAAGCATCCATGGAAACCCTGTGTGCCTTCCTCTGTGAGGTGCAGGACATTATCCCTGTGCAGCTGATTGCTGTCGGGGAGAGCCAGGTGGAGCTAGCAGATTTTGACATGGCCCGGGAGCAGGTTTTGCAGGGAGAAGAGCTGGCTCACGAGCTTGAGGCCCGCTTCAGTACCGTTGTCTGTGGACCTGGTGGTGTCGTCGGCGGCCTGCATCGAATAGACCTCTTCCAGCCCTTCCTGAAGGAAGTGGTGGAGAAGAAGACCATTGTGGAGGCCACGCATATGTACGATAACGTGGCGGAAGCTTGCAGCACCAACGAGAGTGTCCACTCGCCTCGCTGCGGCTCACCAAGCCCCATCACCACTCTGCTGGACTCGGAGGATGATGTGGACCCCTCCCCACCCTATCCTGCTTTCAGGGATGACCTCTTTGGGATGACCTCTTTGACCTCTCACATGGGTGGCTACAAACCCGACCTAGAGGTCAGCGACACCTTCTCTGTCATCTCTGAGACCTTTGAAAGCAAGATGAATAACAAGGTGCCTCCTCAGGTGCGGCCAAAGCCCACTGTTACATTCGACATCCGTAAGGTCGGCCCATACGCTGACCCCGCTGGCAACCGGCGCTCAATGCCCGCCGTGACATGGCCACCGAGTGCCGACAGCGGCTACGACCCCTCTGACTACGCCGAGCCAATGGACGCCGTGGCGAAGCCTCGCCCTACAGAGGAAGAGAACATTTACTCTGTCCCCCACGACAGCACGCAGGGCAAGATCATCACCATCCGTAACGCCAACAAGAGCCACTCGAATGGCGGTGGAAATGGCTCAGACAGCGAGGCCGACAGCAGCTCGCTGGAGCGCCGGCGGAAGCTGTCGGCGGCGGGTGTAAAGCCGCGGCTCTACCGTGACCGCTCCAAGCGGCTGGGCAAGTTTAGCACCTTTCGCACCAGCTTCTCTATAGGCAGCGATGACGAGATGGGCGGGCCCCCCAAGACCAAGGAGGATGATGCGGGAGCACACAAGGGTGACAACTCGCTGAACGAGGAAGGAGAGGATCCCAAGAGAAAGAACACCCTCTGGAGTCTTGGCCGCAGAACAACTAAGGTAAGACACCACTAAAACTCCTCTTGATGCGTTCATGTTGTTATCCGTTTGGACAGTTTGAATATCTGTCTGCTTACGTTTAGTGTCTCTAGGAAGAGTGCGTTTATGTTGTAAGATTGTGCTTGATATTCCTGAATGAACGTTAAAGTGTGTCTGTTGTGTGTCGTTCTATAGGTTTTGCAACAGAGCATGTTTGCTTGGGCATGTCTCTATAGGTGTGTGTGTATTCATAGTCAGGCTGTGAGTTGCAGAAAAAATTAGTTTCTCAGAAAGGAGTGATCCCAATCTTCATCTTACAATGGCAGGTATTTGGGCGATGTGGCTGTGAATTCCTCAACCTTTGATATTGCGTAACACCTTGAGCGTCTTAAGCGGTTTCGGTCGAACTCCCCTCCGCTGTGCGGTAACCCTGAGCTGTGGGAGCTTTCTCAACTCCGCCTAATCGCAAATCCCCTTCCGCTCTGCTCCGACTGACTGCAGTGCGGCCACCAGCAGATTGTCTGTCACACTCACACACACACTCTCACACAAACACACACACACACACCAGCTGGCTGGAACACACACACACCCACTCCCAAACCAGTGGAGAGCGGCCAGATATTCCCTCAATCACCCTCCATGTCCCTGACAGACATTGCCTGCTCTGCCAGATGCCTGCCTGAACTCCTCACTAAATAGCTAGAAATGTTACAATTGAGTGACAGCCTAACTCTTTAGTTATAGTGTAAGCCCTGGGCCACACTGCTCTCCTTACCTGTGCGTAACTATTTCCTCACTGCAGTACACTGCAGAGATTCATGGGTGTTCATATTGTTGACCCTGCTGCTCTGGCTTTATCTATTTCCATGACTGTGATCTACAGATTTAACCTCACTTTGACTAGAAGAGAAGTTAAAGGTTATGTTTACATAAGATGTATTGATAGCACTATTGACAGATCTCTTTAACTGTTTGAATAATTTACCTCATGCATGAACACCCCCCCCCCCCCCCCCATTCTGAAACTGACATACACGTCTAATGTAGAACTAGGAATAGGCAGCATAAGTGAATAGCAAGTTGATCCACGAGAGTCACACTGGGGTGAGAGAGAGAGAAAATTGATAGGTTAAATGAAATCATAAATGGCAGGTTTGTCTCCAGAAGCTTCTTTCTTTCATCCTTTCGCCCCTACTCCCGTCCTGTTTGTCGTCCGAGTCGCTTTATCCAGGATTAATGCCGGGCTTTGCGCTAATCGCAAATCACAAACCTGGGCCTGCTGCTGCCACTGCCGGAGAGCACAGGGGTTGTAGTTAGATTCCTGTTAGTTATTTTATATTACTTACCCTCCTGTTGGTCGCATCGTCTACCCAAACAAGAGCAGCCTGAAAGCCCATGGTAAATCGCCAGATGAGGCAGTTTGTGAGTCAGCTGGGAAATTCATTCCTGAATGTTCTCTCACTGACTGTGTGTGTGTGTGTGTGTGTGTGTGTGTGTGAGAGAGAGAAAGAGAGACGTCACTAAACACGAAATAACCGACTCTAACCTTTGTCCCAGAAATCAACTAATACTGATCTCCTGATAAGACACACTATGTGTTTTATTTATCAGTATTTTACATACAGTTTGGTTTGTATTGGATTTGTGGCAGTGGTGGGAAACTTTCACCTGACCGTTAATTCCCTGTGTCTTTCTCAGTTTGTGTTGCCATGCTGGGGCGTCGGCAGGGCTGATGGCTGGCATGCTGTCGCATCCGTCAGCTGTCACGTTTGTCGCTAAAGCCCCTCGCTGATCTCTGTGGCACACATTTACACCCGCTGACAGCCCTAAATGTCATCAGTTAAAGAGCGAGCCTGCATGCTTATTATTAGAACAGCTTGAGGGTCCAAGAGGAAGTGTGTTCTCTCTGTGTGTGTGTGTGTGTGTGTGTGTGCGTGCGTGCTATTTAGTGTCTATTTAGATGATATTAATATGGAGGGGGCAGTGATGCCGCATGTGTGTGTATAATGACATTGGTGTTAAGAAGGCGTTGTGAGGGCTTTTGTCAGTGTGTCTGTGTGTGTGTGTGTGTGTGTGTGTGTGTGTGTATGTGTCATAGATGGAGGGCGACGGGGAACAGAATGATATAATTATGTGACCGCAAATGAGCGTGTGAGTGTGTGGATGTGTGTGTGAGTGTGTGAGTGCCACTGTTCTGCATGTCAGAGGTGTACCACAATGGTCTGTTTCCGCTGCGACCGGGGGGACGGGGGTGGGGGGCAGCTCTAAGAGACGCAGGTAAAAGTCCTGAGGGGTGAAAATGAGAGGATAAAACATGAGAAGAGAGGGAGAGAAAAGAAGGAAGTGAGAGAGGTAGGGAAAGAAGGAGCAGGAAGAGAATTTTACTCTCCTTTATAAACCAAAGTACGTCAATAAAAGCGTGTGAGAGACAGAGAGCACTCTCTACCCTGCTTGGTTGCAAGGGAACTATTAGGAGAGCATTGATAGTGAAGGGGGTGGGGTGGTGAAGATGGAGAGAGCACATTCTCATTTCTCCTCCTTGACTCAGAGGAGTCGTTACTCGCCCGTCTGCTCGACTCACCTGTTCTCAGGTGGGCTGCTGCTGTTGCGGCTGGTTAAACTGGACTCATTAAAGCCTGCGCTGTAGATGCCCACCATCTGGGCCAGCGGCTGTGTAAGCAGGTAATGGGGAAAAGAGTCCATTTACACAGGCCCAGGGTCAGTGATGAACAAGCCGCTTTTCCCTTCTCCCTGCTCAAGAGGAACTGCATGAGTACGCAGGGAATCCACACACACACACACACACACACACACACACACACACACACACACACACACAGACTATATTGTGTATTTTCCTCCCTTTCTCTCACTTTTCTTTCTCTTTTACACACACACACACACACACACACAAACTCAATACTCCAACTCATAAATTAGACATTTTCCCTCCCTCCCACACAAACAAATACACACACACACAAGCACACGGATAGACATTCTTCCCCCTCCCTCACTTTTTTTAAGGGCACACACACACACACACACACACACACACACACACACTATTCTCCTACTCACAAATAGACCCTCTGCACTCACACACCCACACACACACCTCGGGCCCCCTTCTCCCTGGCTGCGTGATTAAACCACATTCCTGTCGTGTAGCGGTGAGCTGCAGGCCGGAGGAAGAGGAAGAGGAGGGGCTGGAAATGGTTTCCCTTAGACCCCCTCCAGCCCCTTTAAAGCAAAATCTCCTCCTCAGCCAATAAGAGGAATGCCTCAGATTCCTCACCCTCGCCCGCTCTCAGCTCCAACGCCAACCACGACTGGCACCAGAGAGAG